>CM021109.1:300062616-300370842 GCA_007115665.2 Sequoiadendron giganteum
TCATTTGTATATCGAATGTATACATACTTTATTGGCTTATGATATATATGAATATATATTAACATATATATATACACATATACATATATGTGTGTGTGTGTGTGTCGATATACATATATCTATGTATATGTAAATATATGTTATATATTTAAAATTGATTATATGCTTTGAAGTCAATTATCATTAGCAATGATTATAGGTTGATTTGTTAACTTAAACAAAGGCCGAGTATATAATACTTGTGACTATATTTTAGAGGCTGAATATTACTCATGTTGTCCACACATAAAAGAATGAGTATTTTGCAAAGAAACTCACAACCATTAAGTCAATAAGAGGAATAAGACTTCGTCGACACCTTATGTGGATATGTCTTTGACTTAGTAAACTTTTAAACTACCTTGTCATTGAGTAATTATCAACATCAAATAAAAGCATGCAAGGTTATGAATAGAAAGTCTATGAATTGGTCAAAGTGATTAATGAGATGTATCGACTCACGCTAGACTAAGTCGACATGGGCTAAGTGTTGCACATTTGATATTGACTGATTCAACAAGTGTAAAACTGCACCAACTGCACCAACTCTATAGGAGGTTTATGATTGCTATGGCACCACCTTATGAATCCTATTTGTTGTAGATGTTTCTTGTGAAGGAAATTCGAATTACACATTTTTCATCATGCGCTTATTTGAAAATGTCTTAGGTTGTTGTCAACTAATGAGGTCGGCCTGTAGCTTTGTTTAGTTGAGTATGCTCTTATTTGTGCACCACCTTTTAGCTAAGTGGAGTGAGTGGTTATGCATGGAGATTGCTGTCAATACTCATGTCTATTCTATAGGATGATAAGTCTCTTATTTGTTGTACAAATAGAGGAGTTGAATCCTCATTTGGGATGCATTGTGCTTAAAATTTTATACACTTTTTCTCTACATTTCTTATCTACAATATTCTATTTTGACTGAGAAATTTGAGTATTTCTGAGAGTATAGCATAGTGAGTGAAGTATATTATCAACTTGAGAGATAGAGGTTTATTGTGGCATCGCTTGAGAGATCAAGTTTAATCTAGTTGTTGTTTGGGAAAGCTAAATTGTAGTCAATCAATTGGATAAGTGAAAATAGGCATGAGGATATTTCTCTTTTATTTGTCTTAGCTTTTGAAATATTGTTTCATTAATGCTTCAATTAGTCTATTGTGAATATTTCCAATTAGGGGAAAAATAGTATTGCTTTGAAAATGAATTAGAATTTGTTTATATTGTTTGTGCAATGCTTGTATGTACTCCATGATAGGAGGTATATGTTTTTTATAAATATTACACACTAGATATGATTAAACATGGGTAGCTTGAGGGTTGCTTGTAGCTAAATTGTCTGATTATAATAGATAGATAGTGGGTTACTTCTGGGATTGTGAGTGCAATGAAGGGATGAAACTTTTACATGTGTTTAAAAGTAGAAATACCCTAGAGTATGTGGGAATAGTGTTAGGTGTTAGAGTAATAAGTTATTTCACTTAATTAATTATATCATATTGGTTAATTAATTAAGTCCCTTATTCCTTTAGTTACTTAAGCTAAACTTAGGCACATTAATAATTAATTAATCATTAATTATTAAGTGTGCACACTAGGGTTTCCATTTTAGGTTTCCTTTTAGGGTTTCTTGATCTCCTTTATAAGGGTTGATCTCATTGTAATAATTGATTCTCTTAATGCATTTTTACTTTGAGGCTTGCAAAACATCTTCTTTGGTTCTGGATATCTTTTCTCTGTAACAGGTTATTGCATGTAGGTGATTCTTGGGGCTTGTGAGGTTGGGTTTCTCAACTTTTACATGGTATTAGAACACCAAACCTATAGCTGTTTATTCATCGCTTGGAAGATATTTCCTTTCAGTGAGTTTCAAGTGCAAGGGTTTCCACATACATTTTTTTTGCAAGATCTGGGGGTAGCCAATTTTTCTATCCTTTTTTGGGCCAAACGGACATTGCCATTGAGTTCAAAGAGCCCAAAAACCCTAGAAATGCTTGTCGTTTCATTGATTTTGGTGAAGTTGGTCTTTGAGGAAAACAAATTTGCTTGTACGGCCTGTACAGTCTACACATGGATCGAGAAATTTTTTACAGGCCTAGTTTAAAAAAAATTATTTTCTAATTTTTAATTTTTTCAAAAAATTAAAAATATTAAAAAGCTTTTTTAAAAAAAAGCTAAGCAGGGGGGGCAAATTTTTTGTTTTAAAGGGGCATTAAATATAGGTACACATAGGTACATGCATGGCAGGCCTGTGGGTCCCTTGTAGCTACCGCCCAATGGTTTTCTCACCGTCGGTGGCAACCTCCACACCATCCGATAGCCTCTCCCTACCGTTCGACATCCTCCCCTTCCTCCGATGACCACCCATTCAATTACGACGACTCCTTTATATCACCGGCGGCCCACAAACCGGTGTCCAACGTAGATACCAAGGAATATTCCCTGATGGATCCCAACGAATCTACCTATTGATGATGAACGAAATATTTTGTTTTGAAGAGTATATTTTAGTGCATGCACCCACTTTCCGGTAGCCAAAAATTTTTGAGGCAGTTTTGCAAAATCCGACAACCGTCAAATTTTTTCCGATGATTGCCTCTAGGCCATCAAATTTTCGCTCATGAACCGCTAACATCAACATGACATCAGCAGTCATACGGCCCTCCAAGCCCCCCTCCTAGCCTTGATTTGCCCTAAAGGAGTACTTTTTTTTCTTTTTGGCATAAATTGGGCATACAGAGTCGAAATCGGGCAAACAAGATATCATCAGAAAGCTAGTTGTGAGCACTATCTTGTGGTGTAGTTTAGTTTTTAGTATTTTTCTATTTAGCTAAATTTATTGATGTTTGAAGTCAAATGTTCATTTTTCGCTTTCGAACTCATAACTTTTTGCCTCAATCTCTGATTTTTTCTATCTTTGCGACGTTGGAAAGGTATTGAGGAGCTCTACGTTGCTTTCCATGCACTTTTTTGTATATGTCCCAGGTTGATCGTTATTCTAGATTTGTCTCGATGGGTTTTTTGGATATTACTTGGATATTTTGGTAGTTGGGAGGGTGCAACTTGCATCTTTGCACTTCATTTTAGTATCACATCATTCAATAATTATACTAATGCTTCATAGATTCTAGGGTTGTGCCAGTTTTGAGTTTTCGAGTGTTCTGTGGCATCGGATCTACTGTTGTTTTATCATGATTCCTTGATTCAATCAGTGTCTCTCATCTGGTTTCAGTAGTAAACAAAAGTATCTTTCCTTGCTTTCCTGATTCAGGTTCTAGTGTTACTCCATAGTGTTCTTCCAATGCTTCTTTGCAACATGTCATCTCATTGTAGGAGGCTTTTATCCCATTGGGTTTTTCTTCTCTACCTCATTCTTGTATTTGTAAATGTGTACCTGATCTGGCCTAGTTGTCGGGACCCATATTTTCTTTCATGCATATTTTCTCTATTGTTTTAGCTTCTTCCTAAGTTCATCTTAAGGGGGGGTGTTAGAGTAATAAATTATTTCACTTAATTAATTATATCATATTGGTTAATTAATTTAGTCCCTTATTCCTTTAGTTACTTAAGCTAAACTTAGGCACATTAATAATTATTTATTTATTAATTATTAAGTGTGCACACTAGGGTTTCCATTTTAGGTTTCCTTTTAGGGTTTCTTGATCTCCTTCATAAGGGTTGATCTCTTTGTAATAATTGATTCTCTTAATGCATTTTTACTTTGAGGCTTGCAAAACATCTTCTTTGGTTCTGGCTATCTTTTCTCTGTAATAGGTTATTGCATATAGGTGATTCTTGGGGCTTGTGAGGTTGGGTTTCTCAACTTCTACATTAGGGTAATCTTGGGGTAAGAGATTATCCATGGGAGGGATTACCTATACATAGATTATAGTGTTCTCAAGTCAAAATGAGCTTAAGTACTGTAATTTAATGTTGACCTTCACTCGAAGTACTAAGTGAGAACACTTTGGCCAAAGTAGTGTGATTTCCTTTGGCTCCACTATCAATTCACTATGTCTATGTAGTACATGCTAGATACCGAGTGTAGGGTTATAAATCCTAGTCATGTACACAACACTAAACTCAGCGTGGTTTGTCATATGGGGTTACTCAACCAATCTCTTCGTTGAAGGGCATGGACATCTATCATTGATAGATGTGTGGTGGACCACATATGAGTCTGTGGTTGGTGAAAAAGCACTTGAGTGATGCTTCTCCTCCTCAACAAGCAACAAAATCAAAGGTTTTGAAAGACAAATCCTAGACCATCTATATCTTATGCTTTGAAGCTCGATTGAGCTATGTATGTAATTGTGCACATTCTTGGAATATTGTAATTTGTGAAATTATTATAATGAGATGGAATCCTTATTATATATTTTTATGGCATCTTTGTTCATATATTCTCAATAAAGAAAAGATATTTTTTATTGCAATGGTTTGTTACATAGTTATTTACTCACACATTTAAAACGTAGGAAAAATTTACTTCAATGAATGGTTGGAATGTTATAACACCAATGACAACACTGCACCACATAGTAATATACCTTGTGCTTATCCCTCATGCTCATGTTTCCAACAAAAACATTAATGAAAAACTTCTCATTCTTCCAACATAATTGTAATGATAGTTTCAGGCATCCCTTAATAAAATTCATTACCCAAGATATTTCCTTAGTGATATGTTTCCCTTTCCTTTATATTGTGTGACACCTAATGAACAAAAATGGATGATTGGCCAACTAACTAGAATCAACAACAACATTCTAAAAATACAATTTGAGTTTTTTCATGCAACGAGTATCTACACACACAACACCCACAAAAAATAACACACATTCAACCTCCATAGGTAATAGAAAGCATGATAAATGCTTTTCTTGAAACCAAACAAAGTAGTTGCAAAACCTATAGATCATGAAATAGTGCAACTATGGTCCACCATAATAGGGTAGACCTAGAAATATGTAGATTCAACTTTCTATTAACACCAATAAAAATAAGATATCATGCAAAAAAAACCCATGACATGAATATTAGATCCATAAAACCTTAAAGCTAATATGCCAAGAAATAATAACTTTAAATTTTGGCTCTTTTAAGAACCCAATAATAAATCACAATATTATTTAGGTTGGATCTTTAGGTACTCTTTTGTTTCATGCATTTTAGTTTTAGTTGTGTTTGTTTGTGCATTGTAACCATTTTGTATTTGTGTCTAACTCCCATTTGGGAGGCTATCATATTTTTATTTTCCTTGTAATAGTGTTGGGAACCTTGTTTCTCATTTTATCTAATAAAATATAAGAAACCATATTAGATCTAAAATCATCTCCATTCAAAAAAAATTGAGAATTACATTCTAAAAATATTCTTTCATATATCTATAAACCATAATTATTTATTAAATTTAAAACATACACACTATTCATACTAAAGCATGCCTTTAAATTTGAATCCCTTGACACATCTAAAAAAATCACAAATCTCAAGACCAAGGATTCACTATTAAATGATGAAATATCACAAACTTGCAAGTTCCCATAGATACAATCATCATGAATCCATACACATGCCTTTAGGGGTTTTCAAAGAGGTCTAGGTTACCAAGATACCAACTCCACAACCTTTACATGACTGAGTATCTATGGGTTGTTCCAATAGCTTCCATGTTACCAACCAACTCCACAACCTCTACATGAAAATTTTTTATGTACATTTTTTATTTTGTTGACTTGTTCACCATTTTTTTATACTTGAAAAAGTTTCAAGCTATAAAATAAAATCTCATTGATAACCAATATTAATAAAGGGCTAAAAATTCCCCTCCTCCCATGTACCAACCAAGATAAAACCAACTTTGATATCAAATATAAGAAATTTGACACATGTACCAACTCTTTGTGACGTAACATTGATATTAATGATAAGAAATCATATTAATCTAATAGAATAATACTTTCAATATAAAAAAGTCAAATCATTCTAGAAGATAAAACCGCGTAACAAAAGATATAACTTGGGAAAACCATATCAAGGAAAAACTATCCTACAAAACACATCTAATGTATTATTATCATCAAACTTGTTAAAATATAATATTAAAGTATCAATGCTATTTTAGGATCAAGATAAAATATTTAACCTAGAAGATGATCTATCACCTCCAGTACATGCTCTCCAACCCTTGATTTTTCCACTAGAATTGCAATGATCCATCCATGGTCATACTACATTGTCACAATCAAGAGCAACAAAAGATCAATGCACTTCAACTATAGAGGAGGTATACTAGTATATACCTATCTTCTATTTACCTCACCTTTCTATCCCATCCAAAGAAGTCTATATAGACAAGTATTAACAAGAAAAAATATATTATATTTTTAATCAATGTACCCCCAGTGATATTTCTTAAGTGCTTAAGTTTGACTCTAGATCTAAGATTCATTATAACATTAAGGGAAAAACCCATATAAACCTTAATTTAATTTTATGCTCAAGATGATATATCTTTATGTAACCTCCAACATAGATTAAATGTATTTCCCAATATTTTGAATAATATCCTAAGAAAGCATTGTTATACCTAAAGTGTGGCATACCATTTCAAGATTGCATGTAAATTTATAAAATAAACTATTTTATGCAAGTGTTCAACACTTTTCCCAAATAAGGATAACACATACCAATCCTAAGGTAACCCTAAAGAAAAATTTCCTAACATAGCTAAGTAAAGGATCTACCTCAAGGGAGTGATGTGTTGTCTACACATAATCCATGTAGATAAATAGTCTAAAACCAAATTAGAAAGACTAGTCTTAGCTAAGAATTTGAAGGGAAAATCCTAGCCATTGTTTAAAGAATAAATATCGTCGATATTATCCAAGGCTAGGGAGTCTATAAAAGAATAATATACTAAAAAGAAAAGGACAATGCTAGTATGATTATAATATAAGAGATGAGGATGTGATATAGAGGAGTGTTAGAATAATTATAGATAATCAAGTTTTAATATTAAGTGTCATTCACCTTCCAAATCTTCTGTCTTTTAATTTTTAATTTATTTTTAGATGATAAATAATATCTAGTCTCCAAACATCATGAAATGGGAAAAGATGGATACCCATGTGAGGGACGGAATTTTATTCTTTGGCATACCTTGATTATTATGTAAGAAGTAATTAAATGGGTATGGTAAATAGAAATGGTTAAAATTAGGAGTTGTAGGAAATTCTTACATATTTGGTTCTTTACCAAGCAATTAATACCCTCATGCAACACCTAAGAGTAGGGTCTTGGTAAATTTGACTACTACACTAAAATCTATGAAGTGTATGACTCATAAAAAGGGTGAAATATATGTAAGTGGTGTAACATGAATTACAAACTATTCCTATAGTTCTAACCATGATTATAGGGGCATTAGATTTTTGATATGGCTCATGGTTTTGGATCTTAGTTTTGGGAAAGTGCTCATGGTTTCTAATTTCCTATTTTTTCATATATTATTAGAGGCATGGGATGGTGAATTAATATAGTTTTTTCTAAGTACACATGCTATTATATTAATATTAGAGGAGAGAGATAATTAAACTATATTGATATACTTATTTCTTTGAGGATTAGTACAAGCTTTGGCATCAATGGTGGTAGAGTTTTTTCTTGCAAGATTTTCTCCACATACATCTAGTGAGCGTATATTTTTATGAGTTTGATAATGTCTACTTAATTCTTCATTCTTTCACTATTAAAATTTATTGGCTTAACCAAATCTTAATTATATTAAAAAACTATAATGTTAATATTTTATTATGCCATTTACCCTATATTTGAACATTTGGTATGAGAGATACAACTTGATTTAGGATGGAATATATTTCTTATAGTATTGAGTATTATTTTAGTGGTTTTACATATTAAATTCTTGCTAGAGAAGTCATAGAAAAAACATCATGGATAGAGATTAAGAAGTTTAATGACTCTAAGTATGAGAAATGTAAATAAAAAATGGATGATCTCTTAGAGAAAGTTATCAATGGATAATTGTGACATAAAATTCTAAGATTGAAGATGTTCTACCTAAAGATTGGAGAAATATAATAAAAAATGCACAAGGAGCCATATGATTGTGCCTTGTAAATTGTATTCTTATGAATGTATGATGAGAGACTAACACATTCAATATATGAAAGAGAATCAAAGCAATTTATACCCACATTATCACAAGAGTAAATTTTATTCTTATGAATGTATGAGGAGTGCTAGAAGATACGACCATGGTGTAGAATTGTAGGTATAGGAAATAAAAAAATATTAAGTAAAAAATTAAATTAAAAAGTCATTGAAATCATATTGTTGCAACGCTAACATAGGATAAAATACTATAAACATAGACACTTGTACTCACAAACATAGACATGTGAATATTCTATAAAAAAATGCTCTATATCAACTTGCCAATCAACTTTCCATTGCTACAAATCCATATTGATCATATGAATCTCGTGCTGGGTACTGATCCATGTTGTATAGATTTCATATAATCAATAATGGTGGTGATGGGGTGAAAATACTCCTAAGACCATGGGGAAAAAGTCTCTAATTTGGATGAATTGATACTACTTAATCTTATGTCTTTAAAGCCTTCTAGACATGATGGTAGGGTTTGTTTTGAGCCAAAATGCTCCAAAATTGTAGCTATAGGTCCTAAATTTTGCATCCACTTTCCAACTTTAAACCTTCATAAATCTAGCCTCACATGTCTAATTTGGACAAAACAAAAGGAAAAAAATATTTTTTTTGAACTCCCTAAACTCAATGGTGAGCGTATATTTTCAATAACATGCACCAAAAATAACCTCCAATAAAAATCCACAAAGAGAAAACCCCAAATTTGGTATTTCTATCAAGTTTTATTGATTCTCTAGGTCATCATATGATGTGAGAGATAATAATACTAAATTTTTCAATATCCACCAAGTTTTTCAATATAGCAATATATCATGTACAAAATTACCCTTAGATCTAAGGAGTTTGAAAATCTAAAGCTTTGATACCATGTAGGAGTTGGAAATTAGGTCAAACCCCATAATCACCTAAAAAACAAAATATAACCTTCCACAAGAGAGTATGGCAATATAATAGCTTGCTTGATATTATATGTTACAAATATACAAGATCCTTGCTTAAATAGACAAGGTGAGAGATAGGATTAGACAAGATCATGATAAGTGTCTTAATCCTATAACATGAGATAATTAACTCATCTAATATTAAATGACCTAGAACTCAAGAATTAAATTCCATAAGATAAGGTAAGTTGTAAATGATAACTAAGACTTTTATTAAGGTTCCTAGGACCTAAGTAAACTTAACATGTGAATAGGACCTACTAGTAGACTAGATAGGTAAAATACATATTCACAACCAATAACCCCATCTTAATTGAAACTTAGGGAGGAAAAAACCAATACAAATGATGCAAGGATGCAAGAATGGATCTCAAATATAAATCCATTTTAGTTACCCATTTAAATGTGGTCTCTCACAAATGGAGAAAAGGAGAAAAACCACACAGAAAAGCCCCTCTCTAAAAAAGAGAATGCATGAAAATAATCATGTACAATTGGTTGAATGGGTGATGAATGGAGGACTCAAAAATAGCCCCCAAGGGCTATATCCATCACAAATATACAATAGATATCCCCCCATAGGAAAGAAGTATCGAGAATATATATCCCCTCCATATTAAAGTATCTCCAAAGCCAATGAATAATGCCTATAAATAACATGTATTCCCTTGGGAATAAACAATTCCAATGGATGATGTGGAATAAAATCCAAATCCATGAAGAGAGATGAGGGAAGTAGCCTCAAAATGTGTATCTCTTAAAATGGATAAAGTGTGTCCATGTTAGAGTATGTCTCAACAAAATTAGGTGTTATCCCAATCAAAGAGAATAAATTGAGACTGTGGAAACTCGAGAACAATATCTAAAGAAAATGATGATGAGTCAATAATGGTGCAACTATCATCATAGAGGAGAGATACCCCCTCAAATTTATACTCCAAATATACAATATGAGAATGAAAAAACAAATCACATATACCTATTAAACTTCTACTTAACCATACCACAAAGTCAAATCTAAAAGATAAAGATCATCCTAATGAACTGAAGTACTAGAAGGCATGGCAACACTAAAATCTGAAGAAGCAAGAGGAAACTTAATACAAAGGTTTAAGTAGCCAATTTTATCCTCTGATGAACTATCTACACCTAATGTAGGAGTAGTGGCCCTAGAGTAAAATTCATTAAGAGTAGAAAAATGTGAAAAAACATAAAGACTAGAATAATGATTAGCCTTACTAATTGCAACAAGTTGTTTATTATACAAATCTTGAATGCACATTGAATTTGGAATAAACTCAATAATATTCCTTGTACCACTATATGTAATATAATTTATAGAAAGAATATTGTTGATAAGCTCAATAATATATAGGACATAATTAAATCTCCAAGTACCCATTCAACATCCTTTTGCAAACAACCATGTAAGTATTATTAGCCATCAATATATTAGTTGTAAGGGAAGGCTCAAATGATAATAGCTAATCTAGTGAACATAACATATGATTGGAAGCTCTAGAGTCAAGAATCCATCCAACAAACTCATCAACTTTAGTCACAACAAGAGCTTTATCTTTCATATTATCACAAGTCCATTAGCAAAACCTAATGATCTTGAATGTGTGGATGATGAGGGTTGTGTAGAAGAAGAAGAAATTGAATTAGAAGACTTGGAAGGCAAGGAAATTTTATTCTCTTGAAGTAGTTGCATCATTCTTCTAACTGTTTATTATAACAATTATGTTCACCATGCCTTGGTTTATAACAATATGCACATTTGGGTTTCTCCTTCTTAGGTTTATCCTCTTTGGAAGAGGTGTGAGTCTCACTAGATTTTGTATTAGTATTATATTTCTTCTTACCTTTGTCTTTGGGTGATTGTGCTAAAAATTATTGATTCTTAGGAAGTGCATCAAATTGGATAAGCTTTGATTTCTCTCTAGTCAATCGATCTCAAAATGTCTCAAAAGAAGGCATGTTAAAAGATTCAACTTGGTCATCCACGGTGAAATAAAGTGAATAAAAGAAAGCAAATAACCCATTCAACTTAGACAAAATAAAGACTGTGCATTCCTTATTAGATTTATCTTTTCCACATCTAGCCAATTGGGATCTAAAGGATTTAAACTTTACCAAATAATCCTCAAATATAGGAAATGAATTAGTGGAAAGAGATTTCAATTATGCTCTAATTGAAAAGAATATACATCACTAATTGAACCAAACAATTATTTGTACTTATCCCATACTTGTTGTGGTGTAGTGCACTCCTCAATATGGAAGAGTAGGTTGTCAAAAACATGAAATATAACCAATCTCATAGCCTCCACATATTTTTTCTTGTGAGAAAATCTCTCATAATCCCTAGTAAATTATTTTTTATAATCACATAAATTAGACCATAAATCCTTGGACCAAAGTAAATACTATATTATTACCTTTCATGTTTGATAATTATAAGGAGTGAGTACCTCAAAATGAACCTGGTTTATCCATGAGAGAAACAAACACCAAGAGAGAAACAAACAATATACCTCAAAAATATGATATGAAACCTCCCAAATTTGAATCAATATTGAAAATGAAGCCCCTGAAAAAGATTGAAACTTTTCAAGGTGTTAGGTGTTAGAATTTAGTACATGACATAAAATAGTTAATAGTTAAATAAATAAATTAACAAACTAGTTTTCTCTCTCTCATTTCAATATGGTATCAGAGCACGTTACTTCTTGGACCTCTCTATGATCTCCTTCCATTCATTTTTCTTCATCCAAAGTGGTGTTTATAATGGTACTGCAATGAAGAGCAAGTGCAACTGCTATTGTTTTCTACCATTCTTGCATTTGTCAATAGGTGAGCAATGTAGACCATGTGCAAAATATTTTTGACTCCATCATTCCTTTGCATTCCTTCTCTATCTCTCCATTGTGTTCGATATTTCCATAGTTGAAACTATAAACATTTCATTCTATCCATTGTTATCATCTCAATTTTTTTTTAAAAAAACCCCCAATCTAGTGCTTGGGAGTTGCCTTATACATCTAAAAAAGTGAAGATGTAATAACACTCTATAATCATAATTATTAACCTCTGTATGCTATCTGAGTGACTTGATTGGGCTTTGGATGTATTGTATCTTTCTGGTAGTTTATTTCCTGCATTATTTCTAAACTCTATTGTTCGGGTTCTGTGGTGGTCATGTGGAAGACGTGGAAGCAACATAATATGTTGGGAATCATTAGCATCACTGTGGCAAGCTATCTCCAAGAAGCAATTATTGAAAGTCTTCTTTTTGTTCTTTAGTGGGTTTCACCAATATTCATATTGGAAGTATCAGATATTCCATTATATGTTGGTCATCCATTGAAGGAGGATATTAGAGTGTTGTTATTCAAGGCATGCAAAAGAAAAAAGAGCTATTTAGGGTAGAAGGAAGAATTTATTTATTTATAAGTTTTTCCTTTTATTTCTGAAAGTTTAAAAACACATTTTATTTATGATAAAATGGATAAATTAAGCCTATATGAAAAAATTGATGGACATGATTTTCACAGTTGGCAAATCCAAATTCAATTATTGTTAATTGAAATAGATCTTTAGGAAATTATTGATGGTACAGTGCCAAAGCCAACAGATGTAGATGGACTTCAAAAATGGAAGGTAAAAGATAAGAAAGCATTGGCTATAATTGGTCTTAGTTTATCCAAACCCTATTCACATCATGTAGGTTTTAAAAAATATTCTAAAGATATTTGGGAAACAATGAATACTTTGTTTGGATCAAAAGTTGATAATGCAGAAATAACTATAAAATAAAAGTTGTATGGTTTGAAAATGAAAGAAGGTGAAGATATAGTGTCTCACATTAGTAAATTTCATTCCTTGATAAATGAGTTGGCTGGTGTAAATGAAGAAATAAAGGAAAATGATGCGAAATCCATTCTTTTAAACAGTATACCAAATAGTATGTCTCAAAAGGTATTTACCTTAAGAAAAATCAATCCAAGTCTAGAAAGTATTATATCCATATTTCTTGATGAGAGAAACAAACATGTTTCAAAAGAAGAAGTTGCATTGACTGCACAAAACAAAGCTAGTACTTCTTACAAAAAATCCAAACATATGACAAATTTCAAACATGCAAGTGGCACATGTTTCTATTGTAAAATGACAAAGCATGTAATACTAAATTGCAAACAAAGATCACAGGATCTTCTTGATGGAAAGATGCAAGATAACGCTTTGGTAATTGAAGCAAAGGACCACACTTCAAGTGATGAAGAAATTCCACATCAAAGTGACAAGGAATACGTGTACTAATTTCTATTTTTCCTCTATGTCAGTACTAAGGGGGGGTGTTATAATTTAGTACATGACATAAAATAGTTAATAGTTAAATAAATAAATTAATATACTATTGTTAATTGGTATCAATCAGATATGCACCTTGTGTTAAATTTGAAAAAATCTAACTATTTGTTGACACATGGAAACCTTCTTCAAATGTCGGTGATCTTAAACAAAGAAGGAATCTCCAGAGTGAGCTGGTTCTCCAAATGATAATCTATTCTACATGATCTCTGGGAAAAGGAATAGAAAGATGAACTTGAATGAAACCTATGACTTAAAATGATATTTATAACTTAATGGTGAATAAATGATGACTTTGGTTTTCTCACAAACAGTTCTCAGAAAAACAACAATGATTCACAACTTCTAATGAACACTTAACACAATAATGATTTGCATGAAGATTTAGATTGTGAATACAACATGCAACCTACATCTATGATCTTTCTGCTTCAAACTTAAATTCAAGGACATGGCAAGGATTTTGTAAACATAAATCACAAATTACATCAAACTGAAAACTACAATTGACACAAAATTGAGAAATGGGAAAGATGTTTCTATTAACTGAAGGAGTATTACAAGTCTGAGTACAAATTTCTGAGTTACAAGACTCTATGTTTTAGCATGAGAGCAAGAATCAATAATTTGGACTGGAAAAAAACTAAGTTTTCCTCCAAGATATATCACTAAAACCTTAATTTGAGCTCAAGGAAAAAGCTAAAGGCAAGGCACCTAAAACTGCTCCATAGTGTGGCATAAAAGTGGAAAAAACACACCTTTTTCATGTGCATGCCATGAGACCTCTAAAAATAGGCAAAATCTGCTTTTAAAGCAAATAAAACACTTCATCTTTTCACCATGCAGCTCAGATCCGACCAAAAGAAAAGTCAACCTATCCTTGCATGCAAACTGCTAAAAATAGCAATAAGAAATAAAACAATTTATAAATTATTGTTTTATTCTCTGCTTTACATCATGCAATTTTTACAATTTCTTTATTCTTGCAATTAAAGATAATTTTTTTTACAAAAAATCAACCTTATATCTCCAATACAATCTTGATTTTTCTTAAAAAATCATAAAAATATAGGGCCCTCTCTATTACACATTTAATTGATTTTCTCTAAAAATCAATTTAAAATAAATGCCCAAGGTCTGAATTTTAATTTTAAAATAATATCCTTCCAAGACCTGATTGATTTCTATAAAATCAATTACAAAACAAATACCCAAAGCATCAAGGCATCAGTTAAACCCACATCTCATTTTAATTGATTTCTCTCAAGATCAATTAAAACCTAAGGCACATGGTCATTCTTCATTTTCTACTAAGGCAAAGGCATAAATGTTAACATTTAAATCACAAGACTTAGATATTCAACCAAAACCTAAAAATATTGGAGCCAACACTCACAAAGTCTTATGAATTTTTCAAACAACACGACCTAGGCATATGAGAAATAGTCACATAAGGTATGACTTAAGCTTGAAAAATGAAAAATATTAAAAACCCCTAAATTTGAATTAGGGCAACATAGACAAAAGCAAAGGGGAAAACCCTAAATCCTATAATTTCACACTTTTTCCTTGAGAGAATTTGGCTTTGCATGGGAGAGATGGCGCCACCGTGAATGAGCTCGATTTGCGGCTTGGGAATGCTCATGATCTTCCAGATTTCTCCTCCATTCTGATCAACCCTTCTCTGCAACTCGTGGTAAGTCGATTTCATGGTCTTTTGATGGCTTTTCCACTAGATTTTGGAAGCAACCAACCATTAAGGCCATGGCCTTCACATGTATCTATTGTCTGATTTTCATTCCTTTATTCTCTGTGTTTGCTTGATTCCATTCTGAACACCATGGGAGAGTTCAACCCTTCTCTCTGTGAGCTCCATTAGAGTTGGTCGTGCCAATTCTTTCCCTCTACTGGCATTACAAGGGTAATCTTACTCTTTCTATTGTTTATCGAGTATTCCTCTTTCATTTATTAAGCTTTTAAAGCTTAAAATACAAGGACTATGATTGTTATTCTTAATATATAAAATGTAGACCCAGCTGGTCGTGCCATGAATGTTTGGTCTTGAGCTTCCATTATGAATTTCTCACTGTATTTCACATTTTTTATATTGAGATTTGACCTCTAAATAGCAAGTTTGAAATGGTTCTTATCATTTCTAGTAAATGTGACTGAAACTCTTCCATAAACTGGGTTCGATCAATGATTCATCCCATGCAATTTTTTGCATTTTTTGTAAAACCCTTACATGGGTAACTCTTGATTATGAAAGAAAACATTTATTTGTATCCTCTATTGAAAACCCAATGTGGGTAAGCTGAAAATTGTAGCTATCTTAATTTTTCTCAAAAACCCCAATGTGGGTATTCTAGAAAATGGAAGAAATCATCATTATTGTAAAAATCACTTCATGGGTATTCAGTATTTTGAATAAAACTGCATTTAAAAAAAAATTTCATATGGGTATTCAAGAAAATGATAGAAAATTCTTTATCACTGAAATAATTTTACTCATTTCTGCATTTTGAGTTCAAACCCTTATGTGGATACTCCATTCTCTGAATGAAAATACTTATTTCTGTATTTTTTATTTTAACTGTTGAACACCCACCATGGCAGCTTTAAGCATTTTTCTTTCCTGTCAAAATTCTCATGTGCATTTCACTAAAATAGAATAAAATCTATATTTAAAACCCTCATATTATGCTTATACTCATATGATTTTAAACAATGCAGCAAGCTCTCTTTTTGTTAATTATATCATTCCTATAGTGACATCTTTGTGCTTGTCACCTTCATCTCACAACTTGCATGGCTCCAAAAAACAATAGGCATGCTCAACTCAAGCACTTCATGAGACAAAGCAATATCGAAACTCTGCAAACACTTCCATGTTTTTTATTTCTCATTAGTGTTTCATTGATAAGGCATTATGTATTCCTATTCATTATCATAGTTTATGAGATAGAACACTACTTCTCCAGAACAAAACAATACTAAACAACATAAAAGAATGTAAACAAACCTAGGGAAGTAGAAATCAATTAATTATGACAACAATAATTAAACCTTTCATAATGCAAATTGATAGTTTCAACTATAATGAAGTAGTTAAATCTATTGTTCATTTGTAATTTTCATTTTATCACTCAGACTTGATTGTTATGAATGAACAATAGGCTTAATGGCTTGATGAATGAAACTTTGCTTTACTCCTTCATAATAGTTCAAATGAACATAAGAATGCATTCCTTCACTTAGCCCCATCTGTAATGTTTAAGGGGCAACATGTCGAGCTCTACCCTTGTGGGAGCCCGTTTTACTCCACATGCTTGGTCTTCATGAAATGATCAGCTTCATGACCTTTCCTATACTTGCACAAGGAAACAAACAATGTTAGCAAAAAACAATACATGATGATGATGTTTCCCTCTTTCAAATCATGTTTATGTAGTTTTATTTTAGTTGATCCTATGCATCCCAAGGATTGAATTATATTTCAGTTAGTAGGGCATGTAGTATAGTTCATATCCCAGGCTCTTAATTGACACCTTTCTTAATCTTTTGTAGATATAGTCAGGAGCGGAAGTAGGATGGAGAAAGCTACAAGGCATCAACCGAAGATCAACTCAGGCAATGATGGATATGTCCTATGTTATTTGTCACTTTCTTTCAGTTGTATATCTCCTTTCTTGTAATGAATAGAACCAACTAAAACCATGACTTGTGTGGATCTTTTAATCTCTGCTTCATTTCCATTCTGAAAGAAATGCATCAGAAATGAAAAGTACCATCATTTGTGTTCTTGCAATAAAATGAAATCTGTAATATAACAATGTCATTGAAATAAAATGAAAGCAATGAATGCTTAATCATTTGTATATTCAACTTGTACTTCATTTGTTCTGTAAATTATTGAGCAATGACTCTAAACTCTATTCTCTCAAACAATGCATAAAAGATACTTAATAGAATAGCTGCAATCAACAATTTAAAACATGTAGCAACTAACTGAATTTCCAATTTAATATATAACAAAATTTAATCAGCTCCACCAATTAGGCTATAGTGAAAATTGGTAACATTAATTTAATAAATAAATTAGTTTGGGAAGTTATATTATCGTAAATAGTTTTATATGGGAATAATGGATTTATAATGCCAACACTTTGTAATAGTTTGCAATGTAATGTGATTGACAGTATTCTGATTCAAGAGAAATCTCAGTTTTCTCTCTCTCATTTCAATATTAGGATGTCCAAGTAATAAGTCACAATATGAAATTTGTTAATATTTAATAAAATATACCTGGAAATGAATCTAAAAAAGTGTGTGGACACAAAAATGGAGCTCTTCAATACCTTTTCGATGCCACAAAATCCACAAAAAATGGAGATCAGGAAAAAATTATGAGATTAGACGTCCAAATGGGATATTTGACTTCAAACAACAATACAATGTACCTACAAAAATATATGGAAAATTGTGCACTCCATAGTGAAGTACATGGAACTAACTTTTCAACGATATCTCATTTTTGAAAAAAAAGACTCTTGGATCAAAAGATATGCCCCCTTAGAAAAATATTCTCTATTAGGACCTTAGGGAAAAAAATTGGCCCTTTGGGGGTTGGCCGATAGTTACCCTTGAGACCAGGAACTATCACTACAATTAAAAAATGCCCCATCACCAGTACAACAATGAGCAGATGGGATAAGTGGGTGGAGGCACCGCCTAGTGAACAACAGGTACCCAAATTGCTTGGGAGTAAAGCCTTGGGTGCTAGCTGATATGACCATGACACAAAACCACAAGTGTTGGAAACAAATAAATTTTTAAATAAAAAATTTCCAAAATCGTACCATTGTAGTACTATAGACGCAAACACCCATACTCGTAGATGCAAACAAGTGAATATTATACAAAATATATTATTTATTGAACCATCAATCGACCTGTCAGTGCTACAAATTTGTACAGATCATATGAATGATATTGATCCATACTGTGTGGATTTTGTATAGTCAATAAAGAGGGCGATGGGGTAAAAAATTATTCTGAGAGATTGGGGTAAAATTATTTGATTTGGATAACTTGATAGTTGATCTTAGAGTTTTTGGGCCTCTTAGATGTGGTGGTAGGGTTTTTTTTTTCCAAAATGCTCCAAGATTACAGCTACCTCCCGAATCTGGCAACCTCTTTCCAGCTTCAAACCCTCATAGATCTAGCCTCACATGTCTAATTTGGATGAAACAAAAGGAAAAGCTAACTTTTTTGGACTCCTTGAACTCAATAGTGAGCTTAGATTTTCACTTATATACACCAAGAATAACCTGGAATATAAATCCAAAAAGAGAAAAACCCAAAATCTGGTATTTCTATCAAGTTTTTATGATTCTCTAGGTTATCATATGATGCAAGAGAAGAGCATACTAAAATTTTCAATATCCACCAATATTTTCAATCTAGAAATAGTTCATGCATAAAATTACCCTAAAATTTGAGGAGTTTGTAGATCTAAAGCCTTGATACCATGTAGGAGTTGAAAATTAGCCCACACTCCAAAATCACTTGCAAAACAAAACATAACCTTCCATAAGAGAGTATGGCAAGTTAATAGCTTGCTTGATATGATATGTTACAAATGTACAAGAGCATTGCTTAAATAGATAAGTTGAGAGATAGAATTAGACAATATCATGATATGTATCTTAATCCTATAACATGAGACAACTAACTCAACTAATTTCAAATGACCTAGAACTCAAGAATTAAATGCCATAAGATAAGATCTAAATTACAAATAAGACTTATAAAACTATTCCTAGGACCTAATAGTGGACTATATAGATAAAATACATATTCACACCAATATTTTGAACTCAATAGTGAGATTAGTTTTTCTCTAGGATTCACTATATGAAAGAGATTAAAAATATATTTTAAATAAAAGAAGGGGTTTGTAGATCTAGAAGTCTGATACCATGTAAAAGTCCATGAAAGGACGCATAGGTGTCAAGGATCTTATAAAACCAAAGAAACCTTCCAAAAAGAGATTTGTAATAAAAATATATATTATCAATAATTGAATTAAATGAATACAATAAGTACATGAACCTTGCTTTTATAAGAAATGTTAAAGCCTATAACATATAATATTATGACAAGCATCTTAATCTTATGACTTGAGACACAAAAAGTAAATGCCCTAAGTTAACTTAAATAACTAAGCATGAAAAAGACCCAAGAGATACATTGGTTAGGAAACAACCCTTTTCACACCAATAATTAGATTGCATGTAACATTTGACAAGATTGGTTGCAAGTTGGCTATAAAGAATATAGTGTTAGCTAAGGGATCTTGACATGGGACTTTATTCAAGGCTAATTATATATCTATTGTAACTCATTTATGTATGCTTTGGCACCACAATATGGTCCACAATAGTGAAAATTTTCTTAAGACCCTAGTTAATAAAAATATGGTGAATGGTTTGTCTATTTATTCTATGGATTTTTATTTTTGTGAGAAAAGTATGTTTGAAAAACACAGTAAAGTTTAATTCTAGTAGCACTAGAGTAAACATATTATTAAAGTTTATTCATAATGGTATTTTTGGTCCTGTGGATGTTAGTCAATTGAAAAATATTATTATTATGTGTCCTTTATTGATGAATATTCATATAAATTTAGATATATTTTTTGATGCATAAATCTTAGGTTCTTAGAAAGTTTAAATATTTTAAGGGTCTTCTTTAAAATTAAGTGGACTAGAAAAATATTAAGGTTAGATAATGGAAGGAGATTGGCAAGTCTTACTGACTATATTAATATTTTCTTGCAAATATTTGTTGATTTCTCTATTTTATGGAATGGGTACATTTAATATATTATTAATTTTTTTCATGTCTCTTTGAAACATTCATCCCCAAACAAGAGCTACTATTGGAGGCCATGTTGAATTTATTATTTCATACTTATTCATAATAAAAAAAAAATCTTTGCTAAAAATGTCATCTCAATTTATGTCTCCTTTGGTGTCTAAAATTACCCAGATTAAATTACAATCAAAATTCTTGTTTTCAATGTGTGAGGCTAGCCTTCTATAGTAATTCTAAACTAGTTAAATATACTTGCTTAAAAAATCCCTTGAAATAGTCCAGAGCAACCAAAATTATCAAAATGGTTAAAAATAGTAAGATTGTTATTTTTAGTAAGTTTGCATTTAGGCACATATGGATCTAAAAATTTACCCAAATCTTTGAAATGCATAATCAATTTTGAGAGTTATTTTTGACCAAAAAAACCACACTTAGATAATAAGTTCTTGATTTTTTAAAATTTTAGAAATTTTGAAACAATCAATTTATAATTTTTAAAATGCAAAATGATGGAATTGGTATCTAAAATGATAAATATTAGTGAAATGAATGTCTAGGTAGTAGAGCTCTATGAGCTCTTCAATTTTATGAAAAATGGGAGGTTAAATGGGTACCCAAATCAAAAGTTTTGGCTCCCTAAATTTGTGTTATTTCAAATATTTTAGGTGATAAGTTTGAAATATTTGTAAAAGAAATGTGGAAGGAAAACAAATTCAAAATGAAAAGATGGATGAAAATAGAAGATTTCCAACAATGTGAATACTTGATATTTCAAAAAAATTGTAATAGTACCTTGATTTTCCAAAAAATAAATCATAAGAGGATCTACATGATGCAAATGTTTTTTTCAGTTGTAACGATTGAATGATTTTGGAGAGATTAAGCTTGTGAAGAGAAAAATTTCTAAAGAAAAACCTTGAAATATTTTTCTAAAGGATAATAGAGATCCAAAATTTGTTTTAGTATGTATATAGTAATGATTTAATTATGTTGAAATTGAGATGAATAAAAAAATTCAATCAAATTGTCTCATTTTTATTTTTTTTGTTGTTTATCCTTAAAGGGAAGTAAAATTTAAAGGAGATAAGAAAATTTTCACTTTCACATTTATTGTAAGATTCACTAGTTGAGTTTGCATGTTTTTAAGTAGAGCAAGAAGTGATTCTAAATAGTGAATGTAATTTTCAAATTTATTAAAATATTAATAAGTAAAATTTAGGTGGCAAATAATTTAGATTTTATGTCATTTTAAGGCACTCATATTTCAATAGTTAAATCTTGAAGTTGATCTAGTTAGGGATTAAAATTATTGTAAATAAAATAATATTATGTTGATAAACCAAAAAGATTATTTTGTTAGGAATACAATTTTTAGATTTTGTAATCCCAAGGAGTATGAACTAATTTTTTTAGCATCCAAGCATTAAGGGTAATAAGAAAGTTGATATTGCAAAATAATTTTCAAATCCTTATAAGCATGGATACATTATCTAATATTCATTATGATAATCCCATTGTTAATACAAAATATAGTGTTGTTTGAGGGTACTTGCCTAGGTCTTGTAGAGCCTTGAGTGCAATAGAGGTATATCCATCTCTCATTTTTCGGTCCATTTTCTCAATGATCTTCAACACATAAATTTGCAACTTCTTAGAGATTATTGATAGTATGTTGGAGAAACAACACTTAGGATTTACATTTTCAATGAAATGTTAAAAATCTATTTTCGAATTATGATATTCATCAATGTAGTTTAAAAATTGAATAAATCATCAATATATTTGAATACTTACTAGTGATGAATATTATTTGCAATTGAAGACCTTGTAAAAATATATACTTATGAAAATCCTTTAAATTTAGGTCCTTTAATCCAATTTCTATGTTGGCTAAGAAGTCAACCATCACATTCTTTTATCTCTTTATCCAGTCAATAAAGAAGGAATCAAATAATTCAATATTGTTGAAGGAAACAATATTATATTATTTCAACCTTTTGTTCTTGGGAGAATATATCCATCTAATATAGGAGATGATTAATTTTTTCATCCATAACCCTAAGGTTCTTTAATCTATGTTTCAATGTCAAATTCAATCCTAATAAAAAACTTCATACTTTTCAACATTATAGATACATTCAAAACTTAATTTGAACGAAGACTTAAAATATTTACCTTGAGAAGAAATTATTAAAAATCTAGTCTTTGTTCCATACATGGATCATGCCCCCATCAAATTATATAGTGCATATGCCATTAGATGTCATTTCTAGGTCTTCTAGGTCTTGTGGACAATCACCAACATGTTATGAGTTGCTACACTCTACTCTAAAATTTTATAGGTTTGTATCAATATAGAACATTTCTTACTTAATATCAATAGTGTATTCAATTTTTTTTTATGCTCTATTTTCTCTATCTAGGCTTATTTTTTTACCATTAATAGGAATCAAAGCATATGATTCCATATCTAGATACTTCCTCATATAGTAGCTTATCATCTTCTTAATAAAAGAATGTCATATTGATGGGGTACTCTTTTTAGGATGTGCAATCAATCTAAAATTGACATCCTTCTTGACACTTGTAACTATAAATTCTCTAAAGTCCATGGCAAAGCATTTGTCAAAATATTTTGTGACTTGTAAGCCTAACTAGTTCATAATCAACAAAGGCATAATGTTGGTGGAGGCTCCATAATATACCATACAATTCTTACCAACTTATTATTGATATATGATGTGGCATAGAAAGGATCGATTTGTGATGGAAATTTATTTAGTGTAGATCCTAAGTATATTTTAGGTATTTTAACATTGGCTAGTTTATTTCTTTCCTAGTCATTTGTCCTTCCTTCTATTCTTCTTAGCTATGATTCTTATCTATATCTATCTAGTTTAATGGAATATCATTAATTAGAGCAAAAAATATATTATTATGTTTTATTAGTTCCATATCTAATGGAATATATTTTGGCAGTGGGGTGCAAAAAAGAATAGTAATAATAGATAAAGGAGATATATGATTATCTATACCTTCCTTGATACACTCCTTAGCTATTGCAACAATTTCTATAATTTGAGATCTTTTTTTATTTAAGTGATGTTTTTGAGGTCTTAAATTTGAATACTCAAGTCATGCTTAATGGTATCTTTATTTGATACCTTTGCATTAGTTCCTTTGTTCTTTGCATAACCTTTAGTAAAAAAAATCTCTCCTTTTTTATCTTCAATGAAAATTCCCCTAGTATTTTATGATATATTATTCTCCTTTTGATCATTCTTACTCCTCAAGTTGTAATTACTCTTGACTTGTGCAATAGTTTTTCTAATCAAATTCCTAATCTAGATTTATTAGAAGATCTTCACAATTGGAATTTATTAGCAAATTATTCTACATTATGCACATGGCATTCCTTATCTTTATTATAAAATATTTTCTAGTGATAAGAGTTCTCTACATACCCTTTTTCTTCAATATCCAACTCATGTCCACATTCATCCACGGATGAATACTCATCATTTATACCACACCATCTTGAAGACAACATGCTTACCTCTTGATGGTCTTGTTCATGCTTTGATCCATGACTAGGATCATTACATTCATCATAACCTCTTAATACTAGTTCTATAACACATTATAATGGGGAGTGAAGCATCTAATAGGCCATACACCTTGGGGTGTCTTTCAAATTGTTAACACCCACATTCTTCAAAGAGTCTAGTGTTTCTTTATTGATTTCTCCCTTATGATTTTGTTTTACATGCTCCCCACTATACTAGGTTGTTTTATAAAGTTGATTAGACATTTTTTTCATTCTTTCTCACTTACCATGGTTGTTCCTCACATTGGGCACACCCTTTTAATTTTAATCAATATTGTATGTTAATTATTTTAAAGCATGTATCACCTAACCTAGTTGTCTTCTGATATGAGAGATTTATTGATTTACCCTTTTCCTCAAGGAAAAATCCTCATGTCACTTCTCTTATGTATCTTGTCTAAATCTCTTTGATTTCTCTCAATGTTTATAACAATACTATAGGCCTCCCTCAATGTGTGAGGCTCCTCATCCCTTTACAAATATCCCATCTTAGCATCATATGCATTATTATAGAGGACTACACACATAGAATCATTTGAGCTCATGCATGTAGGATATTTTTCTTTTCTTTTTTATTAGACTGCAGGAATCGGGTAGCATGACCCCCTATAAATTGTAGTGCGCCTGGTAAACTTTTTAACATGACTGGCGGTGCTAGTGCGACACGCCCTCCGGTACCACGGGGGTGGGGGAGACTAGACCTCGTGACCACCTCCTGCAATAGGAAAGATTTAGCCAACCGAGCTAGGGCCCCAACCCACATGTAGGATATTTTTCATAACCTTGGTAGATCTTCTATTAAAATTATAAATTGATTCATTTGACCCTTTAAAATTATTTGTAAACTCATTAATAATGAATATGGTGTTTGCATTGTATTGTACTCTAACAAGTATTTGGAATTTTGCTTAGGATTCTATGCTTGCATCTAGTAGAATTTTATACCATTTTATAGTTATATCATTCATCAATTAAACAAAAAAAATTTATGAGAACATGTTTATTTTATATTTCATAATCATTTATTATCATATTAAAATCCCTTAAATGATCCTCACCATAAATATCATTATTTCCTTGAAATTTGGTAGGCTTGGATGCAACCCCAACCAAAACAAGGTTAGGGTATACAAGAATCCCTATAAAGTTTAGTTTTTGTTTTGATCTAGCTTTAGAGGAGTTTTTTAGGAGCTTGCACTCAGTTATTTATAAAATCTCTATAATTATTTTTGTATTGCTAAGATACCCAACTCTTCTATTATTTGGTGGATTAATGTTTCTTAGGTTTTCAATTCTTCTATTGATATCATCTCTTACCTTTTTAGCTTCTATTCAAGCCAATTCAACTCTCAAATCAACTATCTTCTAAATAAGGTCTCGGTCCTTATGTTTATGGTCTAGTCTAGCCTCTAGTTGATCATAATAAATTACATGATAGCCATCATATTATGTTCATTTTCTCAAGTATTATAACCTCTATACCAATAAGGGTTTTCATCTTCTTTAGCACCTAAAATTATTGTATCATCATATAAGGCATTTTTTCTTCTCTTTAACTAAGCCATATATGCTTCATTAATACAAGATTCTACTTATCTTCTATCTCTTTCTTTTATTGGACCATCTACAAATTTCTAGTATTCTAGACCATGTCATTCATTTGTACTGCCTTGTTTTAGGTTCTTATGGATATATTTATCACTAAGATAACCATAATATTTTTCCTTTGTTGATGAATTTGATATATTATTTTCAAATTGATCTACAAAATAAAAATTGATTTACTTGTATTTTTTTCATTCCAAGTAGCATGTTCCTTTTTTATAGTCCACTATCCAACTTCTTATTTGAGTCATCTTAAAATAATGACCTCATCCCATCATTATTAAAAGTTTTGAATAATGTATGGATCACTTATCAACAATTTCATCATGCAATAAGGGAAAATGATATGAAGGTCTACACAAAACTACAAGACTAACACTCAAAAGTAAGAGATTATAATTTAGGCTTTAAGAGCCATTGAGACTTGGAAACTCAACTATTGCATTAATGAAGGAATGGGTCATCATCTTCTTCTCCACCATTGATAGGGAAAGAAAAATCATGTCTTTAGATTAAATAGCTACTTATGGGTGGGAAAATTGAATCTAGTGGTTGTAGGGTCAAATCTGACATCAATGGAGTAACAGGTGAATCACAAAAGTAGGTGACAATATATCCTAAGGGTTTCTAGAGTGCAATGGACTTGGTGTGAAACTTGGAAATTTTTATACTAAGTGGGAGTTTAGGTTTGGCATCATCTACCTCATCCATAATTTTCATATTGAATAATTTTACCATCATATTTGTAGTAGTACGAGTGGTCATTCAACATTTCCTTTTAGGCTCTACTACCCCTAAACTAGAAGGAAAATTAGAAGTAGAATGAATTAAAACTCATGAATCTTGGGAAGTCCTAGTACTAGTAGGAGTTAAACCACTTAATGGTAGAGTAGTAGGTAAAAGTTATTGGTCATTAGCATAACCCCAAAATTAATTTATTTTAACTTTTTTTCAAGTAACAATTATTTTTGATGCTCCTACACTTTTCTTATGACATCAAGAAGGTGTGCATTGACTCTTGCCATGATACCTTAAATTCAAGTTGACATAAATGAAATTTTTATAGCCTAGCAGCACTTGCTGCCCTAATTTTTTCTTACAATATGGCTGTAAATTGCCTTGAAGGTGACTTATTATCAAAGGGACCCTTCACAAAATTATTTAATAATTTGGAAGGGTAAAAAAAATGTGCACTACCAATATTACTAGTTGCCTCACCCCCTTCCCTAAGATTTGTACTTGGAGTCTCAACTTCAATCACCATAAGCTCTCATTGACCCTCTTCATAACTAATGCTATGAGAAGTAAAATTTACGATTATCATACATGTCATAATATTATTAAATTAGCTTATTAGTGTAGGAGCATCACTTGAATGGTGTTCTTGAAGGTCCAAGAGACCTAGTTGATGTTTTGGCTATTTTTTTATGTAGTCCTAGTTGTATGTCAAGAAAAGATCAAAAAAATGGTCTTAGAAAACCTAATATATAATCATTTGCAATGTTCTCTAGCCTAGGTGTGGTATAGGGTTAAAAGTTGCAAAAAAGAGAGCATAATGTCAAGTTTAATGACATGGACATTAGTTGTATTGAAGAAAAAGTAAATATTCTCAAGTGTAACTACTTTTTGTAAGTCATTAGATGTTGAATGAATGATAATATATGCTCCAAGAAGTGGAGGAGCAAGATTTTCATGATAAACCCTTTTTTTGACAAATTTGTGACAATTTTCTTGAAAAAACATAAAAGAACAGTTTGGTATGGAATTGTACAATGAATTTGTAGGTCTGTGTTTGCATGGGATGATAATGGAATGTTTTAAGGTTCAAGTGAATTTTTTTTTAGGTGATTTCATTGAGTTTTTCTCAAGTTATGACCAAAATAGTGCTTGCTGCTTTGTTCAGAAACTAGGGTTTTTAGTGAGCTAAAAAATCCATATCTCAAGTTCTAACTGATGAAAAATCATGAAATTTGGAACATAATTTCTGCAGGTCTTTTTAAATTTTTCCACTGAATGGAAAGTGATAATTCATTAATTTGCATGATTTATAGGGGACAGCGTGTTTTTATTAGCATCTAGACTATCATAAACCCTAGTTTGTTGAGGGTTTTGTGAAAATGCATTTTTTTTGAGTTAATCATTGTTACTTAGGATTTGAATGAGGTTTGTGGTATTTGGTTAAAGTATTTGGAAGACTAATAATGAATATCAAATGATTTTTGATTTTTTATTGAGACTTGAACCTATGAAAACAAGCAAATAAGATAGTTTACAGGGTGTTATTTGTTGTCACCATTGAAAGATTAGGGAATCAAGTGCATACTGTTGTGAAACCCATATTTTATTGTTCTTTATTGTCCATTATTTGTGAATTTAATATTACTTTGCATCAATTATACACAAAAATTAGGGGCTCAAGACACAAGGACCTTCTTTTTTTTTTCCTTACTTGAAGCTACACAAAGTGTAGATGCAAAGAATACACAAAATTTCAATTTCTTGTTATTCAACCTTCATCAAACAAGGATTTCACTTAAGTTAGTAGTTTGAAATATTGAAGTCTTGGAAAGCCAAAAATCCCTACACATAAAATTAAGTTAAAAATAGAAAAATAGTAAGTCCTATAGAGAAAATAAACTGCAAAAATAGAATTTTTGGATTTTTCTAGTAGACTAAAAAACATTAAAAAGAAAAATAAATATGAAAGTTATGATCAAATGGAGTTTCAAAATAAAAATATAACTTCAAATGAGAATACCTAAATTATGGATTCAAATTTGCAAAATTTACTTGCACCACATTGTCTATATGATGGATTAACCATCTTCCCAACACCTCTAAAAAATTTAAAATCCTTTTTTTTTTTAGTTATAGAATTTTGAGTGAAAAGTGGTTTTTATTAAGTTTGAATGGTGTGTTGAAGGGAGTAAGCCCCTCTCAGCTAGCTCCTAATGACCTAAGTGATCATAGGCTAAGCAAAGGGGTGGTAAGGGTTTGAGGTGCTAGAGTTAAGTTCCATGTGCCTAGTCATGACCTTGGACTAAGATACTTGTGTGACCAAGGGTTTAGTCTTGAAAAATCTCATAATCACCAATGTGACCAAGTGTTGAGACTGAGAAGAAAAAAGGATTAAACCTATTTGATGGAATTAAATAGAATTTTAAAAATTATTTACTCTTTATAATAAAGGATGAATTGTGAGTTTTTTGACAGATTTAAAAGGAAATTCAAATAGATTTTCAAAACACCAAATCCATTGGAATTCAAACCAAACTCCTTACAAAAAACCTTGACATATCCCAGTAACGTGGCTTTCCACATAGTTTTCTAAGCTCCAAATATTTATGAAGTACAGCTTTATGTGGTTTCCAGTTGAAACCTGCAAAATTCCACTCAAATTTCCAATGTTTTAAGTGGATTTCAAGTCATGTAAGATTAATTTTTTTGACTTCCTCAAAGCTTGATATCCATCATGTATACACTCTATAAAAAATCATGAACTAATACACACTGTGTATATATCCTTTCTTCTTTTGTATACACTATCCAAAACAATTATAGATTCAATGGTTATATGCTAAAAATAGATTGTGCATGTTACCTCAACCTATGTATGTTCCTATGAATTTTTTTTGTGAAATACAATCGTCCATATAGTATGAATGATATGGATTCCATATAAAACTATGGAATTTCGTATATGTACCCTTGACATAGACTTGCAAAAACCTCAAAAAAATTTGTTAACAAGATATCAAGTATTTTATGTCAAGATTCAATTCTCGATCATTTAAAACACAATGGTGAAACCCATTTTTACCTTAGAGACACTTGTATAAAGTTGTTACCAAAGACCAACCCAGAACCTACAAGACTAGTTAGTGAAAATTATTTCTAAAGTGCACAAACACACAAAAAAAGTTAGAGAATGGAGTAAGATCCCTAACAGAGTCACCAAAATGTAATGCCAAGTTTCAAACTCAAAAAAAAAAAACAATGTATGTTCCTATACCAAACTAAGCAAAACCTCTAGATATAGCTTAACAAGTGAAAGAAAACAAGATAATAACATTTAAACTAACATAAAATGTTACCAAAAACCTTCATTGTTGAATGATTTTCTCCTTGATGGATTGGAATGTGGATACTTTCTTTTCTTGAAGATTACCAATTTGATAGCATATACTTAGCATGAGTGATGATTGATTGATTTGGATGAGAGGAATCCTGAATTTATAGATTTTGGAAATGGGGAATGGATGATCAAGATTTGATTGTGAGATCAAGGGTGGAGAATGGTTGAGAGGTATTCCCTAGGATCTAGAAGAAGATGGAGGTTAGAGATGAAGGTAGTTAGAATTTAAATGTCTAGGATTAATTTAGTAAGCAGTTGTGAGCATGAGAGAAATTAGGGACATGTGCACCTAAGAAGGCTATAACTTTGGGATGTGTTGAGAGAATAAAGGATATAAGGACAAGTATTATTAGGTTCCCAATATTCTTGAAATGTGTTGAGAGAATAATGGGACCATAAGGATAAGTGTTCTTAGGTGTCTGTAGAGAAGGGGATTCGCTACACATGAGTTCTCCTCATTCAGAGAACCTCATAGGGTGAATTTCCCTAGACCACCTCAAGGAACAATGCTAGAGTTCTAGAATCAGAAAGAGAAAGTCACAAAGATTTTCTGGACAAACTAACAAGCTCTTAGCCAAAGGATAGAAGTGCGGTTCTGGGATGATAGTGTGGCACGCTAGTGTCTCTCTGGCGCACTAGCATCTGTATAGACCAGAAAGTGAGAATGTCATAGAAAATAGCTTAGTGACTACTAGAAATCTAATTACTGAGAACTTTAAAAGTACTGGAAAACAATAGAATGTGATAAAGCTGAAATAAAGTGAAATAGAAATGATAAAGAGAATAAGAGATGGAAAGAAAATCCTCACAACCATGCTAGTGATGAAGCCTCCAACATGTGAATATATTCAATACCTACATGCATAAGATCTAGAGAAATTGTTGGGGTTGTATAGGGGTTTTCCTTAGTCAAACCCCTGTTTTTGTGTTCCCACCTCCATGAACAACCAAGTAGATAGAGAGAAATGAACTGAAATGGACAAAGCACGTGGTGAAAGAAAAACCCTCTTCAGGATTAGAACCTACACCACCAAGTATGAGTGATAAAAGTGGTCCTCGCTCAAGGAGGAAAACCCATATCACAAAATGAGAGTGATAAAAGAAAACCCCGCTTGAGGAGGAGAACCTGTATCACAAAAATGTAGATGCAATAGATAGGGGATATGGAGTCCCAAGATTCTCACGAGCATGAGATAAGGGAGATGAAGTTGTAAGGCTTATGGAAGCCAAAAAGGGCAGTAAAGAGAGCTACAAGAGCCAAGAGAGCTACAAAGGGTGTTGTGAGAGCTTAAGAGCTTGAGGTTGTTGTAGCAAGCTATATGAAGTTGTGCAAGAAAAATAAAAAGAGAGAAAATGCTAGAGCCAAGGTTGGAAATAAGCTATATGTTGGAATGTAGCTAGAGAGGAGTCATAAGAACAAAATGAGTTGAAAAGACCACTTTTAAGGAGAGAAGAGAAGCAAAAAGAAGCTTCTCGAGTGGTTGCAAGGCATCCCTAGCCATTACCACCAATAAAAGAAGATGACAAGTGGAAAAAATGATCAAGAATAGTTTTTTGAGCATTGAAATGTCAAAGAATGCTAGCACAACACACATACGTCAATATGGCACACTAGTATCCGAACACATCACGTTATAAAATAAAAGGAACAAGAAAAGCATCAGGTTTAATGCAAATTTGACACATAAGGGTGGCTGCTGAAAAGGGGTGTTGAGCATCTTGAGAGGGGAGAAAGACTTATGAAAGGGCTAAAATGAGCCTACACAAATTCTAAGGGAGTGGACACTAGAGTGGATGTGAGAATGTATGTGAAATTGCAAGGGGTGCAATTTTATGACATTATATTTTGCCCCCACTTTAGCGAGCATATGATTCTACATTAATATGCATGCTAAAGGAAATCTACTAAACATAAGTAACATCATTATTCCAAAAGGATACTGTAGAGGAAGGAGATTTCTCTTCGAACCAAAGAAGCTTTCCCCTAGGTTGAAGACCTACAAAACAAACACATTAGACAAGAAAGACCTACACAAGACAAAAATGTTAGCACACAAAAAATTAAAGGATTTGAGTCAACAAATTAAAAGAGACCTTGATGTAGAAGGTTATCTCAGTACTATGCGTTGTCCCCAAATTAAGAACAATAACAAATAGAAGAATTCTTAAAAGAAGAGAAGAATGTAAGGATTGATCGCTTCATTAGAAGAATGCACCCAAAATTCAGGGAAGTAACCAATGTCAAAGAGAGAAAGGGCATATACTCAAGATGAAGAAGATAGAAATCTTTGATTTGGTATACACAATTTGAGAAGAAAAGAGAGAGTGAAGAACTTAAGAGAGAGAAAGGAATGAAAATTCCAAGACAGATGGCTCTACAGGTACTCTCTCTTGAGGAGGTTCAAACAAAAGGGCTTCATAGATCTACAGAACTATGAAGTTGCACAAGGTACACTGAAGGCCTGCAAACCAGCGATGGAAAAATTCCACGAGATGTAAACATCTCACAGGCCCGCAGACCTACAAGGAGGCAACCCCCAAGTTCTCTCTCGTGAAGGAAGCCCAATGATGTAAGCACCTTATATGCCCACAGACCTGCAAGGAGGAAACCCCCAAGTTCTCTCTCATGGAGGAAGCCCAAAGAAGTAAGCACCTTACAGGCTTGTAAACCTCCAAGGAGGAATCCCATTGGAAGCAAACTCCATAGAGTTGGACTAGAAAGTGGCTTTACAGGTGCACCTGCAAAGTGACATGTCTATCCACAGATAATACATGCCAAAGAAAAAAATTGGTCACATAGGAAAACAAGCGGACAATCACACAGGTTGTCAACAAATTAGAAGGTTTTCAAAGGGGTCCCTCGGGAACCCTTCAAAAGAAAAGGGATCCACTCAAGGGACACATTATTTGAAAAGCGAGGTCTAGTTAGGCTTCCCCCAAGCTAGACACCAATGATTTCATTTGAAGGAGAAGCTTTCAAAGGCATCCCTTGGGAACCCTTCAAAAGAAAAGGGGCCCACTCAAGGGATGCTTTATTTGAAATACATAAAGAAGAGATAGGGTCCTTAAGAAGGATGCACATCTCCAGAACAAGTTATCACTGCCCTCAATATATAGGGGAGGAGAACCATGCAAGATGCTTAAAACATACAGGATAGAGGTTGACCTTGATATCACTTGTCATTTGAAGAAAAGGCAGTGCATCAGCTAATAAATGAGTGATGGCACCTAAATCATGATTTTTTTGTATTTTATCCTTCAAGGCCTTACATTCACTAGTATAATGGCCAAGCACTTGATGGTATGCATAGAAAGAATGTTTTTCTTTATCATGTTCATGAGATTTCTTACGTGTAGGAGAAGGAAGAGTAATTAAGCGAACTTTAAGAAGCCTCAAAAAAATACACTCTTACTTAGATAGAGAATGAGGAGTAGGAAGCAATCCTTTCTCTTATGGAGTAAAGTTTGACTGCTCAAAATAAGAATATACGATGATAGTAGACAAAGGAGGATGAACCAATCCGTGAGAACGAGGTTGAGCGAACATCATGTCAACATTCAACTATGGTTTCTATTTAGATTGTTCATTCAAGCAACCAAGCCCCAAATTATGCTTGTGATGTGCGCATTCTATAGGGACTTGAATTCCTTGTTCATTGCGCCCATTACCATATTTAGATACAAGCTTAAAGCCAAGGCCATATCACACTTGCGAATCTTGAGAAGGAGGAGGATCTTCATAGAGGGCATTGTTCCAGCAATGGGGATCACACTTCTCTATGGGATCACCATAATCCTTTTTATTAGGACTACCAACATTATCCTCTTTAGTATAAGTGTAATCATCTTCCTAGGAAGGATGATCAACACTAAGAATATTACAATTCATGTTCACACTATCACATGATACAAAAGAATAATAATATTTAATAATGGGTAGGGATGATGTTATCAGAAGGCTCAAGTGGATCAGGTTGAATTTACATTCTCCACTGAAGGAGTCTGAAAATTCTAGAGAACCCCAATCATCACCGAGACATGCATTTTCTTGACAAAATGTAGACTTAAAATTTCTTGTTGTGGAGGGATCTTCTTCGGGGACATCTACCTCAAGAGTATCCTTTATAGTAGGTACTACTATAGTAAACATCGACACATTGGAAGACACTGAAGGAATAAGAGTAGGCATGAATGAAACCTAACTAGTAGCTACCATCTCACATAAGTGTATAGCCTCAGGGTCAGCTTTGATTGTGACTACTTTATTGTTGTAAATGAACTTAATAGATTTATGCAAGGTAGACGAGACTACACCCATAGCATGAATCCACGGTCTACCAAGAAGAAGGTTATATGGTAATTTTTCTAACATGACATATACAAGGGTGGGTACGATAATAGGTCCTAACCTCAAAGTCAATACTATCATGCCTAAAGGTTTCCAATTGACATTATCAAACCCATGAATGACAACAAAAGAAGCATTAAGAGAAGATGAATTAATATTTATCTTAGGTAATAGATCCATGTTTCATATATTGAGCATCGAGCTAGCATCAATGAGAGTACGTCTAATGCCAATGTTGTTAATGTTGACTATAATCATTAGAGGGTCCGCTTGCTTTTGTACTTCTGGAGGTGGGAGTTCCTGCAGATATAACATGATATTCGGTGAATCAACATGAATATAAGCCATCAACGCATTAACATTCATAGGCCTAGCAGAGGCAAGCAAGAGAATATTTTGCAAGGTTTCTTAAATCATTTCTCGATAAATCAAAGCAGACTGAAGCAAGTCCCACAATGAGATCTTAGCTGGAGTAACACGAAGTTGTTCGACAAGATCATAATCACTAGGTGCTTTAGTTGTAGGTCTAGGAGCTAAAGGAAGACTTGGTTGTTTATTATTTCTATTCTTATAAGTATGGGCTACCATTCTGTAAGAGGGAGCCATAGAAAGATCAAGAGAATCACTATTAGATGGAACACCATTAATAGAACAAATCCATTTAGGAGAAGGACTAGATGAATTTAAGTAAATGATCAGTCTCTTAGGCCTTTTAGGGGCAGCAAAGACATATATTACATTTATAGAATCATCACAACTTGTAGAAGAATCATTTAGAGAAATATACTCGACATCTATCCTTGGAGGATCCAATGTGAGAGGGACTTCATCATTCACAAATCCAATGTCTCTAAAAGAGAGTGAATTGGGATAAAGAAGAGGTTCACCATTCACCAATGTAACATCTCTAGAAGAGAGTGCATTGGAATGGAAGGGAGATTCATCATCCATGAATGCATCATCTCTAGAAGAGAGTGCATTGGAATGGAGAGAGGGTAGATTAGAATTAAGAAAGGTATCAATGATGTCATCTTCTTGCAACAAGATATCCACTGAAGCAAGATGAATCTCATGAGAAGGATCAAAGATACAAAGTGACATGGGCAAAGCCAAGTCACTATCACATGCATGAAATGGAACATAATTAACACTTTGAATAAATTCACATACTGAACTAATAAAAGAAGATATTAAATTCATTTTTAATATAGTAATCTAAATATGATAAATAATGAATAAACAAGTCGGTTGATGATAGAACTAAGAAAAACCAAAAATCCAGATTTTTTGGATTTTTCCAATATTTTCTAAGCTATAGTAATTTGTATTTTCAGAGGTCTTCAGAGCATAATTTGGGGTTGAAATTTCCATCAGTCCCTAAAATTTGGCTACAAATGGTTATGAATTTTGAGCATCAAGTCAAAATTTATGACCCCACCAACTTAGGGTAAATAAATTCCTAGTTTTTTTGAAAAATACTGTGGCTCATGTCGGATTCACCAAAATGTAGAGAAGGGGGATTCATTACTCATGATTCTCCTCATTCAAAGAACCTCATGGGGTGAAATTCCCTAAAATACCTCAAGGAACAAAGTGGGAGTTCTAGAATCAGAATTAGTAGGTTATGAAGATTCTCTAGACAAATTGACAAGCTCTCGGCCAAAGGAAAGAAGTGTGGGTCGAGGATGACAGTGCGGCAGTACGCTGGTGTCCGTACAAACCAAAAAATAAGAATGTCACAAAAAATAGCTTAGCAAATACTAGAAATCTAATTATTAAGAACTTCAAAAGTACTGGAAAATAATAGAATGTGATAAAGCTTAAATAAAGTGAAGTAGAAATGATAAAGATAATAAGATATGGAAAGAAAATTATCACAACCATGCAAGTGATGAAGCCTCCAACATGTGAATGCATTCAATACCTTCATGCATAAGATCTGGAGAAATTGTTAGGGTTGTATAGGGGTTTGCCTCAGTCAAATCCCCATTTTGGTGTTCCCACCTCCATGGACAACCAAGTAGATAAAGAGAAATGAATCAAAATGGACAAAGCAGTGGTGAAAGAAAAACCCACTTTAGGATTAGAACCCACACCACCAAGTATGAGTGATAAAAGTAGTCCCCACTCAAGAAGGAAAACCTGTATCACAAAATGAGAGTGATAAAAGAAAACCCCACTCGATGAGAACTTGTATCACAAAAATGTAGATGCAATAGATAGGGGATATGGAATCCCAAAATGCTCACAAGCATGAGATAAGGGAGATGAAGCTGTAAGGCTTAAGGAAGCCAAAAAGGGAGATAAAGAGAGTTGCAAGAGCCAAGAGAGCTACAAAGGGTGTTGTGAGAACTTAAGATCTTGAGGCTACTGTAGCAAACTATATGAAGTTGTGAAAGAAAAATAACAAGAGATAAAATGCTAGAGCCAAGGCTGGAAAGAAGCTATATGCTAGAATGAAGCTAGAGAGGAGTCAAAATACTAAAATGAATTGAAAAGACCACTTTCAAGGAGAGAAGAGAAGCAAAAATAAGCTTCTTGGGTGGTTACAAGGCATCCCCAACCATTACCACCGAAAAAAGTAGATGACAAGTGGAAAAATTCTTGGAAATAGTTGTTTGAGTATTGAAACATCGTAGGATGCTAGCGCAGTGTGCAGACGTCCGCACGATGTGCTAGTGTCTGAACACATCATGCTACAAAATAAAAAGAATGAGAAAAGTATCAGGTGTAATGCAAAGCTGACACGCAAGGGTAGCTACTGAAAAGGGGTGTTGAGCATCCTAAGAGGGGAAAAACACTTATGAAAGGGCTAAAATGAGCCTACACAAGTTATAAGGGAGTGGACACTAAAGTGGATGTGAGATTGTATGTGAAATTGCAAGGGGTGCAATTTTATGACATTACAGTGTTGAGTATTCTTGAAAATTGGTGAGGGAATATAGACATAATTGAATAATATTATTTAACTATTTCTCACGTGGGTGAGATGGATAATAGGTATTTATTTGTAAGGAGATAGAAAATTATTAATTAAATAATATTATTATTTAATTTAAGTGATGGACTTTAATTGAAAGGGATATGTCCTAGGTTAATTAGACTATGTGGTGAGACATAGGCTTGGGTGATGAAATTAGTTGATTAGGTATTAGGTGATAGGTTTAGTGATGAATAGACCTATGGAATATTTTAGGTGTATACAGTAAGGCTTGAAGTTTACCTATGTCAAGCCAAGCACCTTGGTGACCTATGAGAATAAAAATGCATCACCATCCCAAAAATAATCCTATATGTAATGTTAGAAATTTCATATTATCTTTTATACTCACTTTGATGTTGTCCTTCCATAGCTTATTTTTGTTGGAAGTATGTCTTATATTGTCATTGATGTCAGCATGTTGGTCTGGTACCTTATCGGTGTGCAAATCACGCTTATCTCATCCAGTATTTGATCTGCTATGTCTAGTATTTTTGCTCTACATATTCTCTCCAATAATCAGTATGATCTAAGGTTTTGGGAAAAGTCATAATGGTTGGAAGCATGTATGTATGTACTCTCAAATGTTCATATGATTTGGTGATGCATTGGCATCGGTTTTTGTGATTGCATTTCGGTATTAGGTTAATCATGGCTGACCTAATATTTAGTCTATAATGGATTATGGATTATATGTGAGACCTAGATCTGGTCCCAACCGACATGATGTTGGATGACATGGGTGAATTACTCTTGAAAATCCTTACATGAAGCTAACCTAATTAATGCATGTGGATATATCAAGTATATATGCAAGATGGTTAGAAGATGAGATGGTGTGTGTGTGTGTGTAAGGAATGCAAATGTGAAGAGAAGAAGTGTGTATGTATATGTGTATGAGCAAAGTGTGTGAATAGATGGCTGAAGATTATTCTATTATCATGTGAGCGAATACTTTGAGAATCAAAGGAACTGAATCTACACATGTGTAACTTCATTAGTTCAACTCTGGTGATTAGCCAAAATTTTATTTACATAATTTTTGTAGGCAGTGAGCCTCCATGTTTGGATAATGAGTCCCTATAAGCAGTGAGCTTTTTGTATCTGGCAATGAGCCTCATTGTAACTGGTATTGATATAACTATATATATCGTGAGATAATCCTCACCATGGTTTTTCCCTCATTGGGTTTTCCATGTAAAATATGGTGTTCTTGTGTTGTGGAATTTTCATGTTTTGTTATTTCTTTGATCTGTTCTATGGTGTAATGAAATAATGGTGTTTGTTCAATAAGATTGTGTGGATACTGATTGACCCCCCCTCTTAGTATCCGGTTTATTCAACAAATGGTATCAGAGCTTTGGTTCCTCTAGAAAAGTATAACAACTTGAGGGAGATCCTACAGATTGAACAAATAGATAAAGAAGAGCTTCAGACTGCTCTTGAAGATCTTGACAAGGCTGAAATTGAAAATAGAGACCTGAAGGAAAATCTTGATGAAGCAAATGAGTGTGTCTGGAAATTGAAAGAGTAGCTAAATAAGTTAAAAGAAAGATATAGAGAAGTGAGTGAGGAATTGAAAAAAGCAAATGATGAGAATACCAGACTGAAACAGAAGATAGATGAAAAGAATAAAGTTGAATAATGCTTGAAAATAGTGATACAAAGCAAGGCTGATGTTTTCTCTAGGCTTGAACAGGAAGTGGTGAATCTAAAAGCAGAACTTGAGAAAGGAAAAATCTGTGAAGATGACTTTAAGACAATCTCCACCAAGCTTGATGAATTAATAGTGGGACAAAAACCTTATAAAGACAAAAGTGGCCTAGGTAATGAAGCTGATGCAAAAATGTAGAACTCAAATCCAGCAATCAATCTGAAGACTCAAGATGAAGGAAAGCAGAAAAGAAACTCTAGAAGGAGATCACCTATCAGACAACCAAATGCACAAAGGTACTCATCATTCAATGGTTTTTTTTTTCATGTAATAAATTTGGTCATAACGCAACTAGGTGTAGGCGTAGGATGAATTAGTTTATTGGTTCTCCAAACAATGTTATACGTGCAAGAAGATAGGACATAAAGCTACTAAGTGCATATATTTGGTAAGGATGATTAGTCAGGTGATGATGAATAGGTTTAATGGAAAAAGGATGAATCAATCATTTGATGGCTATTTCTATACTTGTAACATGTTTGGACATAAAGTGAATCTATGCAGAGTAGGGATTAATAGAAACTAGACAAGTCAAAGAAGCATTGTCTATTACTACTGTAAGAAATTGGGACATATTTCAAAAGTATGCAAAAGTAAAAAGGGAAAGAACTATGCTCCGATGGAATATAATAAACCAGTGGAAAATATTGATAAGGAAGAGGTTAAGCAGGAAATGAGCAAGATATGGAAAATAAAGAAGAATCAAGGACTATTGATGCATCTATACCCTCATCTAGTGCAAATGAATCCTCCAAGAATTAGACCTAGCATGGTCTTAGGTGGAGCTTTATCAAAAAATTGATTAAACCCTCATAAGTATAGCATGTTAAGTGTTGGCACGTGGATATTTTGTGAGGAATGACAGGACAGAGGTGATGCAAAAGGAACCGGAAGAAAAAGAGTGAGCATGTTCCTTTGCAGAGTAAATTAGGGTTTCTCGGTGTAGAGTGGAAGAGAAGTTTGTCAACTTTTTGCAATTAATGTGAGTTAGGGAAAAATGATGGAGTATAAAGGAAATTTCACAAATCATTTTGATTATCAAATGCATTCAAAGGATTTGTAGAGTGACTTGGAACTCTCTTGAAGCATTTCTGAAGCAATTTGAAGACCTTCGAAGAAAACATTATGGACATTCAAAAGTAGGTGATGGAAGTTTCCCTATCTCGTGGCTGCAGAGGAAGGTAATAAAAGAATTTTCTTGTTGAATTTCAAGAGCTATAATGAAAATTTCTAATAGAGGATCGAGTGGGAATATCCCTCTAAAGTTAAAAGGAGTCGAGCTGGATGAATTCGATCATCGAAAAATAATGAAGATGGAATAAGGATTGGAACTGAGCGACTTACGAAACTTACAAACCCTAGGTTTGGATTTGTGGGGAGAATTCCCTTGGTTTGTTGATAAAGAATTTATCTTGTTCCTTCTGAGAAAATTCAAGGATGGCAGCATTGTATTGGATAAATCATATCTTATTTCGAACGAAGCAACTGAAGCAGTTATCAGACTATGCAGCATTGGAGAACTTCCTAGATGGAAGACTATAAAATACAAGGAAGTAGAGGAAATGACGGGAGTTGACAAAGATCCCCGAGCACTGTTGATCGATACTATTGTCGATTCCTCAATTAGGTATGTTGTGTATGACATTTCTTATAAAATTTATTTCAGAAATTGAGAAAGCTCTACTTCGGCCATTACAGTGTATTTAGCTCATAAAATGGTAAAAGAAAACAAACAATTTGATCTATGTAAGCCAATTCTTGAAAATATCATCGAGAACATACAAATTTCACTGGGATAAGGATACCCATTTTGTTTTGGGTCCTTTCTTACATGTACGGTACTTTATTTTCTGAAATCGCTACCAGGAAAGAAATATGTTGAGTGGGAATCTAGTATTCCCGTTGCAAGACAAATATGCAGACACCTAGAAAGTTTAGAGGATAAAGAAAGTGTGTGTAAAAAAAATTTCTTATCCTTGTAGAATGTAATGAGCTCTGATGAAATTATGTTGAGTCGATTTGAGGAAGGTTCTTCCTTTAGAACAAAAGAATTTGAAGTAGTCACTAGTGATTCCCCTCCAGAATCGAAGAAAATAAAAGTTGTTTTCGAAAACATCATTGTTATTCCTGAAGAGAAGAAAGAAGAAGAAGATCTATGGCTGGATCAAAATCTTCTAATCCAGATGGCATATGGTCTATGTTGATAAAAGGGAAAATGAAGAAAATTGGTGATTTATGGAGTACGGCCTCTCCTGTTGATAGACTTAAAATTGATGATGCCTTAGTTGAATATCTACAATGTAAAGGTATTGATGTATCTATCATTTTTGATTCCTTACCTTAAAATTTAGTTGAAATAATTGAAGAGAGAATGTTACTTGAAGGTCCAGAAGGATGTAAGTTGGAAGCTCTAGTTTAAAAGAGATGTTCTAAAGAAAAGCAAAGGTTATCTGAACTGATCATGGAGAAGAAGAAGTGCATAAAAGAAATGTCAATCATATACAAATATTGTCTCCAGTGGCCTGTTGTAGTTGATAATTTTAGAAGCAGAATTAAAGCAATTGAATCAGAAGTAAACATCATTGGAAAGAAGTTTGATATTTTTGAAGACAAAGAAGGAAAGCAAAGGATGAGAGTTGGTGAACTACAAGCAAAAATGATCATTGTGCAAAGAAAAAGGGATGATGTAGTGAAGACCTTCTAGCTTCTTAAGGAGATTTTTGAGGTCCGATTAGACCATCTTTTCGAAATACTCTCTGATGTAGAAGACTGTAAAAAACAATGTTTATCCACAGACTGGTCATCCTCCTTTACTCTGCTGGCTCTATTGGAAAGTATGTGTACAAGAATGGATTCTACAGTACTTGAATGGAAGAAATTACATCTTGTTATCAAAGAAAGGCACAAAAAGGTATTTCAAGTGAAAAGTGTCATTCTAGTTTGAGAGATTGGATGCTTGAAAGTTTTGAAATTTTGAAAGAATTAGGATTTTTGAATATTAGATGTCACCATGTTTACATCTTTTTGGCACCATTTTCCATTGATGTCAAAGGGGGAGAGATTTGGAGAGATCTAGAGTTATGGAAGATTTTTTTTGGAGAGATTAAAGGATAATTTTGAATTGGACTTTTTGCACATGTTGCCATCAATGACAAAGGGGGAGATTGTTGGAAGTATGTCTTATATTTTCATTGATGTCACCATGTTGGTCTGGTACCTTGTGTCGATGTGTAGATCGCGCTTATCTCATCTGGTATTTGATCTGGTATCTCTAGTATTTTTGGTCCGCATATTCTCTCTGATAATCAGTATGATCTAAGGTTTTGGGAAAAGGCTTATAATGGTTGGAAGCATGTATGTATGTACTCTCAAATTTTCATATGCTTGGGTGATGCGTTGGCATCGATTTTTGTGATTGTATTACAGTATTAGGTTAATCATGGCCGACCTAATATTCAGTCTATAATGGATTGTGGATTATATGTCATACCTAGCTTTGGTCCCACTCAACATGATGTTGCATGAAATGGGTGAATTACTCTTGAAAATCCTTACATGAAGTCAACCTAATTAATGCATGCGGATATATCAAGTATATATGCAAGATGGTTAGAAGATGATATGGTGTGTGTGTGTGTAAGGAATGCAAATACAAAGAGAAGAAGTGGGTATGTATATGTGTATGAGCAAAGTGTGTGAATAGATGGTTGAAGATTAGTCTATTGTCATGTGAGTGAATACTCTAAGAATCAAAGGAACTAAATTTGCACTTGTGGTGTTACTTCATCACTTCAACTATGGTGGTTAGCCAAAATTTTGTTTACACAATTTTTGTAGGCAATGAGCCTCCATGTTTGGACAGTGAGTCCCTGTAAGCAGTGAGCCTCATTGTAACTGGTATTGATATAACTATATATATTATGAGATAATCCTCATTGTGGTTTTCCCTCATTGGGTTTTCCACGTAAAATCTGGTTTTCTTGTGTTGTGGAATTTTCATGTTTTGTTATTTCTCTTATTTTTTATATGGTGTAAAGAAATAATGGTGTTTGTTCAATAAGATTGTGTGGATATTGATTCACCCCCCCTCTCAGTATCCAGTTTAGTCAAAAAAAATTAAGTCCATTTATTCCTTGCCTTACCACTTTTTTCCATGGTGCCAATGCTTTGCCTCTTGTGATCCTCCTTGTCAAAATTAATACTACAAATGTCTTAACCCAATGATTTTATGGTATTTGGCATTTTTTATAGTTGGAACTTTCTAGATGCTAGCATAATACACAAACATTTGTGTGATGCACTAATGTTTCATAATATTTCATCATTAAATAGTTGTTTTGGAGCATTTTACCACTAAATACCTATCGAGGTCAATGGTAAATACTTTGGAGTGAATCTAAAAATCTATCTAGCTCCCTTATCTCCCTCCTTTCATGCCATTTTTGAAATATTCTCATTCTATTGTAATTTATCTCTCAATCTCTCAAGTTCACACTCTTACTAGCATTTTTCTAGCTTCATACTAGCATTGTTAAGAATTTTGGTTTGATGTGTTGACTCTACAACATACTACAACAATTCTTATAATTTCAAAAACATTCTCCAATTTCATTCTTCCCTCTTTTGGATTCAGCAAGCTTATCGGGTGATATTGTGTTATTTTTTCTCTCTAGATTTATGTTTTCTTTTGTAATTAGTGTACCATCATTTTGTTGCTTGTATTGTCACCTTGGGATATCATCTCTTGGTTATTATCAATCTCATTTACACTCTATTTTGTACTATTTTCATTGTCACTACTCTTACAATTTCTAGACACACTTAGGATAGGAGCACACACATTTATCATTTTTCCACATCTTGGTTTTGCATGGAGGTTGAAAAATAAAGCAAGGGCTTGATCATTTGTTCTTAGGATAGGTGACATTAACCTTACATTCCTATGTTATTCTTAGGTGTCTCCATTTTCCTTGGAAAGTGTTATAGAGGACATGAGAGAACAAATTAATATTTGTTATTGTGACATTGTAATTGCATTTTTGAAAGAGATGGACATGTGGTGTGGGGTTACATAGAACAATGGAAAAAATTTACCTCCTAGGAATCCACTTTGGGAATGTGGAAATTCATGTGTGGTGTGCTCAATATTGGAAGAAGTAAGGTTGTCCATTGGTGTTCCATCGAGAAGTGGAATATTCATCGAACCATATAAAAAAGAAAATATTTATTTGGCTATGGGCTAAGTGCCCATGTTGGATCCATGTGAATATTATTAAATATTTTATCATGTCTTTTGGTTGTGCAAGAGGGAGGCGTGGGTTTTTGCAAGTGGTTTCTTGCCTCTTGTTTCAAGTTATCATTTGTGGTTTTCCCTCCCATAAGTTTCTATAAATTGGAGCCATGGGATGGTAGATTTATATGTTGTGTTGTAGGTATCCAAGTGCTATCAAATTTATCAAGGGATAGTAGTGAAGATTAATAATATTCTTGCCCTCTTTTTCATGTGGAGTTTTTTCCTAAAAGGGTTTCTCCATGTAAATCTAGTGTTATCTATGGTTGGTTGATTTTTCTATTATGTTGAATGTGCAATCAAATACATAAATCTGATTTGGTTAATATTATTTTTAGATTTGAATACACATACATAAATTATTATTATAAATTTCCTTCACCTTGTTTTCAACATTTAGTATTAGAGCTAACAATTATGTTGAGAGAGGGACACCTTTCTCTTGAGTGTTTAAAGTTTTTGGTTACAATGGGATCTTTTTGTTTTGTGCTATATTGCATATTTGTGAAGAATATTGTATAACATGGCTTCTACCTCTCGCAAGGATATTGAGAAAATCAATTACATAGGCTAAAAGATGTGGAAATTGAAGATGGAGGATCTCCTTAAAGAGAGATCAATCAGTTTCCAATTTCACAAGAAACCAAGCCAATTGCAATGTCTAACGAATATTTAAAAAGTTAGACAAGGAGGCATGAGGAACCATTATGTTGTGTATTTTGGATTTCATCCTCTTGAATGTATCCATAGAATACACCACATACAAATTGTGGAATAGGATAGGTGAAATCTACCAAACTAAAAGTTTGTATAACAAGTTATATCTCAAAAGACAGTTGTATTCTTTAAAGATGAATGATGGTGATTCTATTATAGACCATTTTTATAAGTAATCTTGCATCAGTAAATTTTAAATTATAAGATGAAGATAAATGCATCTTGTTTCTTTATTCTTTGCCCAAATCTTGGGAAAATATAATTGTTTTCATAAGCAGTGGTAATGCAGAGCCAATGATGGATAATATGGTTTTCATGCTTATTTCAAAGGAGATGAGAGAAAGTATATGAATGTTAGCTCCAAATATGCCTTGCATGTGCAAGGTAGGTCCAAAGAGAAAGGGATTAAAGAGGATAAAATAAGGGATAAGTCTAAAGGACACTCTAAAATTCACATAAAGAGTAAAGTGTTGGAATTGTGGCAAAGAGGGTGCATGAAGGAGTGCAAGAACAAGAAAAATAATATTGATTCCTCCACATAAAAGTCGTTTGATGATGATTTTCATGTTTTTTTTAATTTTATCTAGCACTATTAGTAATGATTCTTGGCTTATTGATTTGGGTTGCTCCTACCATATGAAGCCTCAAAAGGAGTGGTTTACTACATACAAAGAATATAATAGGGAAGATGTTTTCCTTGGTAATAACAACATGAAGAAGATTATTGGTAAGGGAAAGATGAAGTTGTGTTTCAATGATGGGAGGATTAAAACCCTTGATAAATTTTCTACAAATTCCAAGATTTGTGAGAAATTTACTTTTAAGATCCAAGTTGAATTATTCTAGAATGCATGTGACATTTGACAAGTGTGGTTGCAAGTTGTTAAGAGGGAGTTTTGTGATAGCTAAAGGATCTTGGATAGAGACTTTGTTTAGGATAAATTCCTCTACTTTTTTAACTATGCCAATGTAATTGGAACTAAAATGCATGTTATTGTGGCACCATAGATTGGATCACATTGGTGAAAAAGGCCTTAAGACCATTCTTAATTAAAATTTGGTTGATGGTATTTCTAATTATTTTGTTGGAAAAAATGATTTCTATGAGAATTATGTGTTTGATAAACATAATAGATCATTATTTCCTAATGGAACTAATAAGGAAAAGAGATTATTAGAGACCATTTATTTAAATGTATGTAGACCAATGAATGTTGACTATTTGGGTAAATCTTGGTATTATGTCTCTTTCATTGATGATGTCTCAAGATACACATGAATTTATTTTATGCATTCTAAATTTGAGTTTTTCACTAATTTTAAGGAATTTAAGGCCTTAGTTGAGAATCAATTAGATTATAAGATAAAAGTGTTGAGATCTGACAATGGGAGTAAATATTGTTCCAGGGAATTTGATGAGTTTTATAAGCATGTAGGTATTATTTTATAGAAGACTACTCCTTACACTCCCAAAAAAATGTGGTAGAAAAAAGAATGAACTAAACCTTGATGGAAAGAGCTAGGAAAATGTTGAGTGGTGCTATGCTTGATAGATGCTTTCGGGCACAAGCCATTAGTATTTTTTTGTTATTTGATATCTAGATCTACTTGTTTAACTCTTGTTGATAAAACTCTTTATGAGGTGTGGAAAGGTAGAAATCCTTCTATTTCACTTAAGGGTCTTTGGTTGTAATGCTTTTGTTCATGTGCCTCAAGAGAAGTGATCTAAACTTAACCCAAAAGCACATAAATGCATCTTTGTTGGTTATGGTGAGAATGTAAAAGGATATAAGATTTGGAATCCTCTAACCCATACAATAATATTTTTTAGAGATGTGATTTTTAGGGAGTTTAGATATTTCTTAGGAGAAGAACACCCAAATGAGAAAGATAAGACAAAGATAGTGTACTTCGAGAAAAATATTGAGGAGTAGGAAGATGCAAATGTGAAAGAATAATTAGATGGATCTAAGGATAAAGAAGAAGAAGAGGGTTTAGAGAGTTCAGAGGATATGCAAGATGAGCACAAAAAAGAAGAAGAACAAGAAGAGCTCATTACTCCTACCCTGAGAAGGTCCAAAAGGAAGCAAGACATAGTTCATAGGTTTAGCCTACTAGATTTTCATTTGTGTGTTTTCTTTGTTGAGTTTTGATGATGAACCTATATCTTTCAAGGAGGCTCTCTCTTTAGAGGAAAGCGAGTCTTGGATGTAGGCCATGCAAGATGCAATGATGGCCTTGGATAGTTGTGACACCTAGGATCTTGTTAGTTTTCCCAAAGGAAGGAAGCCCATTAGTTGTAAGTGGGTATTTAAAAATAAATTTGGTACAAATGATCGGTTAGAGCGATGCAAGGACAACCTAGTGGCCAAGGACTACTCCTACAGAGATGGAGTTCATTTTGGTGAAATTTTCTCTCCTATTACTAAATTAAATTCTATTAGATTCCTATTGTTTTTTTTTGGCAAAAGTGGCAAGCCACAGATATATGTTTATATTTAAATAAATTAATATAAAATACTGGTTTTGGGGAGCATACCGACAGGAAAGAACCAGTACGAAAATTTTTGGTTATAGCTTTGAACATATGAAGAGTACATAATATGCTAATAATCCAAAAGTCAACATTCTCCTAATTAACCCCAAATAGTTGTTTCATCGAAAGTACAAAATATGTTGATAGTTCAAAATTCAACATTTTCCTAACTAAACCCATATAGTCTCTTCTAGAGACATTAATAAACCCCGATCATGATCATCTTCTATGTCATTACACACAATAAATATTAACAACCTATAACCCCTGAATTAAACAACTCCAAAATGCCCTAAATATAATGCAAAAAATCCCCTAAAACAAAAATCTTTAATTTTTTGTGGACACTCCATTTACTAAGTTTTCATCCATGCCTTCTACCATTTGTAGATCTCTTCCAAAAGACCTTCCTCAAGAATTTTGAATTCCATGAACCTGAAAATGAGAAAATGCTCCTGTATTTTGAATTATATGAAGCTGAAGACAGGAAGCTGCTCCTGCATTAGCAACAGATGAAAGCCATTGAGGACGATTGGAAAACTAATCCTACACATTTTGATCACCCTCCAAGACTTGGACTAGTGAATTAAATCCCAACTGTAAGTCCAAATGTAAGCCTTGTTTGGTGGGATGAAAGACATGAGCGCAGAGGTAATCCAGGGCATAAAACTTATCCTTAACCTCCAATTCCATAACTGAGCACACATTCCTTTGATTTTTCCTTAGGGCTTGCAGCATAATATTTTCATTCTTATACTGAAGAGCAAGCCTTAAAGCATCACAAATTTCCTCAAAACACTGGATTCTTTGTATTAGCTTTCCCAAAAACGAACCTCCGATGAAACCCTCACCACTGTAAAAGTTATATTCCTATTTCTTTATTATAATAGATGTTAAATTTTTTTTATTACAATAGAAAATAGATGTTAAAATTACTTTATTGCATTGGGATCTTGAGGAGGAAATTTATATACAACTTGATGGTTTTATTTTTTTAAAAATTAACAATCAGTTTGCAGGTTAAAGAGATCTTTGTATGGTTTGAAATAGTCACCCAGGATGTGGTACCATAAGTTTGATGCTTTTGCATTGAATTTGGGTTATCTTAGGAGTGAAAAGGATCATTTTGTTTATATTAAGGTTATTGATGATCAGATATTGATTATTATCTTGTATGTTGATGATATGTTGTTTATTGGTAACAACAATGTGGTGATTAGGAATATCAAGACTCAAATTTCTATCACATTTGGTATGAAGGACTTGAAGGCTGAAAAATATATTCTTGGGATGGAGATCAATAGATATCAAGGTCACAATTTTTTTTGGTTAAGTTAGAGTAAGTATGTTGATACCATTTTGTAGAGGTTTAATATGCATGGTTGTAAGCCAATTAGTATTCCATTTTTGGTTGGTAATATGTTGACCTTAGATATGTGTTCTAATTTTGATTATTATTTTGAGTAGATGTCTAAGGTTCCTTATGCTAGTGTCATTGGTAGTTTAATGTATTCAATGGTTTGTACTAGACCAAATACGGTGCACGCAGTGGGAGTTCTAAGAAGGTTTATGTCTAACCCTTGTAAAGAGCATTGGAATTTTGTTAAGAGAGTGTTTAGATATTTGTCAGATACTTATAACTACTATTTGGTTTATCATGATACTAATTATGTGGTGAAGTAATTGGACACACAAGGGTTTGTTGATGTAGATTGGGCAGGTGACTTGGATAGTCAAAGGTCCATGAGTGGGTAAGTATTTACTTTATTTGGAGGAGCAGTGAGTTGGATAAGTAAGAGATAGCCTACTATTTCATTGTCCACCACTGAATCAAAGTATATGGCTACTACACATTCCTCTAAGGAGGTGCTATGGTTACAAAGACTTGGTAATGGCATTGGTTTTGATTGTAGGATAATTAGGATTGGGTGTGACAATTAGAGTGTTATTTATTTGGCAAAAAATCCCACATATCATGCTTCTACTAAGCATGTTGATGTTCAGTATCAATTTGTGGGAGAGATGGTTGAGGATAGTAAGGTCTTGATTGAAAAGGTTGACACTCTGGATAATGTTGCAAATTATTTTACGAAGCCAGTGACCACAAATAAGTTCTCTTGGAGCAAGAAGTCCACAAGCCTTGATCACTATACTTGATTTATTATTTGTATCTCTTGAATGCAATTGCAATGTATAATGTCAAGTGGGAGAATGTTAGAATAAGTGACATTAATCTTACATTCCTATTTTATTCTTAGGTGTCTCCATGTTCCTTGGAAAGTATTTTAGAAGAAAGGAGAGGAAAAACATTTAATATATGTTAATGCATTTTTCAAAGAGATGGACATGTGTTGATGGAGTTACTCAAAATAATGGACAAGGTTTCCCTACTAAGCATCCACTTTGAAAATGTGAAAAGTCATGCGTTAGGTGCCCAAGATTAGAAGAAGTAAGGTTGTTCATTGGCATTTCATTAGAAAGTGGAAGAGTTAGGGCATCCAGAAGGAAAAGATTTGTTTAGCTATGGACTAGGCACCCATGTTGGATCCATGTGAATATTATTAAATATTTTATCATGTCTTTTGGTTTTCTTTGCAAGTGGTTTCTTTCCTCTTATTTTGGGTTACCTTTTGTGGTTTTCCCTCTCTCAAGTTTCTATAAATTGGAGCCATGGGATGGTAGTTTTATATGTTGTGTTACAAGTATCTAGGCATTTCTGAATTGATTAGAGGATAGTAGTGAAGAGTATTATTGTACAAGTCTCTTTGAAGATTAATAATATTATTTCCCTCTTTCTCGTGTGGATTTTTTTTCTCGAAAGGGTTTCTCCATGTAAATCTGGTGTTATCCATGGTTTTTAGATTTTTCTATTATGTTGAATGTGCAATCAAATACATAAATCTAATTTGGTTAATCTTATTTTCAGATTTGAATACACATACATAAGTTATTAATGCAACTTTCCTTCACCTTGTTTTAAACATTTTTGGCAACCTCATTAATAGCCCCCAAAATTTCTCCATTTCCATCTTGTAGGTCTTCACTTGGGAATTTCATCAAAATAGGAATTTGTATTCCTTCTCCTTCTTTATCATTTTGTTATAATTTAATCATTATATTAAATTGATTTTTCTTAGTTTTTATCATACTTGGAAGTGTTGTTGATAGTGTCTTTTGTTCTATGTGTAGCTATACACAAAATTCAAGAAAATTGGTGTGTTCTTTGATGAGCAAAATGACATAAGCCATACGAATGATAGTGCATTGCAAAAAAATCCTCTCATTACACAAGTATCTTGACCAAAGAGCTCTAGCATCTGGCTCCAAGTTCCTCACTCCTTATTTTTTTCTATTCTAGTATTAATTTTCTAAAAAATATCTTAATTAATAGTAAACAACAAATGTTCATGTCAATTTTCTCTTGCGTTAGCTTAGTGAATTTTATTTTCCTAGTTTAAGGCAAAGTTAGACATGATAGTCTAAACATTTTCTCTTAAAAATAATAGAAAATACTTTAAACTAAAACATTAGATTAATCCTAGGATAATATTTGGAGAATCATCTAATTTAGAGAGCATACAAACTTTCTAAGTTTGGCTGCATTTTCTCTTTATTACACTATATATTGTAAATTAGGTTAAATGTTAAATGCATTTGCACTAGACATTTTGAGAAAGAACTTGAGCTTTGGATTGAGGATGCTATATTCAAATAAAGTTAATCTACATAGAGGTTGCAACACAAGAATGAGCATTACTATAGTAGCTCAAACTTAGGTAGTGAGGATCTCAAGGATGATTGAACACTCAAGTTTTCTCAATTTTAATTTGACAGATTTAGATTTTCCCACTTTCATGGGGAGATATATTCATTTTGATTCATGTCTCCTATGATGTAGCTCTTGTACTCAAAACATTGATTGATGTATATGTATGGATAATTATGATTGGTATGGCTTTCTATTTTGTCATGGTTGGTTTGGTATGTGTTACTTTCCTTTCATGCATCTGGAAGACTTTAAGCTTTAGATTCAAGATTATTTATGGATGTGGATGCATGAATATATTGTTAGAAAAATGTGACATTTAATTACAATCATAATGTCCTAATGTTGCATCTCCAACAATCTTGGAATAGGTACTTCAACATCCATGTTGGTGAGAGATATTATTAATGTATAATTAATTATCCTTATTGACTTGGAATCATAGTTGTAATTTCATCCATGAAGGAATTGTATCATTATGACAATAGTTACAAATTGATTTTGCAGTTTTACAATTCTAAGCACTAGAAAAGGGGGTGGAAGATCTTCATTATGACTCATGAACCTCACATGGGTTGTGGTCTCCGTAATAGAGCATTATACTTGAAGATGTGAGTCGTTGAAGAGTTATTGATCAAAAATACCTTATGTAACACTCATGTACATAATGCCACTATAGTAGGATAATATTTTATATTTTTGTATTTCTTAATTACATTAAAAATTGAACATTCATTCATTTGATATTGTTAAATATGTACATTTTAATTGAATGAAATAAAATTGCTTTGATGCTTATCTCAGTCCCCTACATTTCATTTGTCAATCTTTTTTCTTGCATATCAACATTAAGGTGCACATTTATTCCATTAAGTTGCAAATGGCCATAGAATCTAAGAGATGGGGGAGAGATCTTAACTACTTCCTTTCCAGAGTTGTCAGCAGAGTTTCCTTTCTGTCATTCTGCCCCACATATAACATTGTCGTACAATTCTATATGGACAGTCAATAATATTATTTGCCCTTTCTAACAGGAATAGACAGAGCATGTCTTGCATGTAAGGTCGCAGCCGCTTCTAGAGGTCAATGTCGAGTAATACCTTGGCTTGGGCTTAGATGAACAGTTCAGACACTGCACTATCCTCAAGTCCGTAGGGACCCAGAAAGGTTGTACATCTTCCATATATCACATCATCAATTCAATTTCCAGTTGCATTAAATACTGACCAATTCAGTGCTGATATTTATCAACTAGCAAAGCCTTCTATAAGCTAACCTAATACTGCTTTCCCAATTCATAATATTCTTTTTGAATTTGTGATAGATCAGTATAACTCGATAGAGATGTACCATGATAAGAGGAAAAGTCAGGCACTGCAAATAGAATAATTCTAACCGTTTGGTGCATGAAATTTGAAAGATAGATAGGAAGACGACACTTTGTCTGTATCATTTTTTCACAAAAGCATATACTTTTATAATGCAGTATCACATGAACCTGCATAACCCACATCCTAGAATTCATGACCACACAACAGTCAAGCAATGCAAAGGCTCCCTTGTGCCATTATTGTTGTTATCTATAGAGATCTGTGGGTTTTTTTGTTTCAAATTTGAAATCTCTTCTTCGTTTGTTGCTCTCTCACAGACTTGTGTTTACCATTAAGACTGTTATCCCATGTACAGCCTGGCTTGTGTCTCAATCTGGATGAATTGTTTGGAATACAAATTTCATCTGTAGCTCAACGTATTTGTACCAACACCTGTGCTTCAACACACCAACTGTTCAATGTTGGTGTGACCCCTGCTACCAATGCTTCTAGTTCATTGAGCTTTTCTAAGATTTTTAGAGATTGTAAAACATTTAGGTCATAAGTTTTAAGTTTTTTAAATTTTATTTCAGTTTATGATTATAGTTGGGGGAGAAATTATATTTGACTTTTTGTTTTAAAATGAGGGTATTTTACATATTGAAGTTGATTAATCGGGTGATCTAATATAGTCTTCTAAAATTTTATGGTGTATTTTCAAATAGTGGTTTTAAAATCGGGGGATTTTTTATTCTAGTCATATAAGGTCATATAGGTGTTGTGTTTTTAGTAAAATTACACATTATTTTTATTAGTGGGGCATATTTTAGAGTATTTTAAGGGTGGTAATTTTTGTTTTTTTTGTTTTTTAAAAGAGGGGTAAACGTTTTTTAAAAATTGGACCTATGAACCGGTGAGATCACAAATGGGAGACATCATCCCCAACATAAACACTCGACAATAACACTCTAATGGGGTTTGAACCTTGGTGGAAAGAACAACAACACCACCTTTAAACCATCACACTATGCCAATATCGGTTGGGTGATAATTTCTGTTAATGTTTAAGTAGTGAGTTAATTTTATTTGTAATAAAAAATCAAAATAACCTTTTGTGAAACTTAAAATAATTATAACATCTGATATTCAAGGTACTTCTAGTTCATGTTTATAGGTTAAGATATCATGATTGAACTATTGTACCCAATGCCTGATAAAAATGCAACAATGGTATTAATGGTTGTGGCTCTATAAATCATCAAAGAGAAATAAGGATATCATTATTTTCATTTTTCATCCCCTCTCTTATCTTTTTGTCACTATCATAAGACATAAATCTGAATAAGAGAAATTTTGATTTCTTTTATAAGTGTCATTGATAGGATGAATCATTTTCACATGCTACTGATGTGCCACATACCTCTTTGATCTCATGTGTTTTAACATCAATTTCACATATTGATGGGTATATCAAAAAGATGAGCATCTTCCATTTACTTATGGGTATATTAGAAGGGTAAGTATATCAAGAGGTTTGGTATATTACCTCGTGGTATATAGAAAAGGAAACATATTGGAGTGATAAGGAACCAATCCATTTCCACTTGACAACGAAATTCATTAGGTGTTATGAATTGTATTGTCTCCAAGCATTATTGATGGAACCCAACTCGAATGTGTGTAAATATGTGTAACCATATCTACATTATAGACCAATTGCATGTTGTCTTTATAAATTAATGTTAGCAACAAACAAGAAGCAAATATAATCTTAGAATGTTGGCATCGATACAAGCTTGTTTTATGTAGTTTTATAATCAATACAAGATGTTAGGTAAGAATCAATAATTTGTAAGATTAATTACAAGATTAGACACCAATGCCCCAATATAGAATAAAGATGCAATCAATAGTGATGTTCATTCTTTAAGTAGTTCAACTCAAAAGACTAGAAAAAAAAAATGTGAAGAGAAGTATTAAGCCCCTCTTGTGTCGCAAAAAAATGTTGCAAAGAACAAAGGTATTGATTCATCAAGCAATCCAACTTAGAAGGAAGACAGAGATAAAAATTCATTGAAGAACCCATCAAGTCCAAATATTTTATAATTGTGGACGTCAAGGATATACATCCCATGATTATTTTATCTACACCATGTCCTATCATGTGGCCAACACATGCATTCTATTGAATATTGTTATATTCCTACAAAAATGAAGCATCAATATTTTGAATGGATAGATCATTATAGATGGAAAACTAAGACTCACCTTTTTTCAAAATCCTATAGAAGAGTGCAATCCATTATTTCAAATGATGGATCATATTTTCTTGGTTTGGATGTTGTTGTACCAATTGATAATGAGTAATGCATTATAGATATTGTTGGTAATTAGTACTATTAGGCCTCAAAATCACTACATTTTCTAGAACCAAATCTCACTTCTAGGGCCAAGGTTGTCATCATGCAAGTGAAATCAACTCATCAACAAAACTATGGAGGAATTTAAGCCAAATCTATGAGAGTGGGTTATATCTCCTACGCTTCGAGATTATCTTAAACTCAATGGTGTGGGGGGTATTCCCCGGGGTATAGCTTAACAAGTATTCAAATACCATAAAAGGAACAATAAAAATATATTGACTGTCAAACCCAACTTGATGTCTTTTTCCCAAAGACTATCACTGAACCAAGAACAACTAGCTACCTCAAAACTCCTATATAGATTACATACATGTCCAAGCATAACCCACATAAGATAGATTATTTTAAGGATCATCGAAGATAGATTCCTAGTTATGATACAAGGTTATAGGTCCACAAAACTACTCCTACTCCTACACTACTAATTTTTTTTATTTTGAATGATTTAAGAGTGTTGAATTAGTGAATGGTTCCAAATAGGTGCCCATCTATTAGGAAACAAAGTCATATTTGACAAGGTAATGAACATATAGGAATCAAAGAACATGTAGCTATGCACTTACATAGAAAAATGATAATGAAGATCACAATAGAATATAATTATTTATCCATAGTAGAACATGTATTCATATATAAGGAGAGAAATATCATTACAAGGTTTGAAATATTTTCAAAGTGTTGTAACACATTTCTAACTCAGCATTACATCCATGCCAAAAAATGTGGAAAAAGAAAATCCCTATCTAAAACAAGAATATTCTTGAATACACACTCAATACCATGGATATATTATGTAGTAAAATCCATATGCAAAACTAGTCTTCTTTAATTCGACAGATTTGTAAATCACATAAACAAAATGGAATCGGATTCAAAGGTTTCCCTACAACTTCCAGGCCTATGGAGACTACACAATGAACAACCTCTCAAAAGTGAATAAAATTTGTTACATATATAACCAGGGTCGCAACCCTAATCTATGCATTGTTCACAAACTCAAAATGAATAGTCCAAGATTAATCCTATCCAAAATGGATGTTGCATATGGAAGAAAAATATTTGCATTTACTTTGGGTAGTTGGGTGACCATTTACCATTACTGCAAGTAGGTGGAAAGAGTGGAAAAGGAATGCAAAATAAATACACCAATGAGCTTTCTCTATGTAGCAAACGAGCATCACATGCTCCTTTTCCTTGTTGATGCTTTCCTACCCATTGGAAACCATTGAAACACTTTAGTACCCATCAAGAACTATTTGTAATCTTGGTGGTTTTGGGAACCAATGAAAGTGTCGATGCTTTATTTTATTTCACATCACCTTCCTTTTTCCTTAATGCTTTCACATAATCCTCGTAGGGTTCCATGGGAATTAGGAACCAATGGTTCTTGGTGGTTCCTATGGAACCTATGACCACTTTATTTATTTTTCCAAGGGGGAAGCAAGCCATTGAAGGTTCCATAGGAACCATAAAATTTTAGTTTGTGGAGCCTATGAAAGCTCCAACCACTCATACTTAGTGAATTTTCTATTTCTTTTGTTTTTGGGAATAGGTTGAAGACACGAGAAAGGAACACACAATAAACATCAAGCTTTAACATGATGACCCTTATATGTTTTTTCAAATCGTATTGACAAGGATCATACTTCACATGAACACAAGAGGAAGGGACTCAAGAAAAAAGAGCAACACAAAATTGAGTCCCAATAGTGGATCTAGTTGAGGATGTGAGCCTCTTGTAGGCGCAACAAAAATATAGAATATCCGGGAAGACCAAAATGGGGAAAAAAGAATAAGATTGACATGAAAAACAATAAATTTATATACATGATGAAACTCACAACCAATTAGCAATGACAAAACATGGGAAACTAAAGAATGGTTGTGAAACAAAATTTTAACACAATACAAGCCAACCTTACAAAGGAAAGATGGAGTCACTTTCCTCTGTCAAATACCATTTGATTAAAAGAACAGATTTCACTCAACCCATAATTGTTTCCTTGACACAATTGCAAATGCAACTTCCTATCTTCATGCACCAACTTGCAAATGATTCCCAAACAACAAATGAAAATTTCACCTTCAACATCACCACTACAAGGAAACCATTTATACATCACCAAAAAAAAGACTTGGATTCAATGGTTACCCTAAAAATTTTAGGCATTTATAGACCACACAAAAACCAACCTCTCAAAAGTGAATACAATTCTTCACATATATAACCAAGGTTGCAACCCTAATCTCTATATTGTTCACAAACTCATAATACATAGTCCAAGATCAATCCCATCTGGAATGGATGTTGCATATGGAAGGAAAAGATCCACATTTACTTTAGGTAGTTGGCTGACATTTACCATTACAACAAGTAGCTGGAAAGAGTGGAAAAGGTATGTGCAATAAACACACCATTGAACCTTCTATACATAGAAAATAAGCATCACAAGCTCCTTTTCCTTGTTAGTACTTTCATACCCATTCAGAACCATCGACACTTTAGTACTCATCAAGAACTATTGGTAATCTAGGTCGTTCTAGGAACCAATGACAATTTCAATACTTTATTTTCTTTTACATCTTCTTCCTTTTTCCTTAGTTCCTTCACACAATCCTGGTTGGGGTTCCATGGGAATCAAGAACTAATGGTTCTTGGTTCCTATGGAAACTCTGACCACTTTATTTATTTTTCCAAGGGGGAAAAATGCCATTTTTCCCATCAAAGGTTCCATAGGAACCAAGAACTATTGGTTCATGGAACCTACGAAAGCTCCAACCACTCATACCTAGCCAAATTTCTGATTTTTTATTTTGAGAAATAGGTTGAAGACATGAGAAAGGAACAAACAATAAACATCACATTTTGACATGATGACCCTTATATGTTTTTTTAAATCGATTATGGAAAAGGATCATACTTCACATGCACACAAGAGGAAGGTACTCAAGAAAAAAGGAACAACACAAAGTTGAGTCCCAATAGTGGATCTAGTTGGGGACACGTGCCTCTTGCAGGCACAACAAGAATCCATAATCTCTGGGTAGAAAAAATGGGGGGAAAAATAACAGGATTGACACACGATGAACAAAAAATTATATACATGACGAAACTCATAGGCGTTGATTAGGAATGAAAAAACATGGGCAAAGGAAAGATGAAGTCACTTTCCTCTGTTAAATACCATTTGATTGAAGGAACTAGTTTCCCTCAACCCATAATTGTTTCCTTGACACAACTGCAATAAATGCAATTTCCTATATGCATGCACCAACTTGCAAATTATTCCCAAACAAACAAAAGAAAAATTGTACCTTCAACATCATCACTACAAAAAAACCATAAATAATGGGTGTTGGACCTATTCCATAACATACCATGCATGGACACAATAATAGTGGACTTTTTAAAAATCAGGTCAACATCAAAATAAATGATACTCATTGAAGCGAACTTCCCTCACATGTGAGTATATTGTCATCGTATCTTCTAACCTTCATATTTGGATGGAGGTCAAAAGTAAATACCTCAAGTTCACATGGAAAAGAAAAATGTGCCTAATTACATTGTTGATGTAAGAAAATAAACTATTCCTCCTACAAATCAAACTAAAATAATTGGAGTTTTGGAACATAAGAAATGTGAGCATCATGTTGATCATCCTTTTGAAAAATATGTTATTGTTCAACATCACCATAAGCTATATGTTGGACGCAAGAAAAATATTAAAATTTAGGTATCCCATCATCCCCAACACTGGAAGCTACACCTTCATCACAAAGGAAAGCTTCATATTCAATTTTATTTACCTTTGATATAAAAATCAATTAACATACCTTACATTCACTTATATTGATACGATTTTCATCAACACAACCATTTGAATCATGAGAAACTTCGAGTGAAGAAATAAATTATTCAAATTTTCTCATTGTTTTTATTTCTTCTTCCTTAATCAATAAACTATAAATATCTAGTGACTTTATTGAAGCACACTCTACATAAGGAAGACAACAAGTATCACACCAAAAAAAAGGTTCTCATATGCATCCAAATGATCGCCATATTTATACTCTTCAAGGGTAAAGTCTTCAAATTGAAAATCAATTAATGTACTATAACTTATTTCAATAATCTCATCACTAGGTACAACCATGTCTATGTAACACTCATGAATTTTTTTTTGGTTGCTTCATTATTAATGATAGGGACAAAGGAGGGAAATACATCAAACATGAAACTAGTTTCTTTCTTACCCTTGATATCATAAAAATGTGTGTACCCCATGTAATCAATTCTATGAATTGATTCAATTGACTATTCAATCATGCACACATATTCGTCTTTTTCCAAACATTGCATTTCCAATGGATGGGGTAGAATAAATGTGCCTCATCATTCAAATATTCTCCTTTTGGAACTTTGTGTTCATGATCTGTTGACACTTCTTTCATCTTTACTACCCACTACTGCATTGGATATTTCTTTCTCTCTGTCACCTTCACAACACTATTGTCATAGACCTTATTTTTTCCCATTGTGGTTTCTTATTTCTACCCATGTAATTTACTTTGATGTATCAACAATATCATTGTTTAGTGCAGGAACATGATTAACTGTTAATTGATATTTATTTCTTACCTACACCACTACTATATTTTGCTAGGAATTCATATCTTCACATGGTATCTAGGAATATAGGGATAGCTAGATGAGTTCCTTGGGGCTACCTTCTTCTCCCCATCATAAAATATTTTAATTTATTTATTGATTTCTAGGTTGATTGAAATAGATTCACTGCTCTTCACTTCGAAGAGATAAATATATTTTTAGTAGTTAAAACTTCATATACCAAACAAGATAACTTCCATGATTTTATTTATGGAGGTTTTCAAGATGAAACCAAAATATTTTATCCCAAAAAATTGTGCCATTATGTTGGCGTGAGTTGATAGGCTATCAAACTCACCTAATAAAAATACACAACTACAAATCTCCAAATTATCAAGGATATCAAAATATTCTTTTACCTTTCATATCCCTAACAAAAATGCCATTCTCTTAGATCTAAAAATCAATGCTCCATTTCTTAGAACCAAATCTCACTCACAAGGCTAGGGTTTTTGCCATGCAAGTGAATTCAAATCATCAACAAAACTATTGAGGAATCTAAGCTAACTCTATGAAATTTGGCTATAACCCCTAAAATTTGAGCTCAACTTAGACTCGGAAGGGTATTCCTTAACAAGTATTGAAATCATATAAAATTAACAATAACAAAATAGTGATAACCAAACTCAACTAATGATGTCTTGGTCCCAAAGACTATCACTTAACCAAGAACAACTGGCTCCCTCAAAGCTCCTATAGTTGATATAATTGTACAAGCACAACCCACACAATATAGATTCATTTCAATCTCATTGAAGATATATCCTTGACCTTATGATACAAGGTTATGGGTGCACAAAACTACTCCTACTCCTACATTGTTGATTGTTTGTTTTGAATCATTTGAGAGTGAAATTGGTGAATGGTTACATATCAGTCCCCATCTATTGGACATAAGAGTCACAAATCACAAGGTAATGACAAAATACAGATCAAATAACGTGTATATATTTACTTACATACAACAATGATAATAAAGATAATAATAAGACATACTTATTTATCTATAATAAAATAACATGTATTCATATATAAAAGGACTAGAAATAATAGTACAAGGTTTACAATGTTGTCAAAGTGTTGTTACACTTTTCTAGCTCAACATTACATTTATTCCAGCAAATATGGAAAAGAAAAATCCCTATCTACAAACAATAATTATCCTTAATACACTCAATACCGTGGATACATTCTATAGAAAAATCCATGTGCAATACTAGTCTTCTTTAATTCCACAGATTTTTACATCACCAAAACAAACTGGACTTGGCTTCAATGGTTATCTTGCAACTTCCTTGGAGTTTGGAGACCACACAATAACCAACCTCTCAAAAGTGAATAAAATTTTTCACATATACAATCAAGGTCACAACCATAATCTCTACACTATTCACAAACTCAAGATGCATGATCTAAGAACAATCTTTCCCAAAATGGACATTATAGATGGAAGGAAAAAATATGCATTTACTTTGGGTAGCTAGATAATTGTTTACCATTAATGCAAGTAGGTGAAAATGGTGGAAAGGTGTGCAAACAAAACACACCATCAAGCCTTCTCTATACAACAAATAAGTCTGATAGGCTGGACTTTTCCCTGTCAATTCTTTCATACCCATCAAGAACTATCAACACTTTGGGTGGTTTTGAGAGCTAATGAAAGTGTGGATGCATTATTTTATTTTTCATCACCTTCCTTTTGGCTTAGCGCATTCATATAATCCCATTGAGGGTTCCATGGGAATCAAGAATAAATAGTTCCTAGTTCCTATGGAACCTCCAACCACTTTGTTTATTTTTCCAAGGGGAAAAAAACCATTAGAGGTTCCATAGGAACTAGGAACCATTGGTTCTTGGAGCTTATGAAAGCTTCAACCACTCATACAACAAATTTTTTGATTACTAATTTTGGGGAAGAAGTCAAAGACATGGGAAAGGAACACACAACAAACAACATGTTTTGACATGATGACCCTTATATGATTTCTCAGATCGATTCTTGACAAAGGATCATACTTCATAGGAACACAAGAGGAAGGGAAACAAACAAAAATGAGCAACACAAAATTGAGTCACAACAAGTAAAAAACCTTGTTGAGATTATCTAGTCATGATACAAATGTTGCTATCAATTTAGTTGATGATGAGCTAATAATTGTAGATATTAATACTTGTACTATTGAGTTACAACTTACTAAGAAAAATATAAATTTGCACTGTAATAACCCTTGCCCGAGATTTGTAGTTTTTACAATTTAATTTGTTAGAGTTGACAATATAAACATGTTATCAAATGATACCAATCATAGAATTGGACTTTGTAATGACTCTTGTAGCATTACTTTCAATTGTGCCTTTATTTTTATAGATTAAGATATCAAGTTAAGCTAAAAGAGAAACTCTATTTTATGCTAGTATGTTATGTATACATGAATAAGAGTGAAAATTATGATAACAACAATATTACCTATAAGATGGGGTTAGATGAATCCTAGCCTAGATTAAGTGACATCCAACACTTCTAAGCTAACAACCACACCTAAACAAGAGAAAACAAATAATGGAGAGAATTCAAGAATGCAAAACATAATACAAAGCACTCCCCATCATGGTTGATTACTTCTCTTTCTCTCCTATTTCTCCTTATGCAACTTTTCCCTCATATTTGTTGTAATAATTTGTGCAAAACCCACAAATGGTAAGTAGAAGGTTGGAGATAATTATTTATTAACTTGAAAATGGAGGAGAATGGTCTCTTTTATAGACAACCACTCAAATGGACTACCAAGATCGATCCTCTAGAAGGATTCTGAAATCGACATATGAGAGTGGATGAGAGGGAGGTTATGAAATGAAAGGCCAAGATCAAACTTTTGAAAAGATGCCAAGATCAATGGTTGAGAATTGATGCAACAAAAATATGTCATTCATAGAAGAGCTATGACGCTGACGACTATGACACCCGATGGCTATGAAAAAAATGAAGGCTATGACAGAGATGAATATGACAGAAATAAAGGCCATGACATGGATTAAATGAGCATGACATCTTTGACCAAAAGGGAGGCATAAATAATTTATTCAAATTATTAATTCGAAAAAGAAAATAGAGGAAATGGACAAGTGGAGGATAAATAATTCATTTGAATATTTATTTGAGGAAAATGAAACATGAGTATTTAATTAAATCAATTTATAAAATTAATTTAATTAAATGGGGAGAGATGGAAATTAGGCACCAAATAATTAATTTGGAATTAATTATTTAATAGGGAGAGGAATGACACTTAATTAAATAATCTCGATAATTATTTAATTATAGAAGAATGAAAAGGTCGATTGTATAGACAAATAATAATTATTTTTATTTGACAATAGGCGAACAATAAAAAGATAAATAATTAAATAAATAATTTAATTATTGAAGAAAGGGTGTGTTAGTGACGTAATTAATTTATTTTAATTGATCAAGATAAAATAGAGATTAGAAAGTGAATTAATTAAATAATTAAAAATTATTCAATTAATAGAGGAATATCATCAAGCATAATTAAATAATTAAAATTATTTAATTATTAGAGGATGACGACCAAGGAAAACCCTAATTTTGAACCTATAAAAGGAAATTTGAGTTTGAAATAGGGTCATTTACACAATCCAAATTTAGAAATTCTGAGAGCTCAAAGTGATTGGTTAGCGAGAATTTCACCTATTCTAGAGGCCACCCACCACATGTATTAGATTTGTAGCTACCGCCAACGAGGGAGCCGCCCCCCCCACCCCACCCCAAGTACGTACTACTAGCCCAACTTTTAATTTTTTCATTTTGCGTGCATTTAGCTTAGTAAATAATTTAGCAGATGATTTCGTCACAAAATTTTGTGACGCAATTGAATTCGCATTCGATGCATTCAATAAGTAGCTCGTCACAATCATTTCGGTGCGACACAATTGCATTAGGGTAGGGGCACAAGCATTTGTGGTGACACATACATTTGTGTGATGCAATTGAATTTTCAAGCCACATATGCAGTCGAGAAGGATGCAAATGACTGGGTGCGACGCATGTTTTGTATGAAGTGACACATATGTTAGGTGAGTGATGTAATTGCAGTTGCGAGCCAGGTATGAATATGTGTGATTTTTTTTTAAAATTGCGACATAATTGACTGGTTAAAATCTTGCCCCATAATAAGAAATTTTGACTTGGTCAAATGACATTTCGGTGGTCAACTGAAGGTCTAAGATTGACATTATTGGTTGCATGGTGATTTTAGGAGCAACTACCTCCGATTTATACTTGTGAGTCGAGACCAGATGTGTTCTGATTGCGAGATCAGTTGGGTAAGGAGGAGTGACATACACTTTTGGACTTAGGCTTATTCTATGTGACCTATATGCCCATGTATTAAGGGAAAAAGGGGAGAGGCTCTACATAGAACATCACTCTTTCTCTAACTATCATTCAATTATGTCCTAAGAACCCTAATAGGACTGACTATCAACCCCTCAAGGTGAGCCAATACACAATTAGGAGGACTTAGGAGGGGGTGTTCTTTTTGGATTTAAGGGGTTCACCACCAAGCAAATGCTTGGAAAAGACAATGTTTGAAAAAACACCATGATATGCAAGACACCTAAAATGAGCTAAATGAGAAATGTAAATACTAAAAATGAGCAACTCCAAGTTAGGGTATGTGTACCTAGGAATCCTAGAGATACAATGAGGATTTTGGAAATGTAAAAAGACTACCAAAATATGCCTTGGAGGACTAAGATGCCCAAGATGGAATTTTAGTCATGTTGTTATTTTTTCGGGGAAAACACAAAATCTTTGGATGTCGAAATAGAATCCTGAAGAATTTCTAAAATTTGAGTTGAGGACTAAGACACCCAAGATGGCGTTTTAGTCATGATCTGAATTTATGGAATTTTTTAGTGTGATCCTGAAACCTAAGATCTAAACTTCCTTCTTCACCCAGCTTTTGGATCCGAACCTGCAAAAAGACCTGCAAAACAAAGGAATTTAGATCGATTTCTTATGGGGGATTTCCTTGGTCAAACCCCTTGTTTGGTAATTAAACCTTGATGAAAAAAGCATAAATCTAAAAATGGAAATGTGTGTGTGCCCTAATATTAAATGTGTCTAAGATTATGCAAGCTATGATGTGAATAAACCCTATTCAAATGTGTTAGAATAAGATCCCTAAGATGCAAATGAAAATGACCTATAAAGGAGATCTCTAATCAACCTAACAAGTAATAGACATGAAGTATACCTTCCTTAGGTAGAAAATAGAGCAATAATGGAAGATGGAATCAATCAAGAAACAAGTCCTTAGGCTTGGATAAATAGATAGTTGCATCTCCAACCTAGAATCTCTTATTATCCACAATAGGCATCCATTACTAATCTTTGGCAATGCTAGATCTTGAATTGAAAAGACTTGAAAAACCAACAAAAACACAATAGAAGGCTGTTCCAAAACTCTGAAACTTCTTTCAACTTGCTTGCTACTCACCTACTTGCTTGCTTACTTTCTTACTTAGGTGAAAAATGAGGTGGGAATCTTAATTAAACAAGCATTCCTACCTAATACCCCAAATATTGGATCTCAAAGGCCGATAAAAGGTCAAATTAATTCAAATATTTTCATTTCTCACTTTTAATTCTTGAGAAAAAACCGCTTGGGACTAAGACACCCTAGGTGGCATCTTGGTCCCACAAGGCTTAAATTGCCAGTTCAAAAGGTGGGTTGCCAAGATTGATGATTTTTTAAGGGTTTTGGTATGGTTTAAAGTTTAAAATATACATCGGGATACACAAGAAGGGGTCTTAGAGGCCAATAATAAGTGATCTAAAGGGGAAGGGATGCTAAAATAGGTCCAAATTAAGTGTGAAAATTCCAAGGTATGCATTTTGTTGAAATTGATAAACCAGCCTCACAGACCCCAGTGAACACCTACAAGCAATAACCTATCACAAAGAAAGAAATATTTCCATAACAACAAAGATGTTGTGCAAGCCTCAAGAGAAAAAATGCATTAAGAGAATGAATAATTACAATGAGATCAATCCTTAAGAAAGGAGATCAAAACCTAAAAGGAAACCCTAGTGCACACACTTAATAATTAATAAATAATTAATTATTAATGTGCCTAAGTTTAGCTTAAGTAAACCTAAAGTGATAAGTGACTTAATTAATCAACCAATATGGTTAAATTAATTAAGTGAAATAACTTATTACTCTAGCATCCCCCCTTAAGATGAACTTAGGAAGTAGCTAAAACACTAGGAAAAGATGCATGAAAGCAAAGATGGGTCCCGACAAGACAACAAGGCTTGATCAAGTACCCATGTACAAATGCAATGCAAACTAAACCAAATGGGGTAAAGGATAAAACCACGTGGGAACAAAACACCTCCCCAAAATAGAATGCAAAAAAAAACTAAGTGATGAAAGATGGAGGACTCCATAAGACCCCCCAAGGACACCATCCATCACAAAGATACATGAAAGAACCTCCCCAAAAGAGAGGAAGGAAGAGACCACATAGCCCCCCCATAATGAAGTATCTCCAAAAATACTGAAGAAACCGCATCTCCTGAAAGAAGTTAGAGGGAAGAAGCTAAATGAATGCAATCTGTGAAGGTGAATCAGGTGTAGCCCAAAATGTTTCCATAGAAGTAGGTGTGACCTCAACCAATGAAGAAGTCAAAGTAGGTGAAGAATGAAGAGAAACCTTTAAAGATGAATGATCAACTAGGTCCTATTGTATTGAAACAAAAGAAACCTCATCTTTATCCATAGAAGTATCAGCAACTGCAACAAGAGGTGGAAGAGATGGAATGTATGGCTCAAGAAATAGATCCAAAGTGAGAACACCAAGGTTCAAGAAGCCAAATGTCTTCTCTATATGATGCTTCACACTAGAAGTTTGATGAATAGTTGTAGAAAAAAAAGCACCATCAGAAGAAAAATATACAAAGTAATACAACCAAGATGAGTGATCCACCACCCCAATAGCAATAACGACTCTACTCTCCAAGTATCTGATGATAACTAAATCGGGTGTGAAATCCACAGATCTCCCATTGCCTCCATGTGTGATCTGATATATGGAAAGAAGGTTGTTCGTCAAATGAGGAACACACAAGACATCTTGAAAAGTGTTTCCCCCAAAACTAATAGAAACCCTTCCTTGTAACATGCATGTATGTATTGTTTCCCATAAAAATAGGAGACATAGTGCAAGGCTCGAAGGAAGTGAACATAAACTATGAAGATGCCATATGATGAGATGCTCTTGAATCTAGAAGTCATCTACCTGTTCAATGACTTGAATAAGCATAAAGAGCATGTCCCTTCATATATGATGAAGTATGTAAACTAGTTGTGCCCTTGTCAGACTGTTCTAAAGAAGAAGAATGAGGGGAAGGAGATGATGTAGACATCCGAGAAGGAAAATCAATTTGATGTTTCTGAAGAAGATGCTTCAGCTCATCAATGTCCTTCTTATAGAAACTATGTTCTACATGTCCTTCCCTCTTGCAATATGCACATGTAACCTTCTCCTTATTAAATGATTTCCCCTTAGAAGAGGAGGATGAATATGATGAATCCTTTTGTTGCTCATGAGATTGGGAATCCTTTTGTTTTTGTTTCTTGCCTTTGCCACTGGAAGCCTTTTGATTTGTGTGCCCCTGAGATGCAATGAGTGCCTGTGATGTAGAAGGTTTCAACTTTCCCATGCTATCCAACTCATCTTGCTCTCAAGTGAGAGATGAAGAAAATTCATCAAGATATGGCATAGTAAACCAAGTACCAAGAGCATCCCTAGTGGCATAAAAGGTAGATATAAAAACTAAATAATCTGGTCCAAGCTTAGAAAGAATGGACAATATTAATTGAGAGTCCTGCATCTAAATAACACACTGTGTCAACTAAAATCTAAGAGACTTGAGTTTAGTGAAGAAATCCTAGATGCTATCAAAATCCCTAGGATTTAAGCCAATAAGCTTATTCTCCAACTGCAATCCTCTCATAGTATCTTGATTCCCAAACAGACCCTAAAATAGTCCAAATCTGATGGGGTGTAGTGCAGACTCGATATAAAAAAGAAGATTAGGAGAAATAGAGACATAAAATACCAAAAGCTTCATCACACCTATTAAACCACTTTCTCTTTTTAGTAGCACCTGTAGGTTCAACTATTGTACCCATAGTCACTCTGTACAACCCTTTGTGCATCAAATGAATCTCCATTTTTTTTCCTACCAGAGTAGTTGAATGGAGTAAGGGGTGCAATATTATGTGAATCCATGAAAAAAATAGTAGTATATACTCTCAAATCAAAAAACAATTCTCTTTGATCTTAAAAAAAAGCCTAAATTGCACGTTTTCCAAGAAAATAACCAAGAAAGCAAAAGCTCAGATCTGAAAAAAAAATTGATACTTAGTAAAATTCTAGAAAATTAGCCTACAATATGTGTAGAGCACTAAACTAGCTTTTCGACGCCTATTTGTTTGCGCAAAACGAAGTCCATATGCAAAAGTTACACCTCCTAGAGTGAAAACAGCTACTTCTGACTTTGATAGGTGAAAAAGGCAGAAAAATAAGAAAACCAGAAAAAACACCTACACCATTGGATAGTTCCTAGAACCAACTTTCAAACACCTATTCGTTTTCTAAAAATGGAGGTTGTACGCAAAAGTTACGCCTGATTCCGTGAAAGTGCTCCAAACTACCCAATAAGCCCTTCAACAACCCTCAGGGGCTAAAACAAATGGGCCCCTAGTTTCATGCAGGACCAGGGGGCTGGCGGTTGGGGCTGAGGCCGAAGCCCCTAGTCACCAATGTGACCTGCGCAAGGGCTAGGAGGCCGGCGGGGGTTGGGCATGGGGCGCTCATTCCCCAATATGAACGTCAGTTGAGCTTTCAAGGGTTGGAGTTTGGGAGTCGACGACCCAACGGTGGCATCGTTGGTCTGAGCAGCTAGCGGGTCACTGCCTGGTGACAAGCAGGCTACACTCTCCTATTGAACTAGATGAACTTTTTTTTAAAGCGTGTTTTTATATATTTTCAAATTTTTTTCGATTTTCATGCCTTGTGAAGTGTACCGAGGAGGCCCTAGCAAAATATTTTTTGCCTTTTTTTCAACTTCTTAGAAATCGACGAAATGATAGGAGTTTCTAGGGCTTTTGGGTGCTTTGAACGCGATGGTGATGTCCGTTTTGCCCAAAAATGCCCAAAAAAAATTGCTATGGCTACCCCCAAATCTTGCAAAAAGATGCCTGGTTGAAACCCTTGCACTTAAAATCACTATAAGGCAATATCTTTTAAAAGCACGAATAGGTAGTTGCAGATCTAAATCTCTGATACCATGTAGAAGTTGATAAACCAACCTCACAGACCCTAGTGAACACCTGCAAGCAATAACCTATCACAAAGAAAGAAAGATGTCCAAAACAACCAAGATGCTCTACAAGCCTCAAGAGAAAAAATGCATTAAGAGAATGAATAATTACAATGAGATCAATCCTTAAGAAAAAAGATCAAACCCTAAAAGGAAACCCTTGTGTGCACACTTAATAATTAATAAATAATTAATTATTAATGTGCCTAAGTTTAGATTAAGTAAACCTAAAGTGATAAGTGACTTAATTAATTAACCAATATGATTAAATTAATTAAGTGAAATAACTTATTACTCTAACACATTTTACTACACTACATTTAGCCCCCACTTTAGCACCCATATGAAACTACATGCATATGCAAGCTAAAGTAATTCAATAAGTAACTTTATAAAAGGATACTCATATGATTGATTAAGGAGAATGAAGCCCTCACTATAGTTACCTGCAAACCCACAATGTTAGGACCCGCATTCTGCATCACACATCCATTAGAAGCTCAAAATATAATCCTCTTATCTAACATGCCTATCAAATTACATTCGAGAGTAGATGTATGCCCCCCTTGATTCCTCTTACTTTATGGGGGTGGAATTAAGGTGGCATATCCACCACGTCGAACTTGACAAGTCCATCATAGAGAATTTCCAAGTACCTTATCACTTTATGATAGAAATTTGATGAGAACAAGAGTGGAACCATGATTCCAATGCAACAAATGACATAAAAAACGAAGTTCACTAGCTCAAGATATGCTAATTTGATTAAAAATATATCTTTTATTTTTAACAAAAATGACTTGAAAGTGTATGTATAAAAGATAAAAGAGAGAGTAAATCCCATTCATTTCATCCTTTTACCTTTTGTAGAGTAAGTTACGAGTATATTGAGCCACCATGTCGAGCAAACATCCATCCACCCATTCGCAGATCAAGATTCTATGGGAAGCGGTCACACAGGCCGAGCTACAACACACTGTGAGTTGATTTCACCTTCTTTGTACTTCAATTTGATTGATTTTTAATGTTTTTATGAAATTTTTAAGTAATATTATATGGTAGGGAAGGTTTTTCTTTCAATTTTTTAGATTGTCGCAAAGTGTCCCACTTTGTTGCAAAGTGTGCCAGTTAAGGAATAAAGTGTCTAGAACCCCTAATCTTAAGATTTCCTAGAGCAAATTTAGCACGCTTTTTGACCATTAAAGCACAAATTTAAGATTTTAAGATGTTTTAGCTGACATTTTACTTTTGTTCTTATGGCTGGTTGCACCCCAGTCCTGCGAACACCAAGGTGGCTGAATTTTCAACCAACTTCAAGAGCTTGTCGATCAGCTACCTGAGGAGGACATGAAAATCCTCCAAGAGACAGGTCTTTATTGGGCCTATCTTGCACTGACCATGAGATATCATGATGCCATGTTGATGGAACTAGCGAAGAGATGGGACATATACACTTGCACCTTCCACCTACCGATAGGGGAGATGACAATCATGTTGAAAGATGTGCACCACATACTACGGGTGCCCATCCAAGGAGAGAGGGTATTTCTAGCACAAGGTAGGAGTTTTGAGGAGATGTGGGAGGACACCGAGTATTGCCTAGCCAAACTGGTATGTCGCAGGATTGTGGGATCTCACATCGAGCTTTCTTGGTTGTTGTATGTGCACTCACCACTAGTGAGACACATCATTATTTTTATAGTAGCGCTAGCACTAGTCCTCGATGGACATGGAGGACATCTGGAGGGGGGATTAGTACACATTATTAGAGACATGGAGCACTACCAGGTGGTCTATGCTTTGGGCCAAAGCATACTAGCACATTTATACTATGACTTGGGTCGATTCACATATGGGGAGATGCATAGCATGATACATTGTACCCTGCTATAGACATGTATCCTCAAGCATATCACCTGTACTTGGCTTGCAAGATTTTTGATTTCCAAAGTGGTGGGGTATCTGTGGGTTTTCAGCTATCCTTTGAGACAGGCATGGCAATGCGGTGATGTGTTGTTCTGGAGGATGAGGTTTGACAGACTGAGCGAGGAGGATATTGTATGGAGACCCTACCTCATGGAGCTATTCTGGCCAGACATGACATGACAACTGGGACAGATGTAGAGAGACAAGCTACTACTAGGATGGCACAATCATGTCATGAGGTAGTTTGGACAGGTAAAAAAGCTACCACAGGTACGAGATTCATACAAATGTCAGTATAGAGCGCTCATAGACCTAGATATTTTAAACAATTCACAATAGACAATGTTGTCCCGAGCAACACAGAGGAGGATGATACTAACATGCCCCCAGTCTCTGACACAAATCATATAAACACTACATAGGAGTATGACGATTGGTGGGAGGTGATACGGCCAGGAGCCATCTTTCCTATGGATTATCCTATGGGCTTTGCAAGGCCTATACCAGACTTAGGAGAGGAGTATAGGGATTTAGGTAGTAGGGTAGATCCAATAGACCTATTCCCAGATGAGGATGAGGAGGAGATAGTCATTACGAGGGATAAGGGGATGACGAGGATGACGAGGGGACAAAGGGTGAGCAAATGCAGCCCGTGAGTGAGGACAATGACAGAGGCGGGGCGAGTCCTCCTAGCCATGAGTGGAGAGATACAATTCACACTTGAGTTACGAGGTCACAGTTTGCATGTGCTAATGTTTGAGAGCATGTGGAGAGCAACATGACATTTGAGATTCCTACAGATCATGCTACAGACCCAGGTGATGATATTTATTATTATGCTTTATGTTTTTATAAATATCATGCTCATATATAGATATATTATTATGATGGATACTAATTATTCTTATGATTTCTATCTTGCAGGGCCCGTGATAGAGTCTAAGGATCTATTATGTTGTGTAGCTGCAACGATAGTGCCACCCCTTCCTGTAGATGAGGTTACAACCATAGATTTCATGCCCCACCATTTGTAGTAGAGCACATGGACCTATTCGAGCCTTATGTGAGGCTCAGGGGAGCATATGTTGGAGTATCCCGACATGTTGAGCACGTTGAGGGTCAGGTATCAACACTGGTAATGGAGTTAGAGGAGGCCCAAGAAAATTGGAGATCTGACAGAGAGGTTGTCTTACAGTCAGAAGTCGAACGACTTTAGAGAGAAGTTGTGAGGATCCAGACTGATAAATACTACATCGAGTGAGAGCAAGTAGAGGCACTGATACGCGAGGGTGAGCTACGTGAGTTACTATGAACTATGTAGAAGATGGCCAACATGAGAAGATCCAAGTCACACACCAATGTCTTTCAATGGTCGCAGACACTGCATCCAGATGATTCTAGAAGCCATAGTGCCATTGTACTATTGATGAGATGTATTGAAATTTTTTGGCATCTATATATGGGAATGCATGGATTTTATGTTTACATGTTAGATGGCGATGTGATTTATTAAATAATATATTAGAATATTCAATAAATATCTCCATGATCTAACATGTCTTTTCTTTTCAAATTTCTTACATGATGCAATGTGTTATGCTTAATTAAATGCACTTATGTTTTAACAATAAGGATTTAACATAACACAACATACACCATGAGGGGTTTGAATAGCATGATAACCAAAGTAAGAATCAAAATTCACATTGGACCCACTACCCTAGAATTCAAGATACAAAGAGCCATGTGCCAGGAACAAAGAAAGTGCGAGAGATAAGGGCATACTATCCATTAACTCTAATAATGTTTCTTTAACACACACTATTTAGAGAAGGCTAGACATAATATTGATGCAAATGTGTGGCATTAATGGGTTCTCAAAGAGGTGTGCTATCCATATCGGTTATTATGTATGCTCCAGACCCATAGCTTTCTTGAACTATATAGGGTCCTAACCAGTTAGGGCTAAAATTTCCTTTTTCTGTTGGGTTGGTGTTGACATTTCACTAATTTTCATATAGCACCAAATCACCCTTGTTAAATGACCGAGGGATGGCATGATCGTTATAACTTTGTTGCATTTTCTTATGATACGCTTCAAGATGTTCGAGGGCATTGATGCACCTTTCATCGAGCATTTCAAGTTGGTGTAATTGTTGTTCTCTATAAGTATTATCATCAATCAGTCCTTGAAGAGTGATCCTCAAAGAGGGAATCTCTAACTTTAGGGCCATAATTGCTTCAGAACCATAAACAAGGTTATAAGGTGTGTTTCCTGTTGATGTTTTGATACTAGTATGATAAGCCCATAATGCATATGTTAATTGTGTATGCCAATCTTTATTATGTTTGTTTACTGTCTTTCTTAGGATTTTCTCCAAATTTTTATTAGTTGATTCGGCTTTTCCATTAGATTGTGAGTAGTAATGTGTTGAATATCAATGTTGTATATGAAATGTGTACAAGAACTTCTTCACGCAATTATTCTTGAATGGTGTTCCATTTTTTGAAACTAACATAGAAGGAAGTCCAAGGTGAGAAATAATGTGTTCTAATATGAAACAACATATTGCATCAGTTGTTGTTGAATGCAAAGGGATAGCTTCTACCCATTTCATGAAATAATCTACTTTCGTGATTATAAACATATGTCCTACAGATGAGGGTGGAAATACTTTTCCAATAATATCCAAACCCCACACCGAGAATGGCCAAACAGGAGTTTGTGCACGAAGCTTGGAGGCATGAGCATGAATTAATTTTTGATAGTCTTAACACTTGTGACATTTCTTAATGTATTCAAAGAAATCAAGTTCCATATTCTTCCAATAATATCCTATGCGGATTAGCTTTTGAACTAACGATCTTGCTCCGAAATGACCGCCACAATCACCTACATGAGCTTGTTCAAGTGCTATAGGGATTTCAATTTGTTTGAGACATCTAGGCAAGAGGTCATCAAAGGATCGCTTGTATAAGATGTCTATGAGGATGATGTATCTAGAGGAATTGTTTTGAAGACGGGAGCAAGTGTTTTTAACTGTCAGCTCAGGAAATGTACCATCTTTCAAATAATTGAATATCGTATCATACCATTCACTTGATTTTTCAATTGTTTCTACTAACATTTCATCTACTTTATCATAAATCAAAGGTTTGAGGATTGTATGCATAATGAAAGTGAAGTATTTTGAAGGATCTTGAGGGGAAATAAGAGAAGCTGCACTTGCCATTGCATTTGTGTGATGATTATTTTTTCGAGGGATGTTATCAATGGTAAATGATTCAAACTTCTCTAACAATTTAATTGTGAGATCCTTGTATTTTGAAAATTTCTCATGTTTTGTTTGATATGTTTCATTTATCTGTTTGATGACTAATTATGAATCGCCAAATATCTTAATGTCTTTAGTGCCCATAACTAAAGCAACATGCAAACTAGTGATTAACACTTCATATTTAATAGTGTTATTTGTACATAGGAAATTTAATCTATAGGATAAGGGAATAGCCTCTTTTGCAAGAGGTTTTATTATAACCCCTGCATCGGATCTGTCAAAATACAATTCCCATGTATCGTAGTCGATTGTGAACATGTTATCATCAGGGAAATAATCATTACTAGGTATCGTGATAGGAGAAGGAGCATCAGCCAATTAGTCGGTCAAGGCTTGACCCTTAATTTCTATTTGTGAAACAAATTTAAGGTCAAAATTAGTCAACAACATCACCCACTTAGCTAAGTGTCCAGATAAATCTATTTTAGTGAACAAGTGTTTCAAAGGATCAAACTTTGTCATGACATGTATTTTGACATTCAATAAGTGATATCACAACTTAATGGTAGCGAATACAAGAGCCAAACATTATTTTTATATTGTTGTGTAGTGTTTCTCATAATCAATCAATCTTCGACTAATGTAAAAAATAGGATGCTCTTTACTTTTGCCATCTTGTTGAGCTAACAATGTTGCAAGAGCATGGACTGAAGCCAATGTGTAGAGAATGAATGATTTGTTTTGTATAGCGGGTTGTAAAATAGGTGGAGTGACAAGATAATATTTCAAAATCTCAAAAGCCTATTTACAATCCCAGTTCCAGTCAAAATGTATCCCTTTCTTAAGAAGATGTGTGAATGGTAGCATTTGATCTGTTAAGGACACTACAAATCGTCAAATGGCTTGAATTATTCCTTGTAATGTATGCAATTGAGAGATATTTCTAGGAGGTGGCATGTTAATTATAGCATCAATTTTCTTTGTATCCACCTCGATGCCTTTGTGAGATACGATAAAACCTAGAATTTTTTCACTATCTACACCAAAGACACACTTTTTCAGATTCAATCTCATGTTGTATTTTCGAAGTCGCTAAAAGATTTTCCGAAGAACATTCACATTATCTTGTCATGTAAAATATTTGGTGATAATATCATCAACATAATCTTCCAAGACCTTGTGTATGTAATCATGGAATATTAGTGTCATAGCTCGTTGGTATGCTGTGCCTGCAATTTTCAATCCAAAAGGCATCATAACCCAACAAAATGTTACCCAAAAAGTTGTAAACACTATTTTGTACTGATCTTCAGGGTTGATGAAGATTTGATTGTATCCCAAAAATCCATCCATGAATGACAACAAATCATGTCCCATAGTTGAGTCTACTATCATGTCAATATTAGGAAGAGGAAAGTCATCTTTTAAATATGCTTTATTCAAATCACAGAATTCCATACACATCCTAATACAATTGTCAGGTTTTGCAACTATGACAATATTTGAGATCCAAGGAGAATAATCTATAGGTCTTATGAAACCAGCATCAAGGAGATTTTCAATTTCGCCCTTAATGAATAAGGCTATTTTACGGTGAATCTTTTGTCTAATAGGCTTAGCATTTTCAGCTAAGACTATGTTGTGTGTTACAATATTAGGGTCAATTCTCGACATATCCAAATAAGTCCAATCCAAGAGTTCAAAAAATTCATGAAGTAAGGTTGTAGTATCTTCTTGTTCGTCATCATCAAGGCATTTTTATATCTTAATGACTTTATCTCTATCATTGATGTCCATTGTTATATCTACTATATCCCCTAAAGGAAGAGCATTTGATCTTGGATATTTAGGGTTGTACTCTTCATTGTTCATGCTTATCTCACTATTCTTATTTCCTTCATCATTTTGTTTGCTTCTTATCATAACACATGTGACCTTTTTCTTATGATGAGGAGTGGATGGTTTATCATAAACTCCAAGCATTTGTTTCAAGGCCTCATCATTTTCACAGTATTCCCATGATGACAATAATTCCATATCAAGCAATTTAGGATGTTTCAAAGTGAGATTGATTTCTGGTTTGCATGTTATGGTGTTGATGATTAATGAAGGTCTTTTCTTTGCTTGTGTTATATTAGAAGTATACTATCCCAAACCAGTTTTTATCTGTTGTGTGTTAGGTTCTATAGGGATATGAGCTCCTTTCTCTTTCTTTCCACATCCTTTTCCATTGTAACCTAATTGTTTAGAAGTTCATAACCTCTTCGATAAAGTTGTTCCATTTCTTTCGGGTTTGGTGGTCATTGATAGCCTATCTCATCAATTTTTTTTGTATAGCTAGTATCTTGTTCAAGAGTAGATGCTTGTGAGTTGTCTCCTGAATTTTGTGTTGACATGACCATTGGTTTTTTTTTTTTCATACTCTTTTCTTGTAATTGCATATGCTCCCATAAATAATGGTGTGAACTCCAAGGAACCCCAATCATCATCTACTATTTTTGACACTGTTTCCATCTCTTGTGTTTCCTCTATGATAGGCTCTATTCTTGATGTTGGAATTAATGTTTTCAGAGGATTGGTAGTTCCCTTTTCAATTTGCAAAACAAATTTTAGGCTTGGGATCCATTTCAATCTAGTATATCTTATTCTTATAGACATATTTCATGATTCAATGAAAAGTCAAAGGTACCACATGCATCTCATGAATCCATGGTATTCCTAAAAGAAGATTGTATGAAATTTCATGCGGAATAACATGGATAGAAGTTTGTAAGGTAACCTTTCTAACTGAAATGGGCAAGGTAATTACATCGAGTAGTTACTTTCCTATATTGTCAAATCCTCAAACCGATAGGGAATCGGGTTTTATTTGTGATGTATCTACTCCCAATTTATCTAAAATATTTACAATACACACATTCAGAGTTGAACCATTATCAACAAGGGTTCTCTTTATTCACTTAGTATGGTATATAGCTATTATCATGAATGCATCATATCTCTCTTGCATTTCCAAGGGAGGGAGCTCATGTTGGTGGAAGGTAATATCTACATTAATTGTAGTCATTCCTTGTATGAGAGATGCCACATCATTTTCATTTGTATTAGGGGAAACCGCAACTTGTTTTAAGGTCATTTGAAGCATGGTGTGATAACTAGGTGAAGCTTGAATAATATCCCATAGGGAAACCTTAGCGGGAGTATTCTTAAGTTGTTCAACAAGATCATACTCCTTTCCACTATGTGATGGTAAACGAGGAGCGTTAGACAATATAGGATTTGGTAATGGTAGCGAAACAGGACTAGGTTGAGGTTTTCTATTATTCCTTGTGTTTTATGTATGAGAAATAGTGTTGTAATTCGGTTATTGTGATACATTATCATTAGGAGCATTAAGAATAAGGATGGGTTGATTTCAAGGTTGGGGTTTGTTGGAGGGTGGATAAAGGATAAGTTGAGGTTGAATAACATTTAATTCATTTTTCTTAGACACATTTGAACAAGCTTTAGTGGATGAAATGTGTGAGAGGAAGTCATCAAGGGCTTAATCTAACATGTCAAAGTCATCATGACTAAATGGGTTGTGTTTGTTAATAGGTTGAGGCTGGATATCATTTGCTTCACTTTGGTTATGTTTGTTTCGACAAGACTTAGTGGATTAACCTTGCGAGATGAAGTCCTCAAGGGCTTCCTCTAACATATCAAGGTTATCATGACTAAAAGGCTTGAGGTTCAAGCTAACTTTGAAAAAGGGTGTTAACATGCGTAAGTAACCATACATCTATGCGTGTTTAAGTTTAACATTTTGGATTTTATGTCTTGATTTTCTAATGAGCAAGCTATGTCTATCAAAAAATTGTAAACATAAAATAAGAAAATGCATACAACAGTAAATTGGAAAACTGAAACAATAAACTAAGTACAACAAATAGAGGCATATAAATGCATTGTTTGACTAGAAACTGTAACCTTAAATCACATAGGGACTAAGACGCTAGGAAGGGCATCTTGGTCCTCTTGATGAAATTTAGGGATTCCAAACACTGGAATAGATAGCACAAAACTCAAACAAGATTTTGGATTGAAAATCCTAAGAGGGACTAAGACACCAATAAGGGCATTTTAGTCCCAGTAAAGGTTTTTTCTAGAAAAATAGCAAGATCTAAGTTGATAACAGTTTTCCTAGATGCACTTTCACTAATGCAAGATGTAAGAAACCCTAGATGCACTATGCAATGAATGCAATCTAGATCTAGGACTCTAAAGGACTCCAAATTAGAAAAGGAAGAATGCTCAAACAAAGTCAGTTTCACCAAAATGATTAAGGGAAAAAGGGGAGAGGCTCTACATAGAACATCACTCTTTCTCCAACTATCATTCGATTATGTCCTAAGAACCCTAATACGATTGACTATCAACCCCTCAAGGTAAGCCAATACACAATTAGGAGGACTTAGGAGGGGGTTTATTTTTGGATTTAAGGGGTTCACCACCAAGAAAATGCTTGGAAAAGACAATGTTTGAAAACATGCTTTGATATGCACGACACCTAAAATGAGCTAAATGAGACATGTAAATATTGAAAATGAGCAACTCCAAGCTAGGGTATGTGTACCTAGGAAGCCTAGAGATACAATGAGGATTCTAAAACTGTAAAAGACTACCAAAATATGCCTTGGAGGACTAAGACGCCCAAGATGGCATTTTAGTCCCACTGCTATTTTTCGGGGCAAACGAAAAATCTTTGGATTCCAAAACATAATCCCGAATAATTTATGGAAAATGAGTTGTGGAGGACTAAGACGCCCAAGATGGTGTTTTATTCTTGATCTGAATTTATGTAATTTTTGAGTGTGATCCCGAAACCTAAGATCCAAAATTCCTTCTTCACCCATCTTCTAGATCTAAACCTGCAAAAAGACCTACAAAACAAAGGAATTTGGATTGATTGTTTATGGGGGTTTTCCTTGGTCAAACCCCTTGTTTGGTAATTAAACCTTGATGAAAAATCATAAATCTGAAAAATGGAAATGTGTGTGTGCCCTAATCTTAAATGTGTCTAAGATTATGCAAGCTATGATGTTAAGAAACCCTATTCAAATGTGTTAGAATAAGATCTCTAAGATGCAAATGAAAATGACCTATAAAGGAGATCTCTAATCACCCTAACAAGTCATAGACATGATTCCTTAGGTAGAAAATAGAGCAATAATGGAAGATGGAATCATTCAAGAAACAAGTTCTTAGGCTTGGATAAATGGCTAGTTGCATCTCCAACCTAGAATCTCTCATGATCCACAATAGGCATCCATTACTAATCTTTGGCAATTCTAGATATTGACTTGGAAAGACTTGAAAAACTTGCAAAAACACAATAGAAGGCTGTTCCAAAATTTTGAAACTTCCTTCAACTTGGTTTCTACTCGCCTACTTGCTTGCTTAATTTATTACTTAGGTGAAAAATGAGGTAGGAATCTTACTTTTATAGCCATTCCTACTTAATACCCCAAATATTGGATCTCAAAGGCTGATAAAAGGTCAAATTAATTAAAATATTTTCATTTCCCACTTTTAATTCCTGAAAACAAAGCCCTTGAGACTAAGACACCCTAGGTGGGGCCTTGGTCCCACTAGGTGGGACTAAGATGCTATAAAAGGCGTCTTGGTCCCACAAGGCTTAAATTACCGGTTCAAAAGGTGGGTTGCCAAGATTGATGATTGTTTAAGGGTTTTGATCTAGTTTAAAGTTTAAAATATGCCTCAGGATACACAAAAAGGGGTCTTAGGGGCCCACAATAAGTGACCTAAAGGGGAAGGGATGCTAAATATGCATTTTACTATACTACACCAAGATTCAGGTGAACAAGGGGATGTTGACAACACTAGCAGAGTGGTGGCACTCGGAGACGAGCAACTTCCATTTTCTGATAGGGGAGGCGATGGTTACCCTGGAGGATGTATATAGGATATTGAGGCTACCCATTCATGGTGAGTGGGTGCAATATGATCCAACATGAGGGATACATGCATTGTATGATTATTATGAGACAAATGATGATGTTGAGCTTGGGATCTCGGGGTATGAGATCTGATGGGATGCCTTGGTAGAGACCTATGACCGATTCAACTATGTGCTATGTGTGTGATAGTAGGAGTTCTAATTCCTAATTGAAGGGGGCATGGTTTCCCAGTGGGATGGGGAGGGGTGCTCAGATCAATTATTTTCTTTGGGACTATCTATGCATGGGGGCCATGTCTATTGGCCATGCTTTATTTTTAGCTTCATTATATCTCATATAGAGGAGGACAGAGTTTGAGTTGTGGTGTGACATTGTTGATAGTCTAGGCGTGGGAGCACATAGCAATGTTTTGGCCACTAGTGGTTTGGCAGGTGGTCGGAAATGCACCATATGCTTATCTTTATCATGGAGCATTGACTCAGACACATTTTGGAGATGTGGGTTATTGGAGGCATGGTCTAGACACATTGGCGAGTTTCATTTGGAGACCGTACAAGACCTTTCAGTTGTGGATAGATGAGGATGACCACTTGCCTTGGTATCGACAACCCAAGTATCTAATTAGGTGGAAAATGTAGTCAGAACACAATTTATTGAGATGTACTTGCCAGAGAGGGTCAATTGGTAGTTTGGTGAGTGATAGGGGGTGCCAGTGGGTACAATAGAGTATGGTTGGCCATCATGGGAGGTGCATCCTTGGGGTCTTTAGATTGTGATTATGGAATCTGAGTAGGAGATAGATGCCATGTAGGCATTAGATTGGGAGTGTCAAGGTGGGTAGGTGGACGTAGGGACCACACCAAAGTATGATGCTTGGTGGTTAGTACACAGACCAATTCTTCTCATAGATTTGCAACAGCTAGCACCAATAGAGCATAGAGTCAGGGGTTGGAGAGGTTAGCAGGGAGGCAGAGGTGGGAAGGATGGAGGAGATGAAGGAAAGGGAGATGGAGGAGGATGGGGGGATTATGGGGGTGATGGATGAGGAGGATGAGGAGGATGGAGGTTGATTAGAGGATAGACAGCTTCCAGATATCTGAGAGGAGGAGGAGATGGAGGAGGATTAGCCAAAGGTTAGGGTGATAGAAGAGGTGTTAGCATAGGGAGGAGAGTAGCATGCAAAGGTGGCAGCTCAAGTATCAAAGTAGCATGTAGAGGTGGTAGCTCAGGTAGTAGAGTAGCATGTAGAGGTGGTACAACCAAAGGCAATGGAGGTTAAGGCCAGGCAAGAGGTTGGACATGATATTTCAGGAAGAGGAGATGAGGAGGTCGAGATGGATGATGCAGAGTGGATCCTCCATGAGAGGATTATCATGGGAGATGCAGGGGAGGAGGGCCGAGTAGATGATGAGACTACCGAGAAGATGATAGCTGCACTATAGGAATGTGTACAAGCACTAGAGGCAAAGTTGAGGATAGTTACAACTAAGAGAGATGGCCTTAAGGTCGAGAGGGATGCCTTTTAGGTAGAGAGGGATTTGATAGTCATTAGTCGATAATAGACCGACTAGCGGATAATTGATTTCACAACTACATACAATGGGTCAGTGGTTGAAGTTGCACAAGAGTATGCAAGGGAAAGCAGGTGCAACTAGTATTACAGGGATTTATATGAGAGACCAGTATCACCCGAGAGGAGAGAGCCCTCATTTTATGAGATTGATAGCGGTTCACGGGGCAGGTCATAGAGGAGGACTCATAGTAGACGAATATAGAGCAGGTCTGAGGGTGAGACTTTGGATGCTAGATGAGTCACTCCATATGACAGGCCTCCTACCATAGAGCATAGACCTAGAGATGCACCACGTAAGGAGGATTCCATAGGGATAGGAGATCAAGGCAGTTTAGGATAGATTATCTTGTTGTTTATGTTTCACTTGTGTTAGACATTGATATTTTATTATCGAGCCTATGAGCTCCACTTTTATTGGGCACATCTTGTCATTATACCTGTGACACATTATTTTTTTGAGCAATATATGATATGATTTTCGCAGTGGTTGATGACATGCATTGTGATATGTTTATGCATTTGTGATGATATGATATGTGATGGATATTCATGCTATGATTATGGTGTTTGTTTTATGATCATGTTTTATGATTATGTTTATGCTTTTATGATATGCTATATGGATGACCTAACATTTATTATATGTAGGTGATGTAATGCATTGACGGTTTATAGATACTTTTATTATGCAATGAGTGGATAATGAATGTAATGGAAATGACCTAATGCGACATGAAATGTTAATGTTATCAAATGCTTATATGATAATGCGAAATGTTTGATGGAAATATGTAATGTGAATGCAAGATATGATACTTAATGTGACATGTTATAATATTATTAATGTGATGTGATATGTGTAAAATGCAATGCAATTTTATGATAATGCTAATTGTCATGATGGATAATGCCCAATATGAATGTAAGATGTGATATTGTTTATGATATGTCATCTTGTTATTGATGTGATATTTGTATGTATAGGATGCAATGTTATGGAAAATTCCATGCCATATGATATAATGTATTGCAATGTAAAATGCAATACTAATATGATAGAGTGTTAATGATGATGCGAGTATGATGGATGCATTTTGTGTTTTTGTATTTTCTCATGCAAATATATGTGACCCAACTAAATATGATATCTCTAATGATGGTGATTTCTATGATGTAATCTAACATGATTATGTGTGCAAGATGTTTTTGTGTGTCACAAGACTCGGTCAAGATGCGGACGGAAGAAATGTGAGCATGTAAGAGGATGGATGTTAGCATGAAAAAGGAAAGGAAGATGGAGATGGAAAGTTAGATAGGAGATGATAAGGGACCAACCTTCGTACTTCAATTTTTATATTTATCATCATTGGGCACAAAAGGTATCGCAAATGGAACACAAACACCATGGTATGGCATAGACCAAGGTGTGCAAGGTGACCATTTGTGAGAGACAAGTAGTCAAAAGACAAATCCAAAAGACAAGGAATGCCCCAACTCATACTAAGGATCCAATTATCCTAGTCTTTTTTCCATGATAGTCCACAGACAATAAACAAAGAAAAGAGGCCATGAGCCATCATCATCCCTCTAAATCCATTAATAGGACATCCTCAAGGAGACTAGTAACATGACCCAGAACCAATAAAAAAGATAAGACAAATCTAGACCAACAAAGTGTTTGCCAAAGAGACAGTGTTTGCCAATAATATTGATAAGATTGTGTGATATAATTGATTAGGTTGACCAAGATGACCAATATTTGATCGATAAGTTGACAAAGGTTGACAATTTGATTTGATTGACTACGCCTAGTTTCAAGAAGGACACATCTTGATGAAGGAAAGATTGATTGAAAAAGATGATGAGATTGATTGATTTGATAAAGATGGGTTGACAAAGTTGATAAAGTTGATTGATTGTGCTTGATTTTAGGAAGGACACATCTTGATTAAGGCAAGATTGATTGACAAGGTTGACAAGATTGATTGATAGGATTAACCAAGCAATGTGACAATACCAAAATTTTAGGAAAGACATGTCCTATTTAAGGCAAATGAACACATCTAATAATGTTGACCAAGTGACAAATGTTGACAAGACACCTAACTGCAAGGACACATCTCGCTTAAGGTGAATGACCAAATTGAGAAAGTCTAATCTTAGGAAGGACACAATTTGATAAAAGATAAGAGATAAGAGCGAATGAGACAAATTTCACAATACCCCATTCTAATATAAGACAAATGACTTGATTGATTGATTAACAATAAGAGGATTTATTGATTGATTAAAGATTGAAAGATTTGTTGGGTACGTTTGTCTGTTGATTCATGATTTGGTTTAAATGATGATTGTTTGCAGACCAAGACTACAACCAAACTCGACAAACCCTAAAGGACTGACCTAGGTGGCATTAGGGGCTTATCAATTGATGCCCTTGCCTACGTTATACATGCAGATACCTCGTAGTTCGACACAACTTGACTTTGCCTTGTTTGACAAAAGTCAAAGTCATGATTTTATTTGGACAAACCTAAGAAGACTGACCTAATGTCTCGAGGGACAATTTAAGATGAGCCTTGCCTACGTAGCAAACACACAGAGACAATTTAGTTCAACCACTCTAATAAATATTGACTTAGACTCAGACTCAGACTCAGACTCAGTTTTGGAAATTTTGATGATATATGATTTTTTTTGGATTTTGAAATGTTCTGATTTTTTTGGATTTTGAAATGTTTTGATTTTTTTTGGATTTTGAAGTGTTATGATTGTTTTGGGTTTTGAAATGTTTTGATTTTTTTTTGGATTTTTAAATGTTCTAATTTTTTTGGATTTTGACGATTTCTGATTTTTTTGGTTTTCAAAAGGGTGACACCATGTTTTATTTCCCATGAAGATGTAATTCAAGGAATTTCCCCCAATCATGTATAGGACCAATTTACTATACGCACGGGGTAGCAATGAAAGGTTATGAAAGTAAGGGATACTAAATGTCGATGATTCCCAGGCCATGGGAGAATGAAGAATCTTTATTATGGATGAGCGACATGTGTGAATCGATGAGTGGAAAGGGCGAAGGACTAGTTGGAGTGATAGTAGATGGAGGAGCATAGAATGACTACGCATGACACCTGTTTGCCAGGTTTTCATCATGGTACTTATCCAAAGCGCCACGAAAGTGTTTTTCACTTTTGGATGAATTATTTCTCTTTAATTTTTTTTAAATTTTTTTGTTGTCACCAAGATGCTTGTTTGCCAGGTTTTCATTAGGGTGACAATTTTTTATTATTATTATTATTTTGATTCTTTTTGTATTTTTTACTTTTAAGGGATACTCTGAGAATCAAGTGTAGTACTTGCGAAGGTGCATGCTATTGATAGGTTCAGGAAATAGTTCTCCTTTGGGAGTAGAAAGTTGATAAGCACCAAATCCATACGCTATTGTGAAAATATACGAGCCCAACCAATTAGGTTCAAACTCACTAGGTTTTTCTCATTTTGCTTGATTCTTCGGATTTTCCTTTAGGACTAAGTCACCAATGTTAAAACTTATAGGAAGAACATCCTTATTATAACTACGTTGAAAGTAATTATGATATTCTTGCAAATGTGTCAAAGAATTTTATCTCTTTTCATCTAGTAACTCAAGCTCTTGTGGACGGGATACACGGTATTATTCTTGATCAATCAAGCCTTGCATGGAGACTCGTAGGGATGGTAAATCAACCTCTATAGGAAGCATTGCTTCAAATCCATAGACAATGGAATATGGTGTGGCTTCTATAGGGGTGTGAATACTGGTGCGATAAGCCCATAAGGTAGGATTAAGTTGTAGGTGCCAGGCATGGCCAGCGTCATTGATAGTCTTCTTTAAGATTTTTAGGATAGTCTTATTTGATGCCTTAGCTTGACCATTACCTTGGGGGTAATATGGAGTAGCAAAATGATTTTGGATATGGAATATTTCACAAAGCTCATGGAAATCCTTGTTCTTAAAAGGGTGACCATTATCCATGATGATGGACTATGGGATACCATAATGATAAATGATGTAATTTAGGATGAATTTGGCTATCTTCTTTCCAATGATGTAATTCAGTGGGACAAATTCTATCTATTTTGTAAAGTGCTCAGTAACGACAAGAATAAACTTATGTCCATTGGAAGAGGTGGGATGGATCTTTCATACAAGGTTGAGTCCCCATTGAGAGAATGGCCATGGCAAAGTAAGCGGATGTAATTTCAGAGCTGGTGCATGTATAAGATCTCCATGAATCAGACATTGGTGACATTTCTTCACAAAGTGATAGGCATCACGTTCCATTATAGGCTAGTAATATCCCATTCCCATGAGCTTTTTTTCTAAGGTAGGACCAGTAGAGTGAGATCCACATATACCATGATGTACCTCTCATAAGGTTGATTGTGCTTCATTTAAGTCAAGACATTAAAGGAGGGTGCTATGTAGACTATGATGATAAAGGGTATCTCTGATAATGGCATATTTAGATGCTTGTCGGATGAAGGTTTTGGTTGGTTAAGGGAAAAGTCAGGAAGGATAATCTGGTCATGCAAATAGGCATAGATGTCTTTGTACCAAGGTGAATCAAGATCAACAAGTTCACACAAAAGTTCAATTTTGGGGACATCAAAAGCAGGGATCAATAGTTGTTCTACCAAGATCTCATATTGTGATGCATTATTAGGAATTTCCAAGAGAGATCCGATGGTAGCCATTGCATCAGCTGCTTTGTTCTAGATTCTCAGTATCTATTGAAAAGAAATATTATCAAAATATAGTTTGAAACTATTCACTTGTAGACATCCAAATTATCCCAATTGATATCATACACCTAATCCCGGTTTACTAACATCATTTCTTCCTAAATAACGTCTTTACTAACCAGCTAATAAAATAATCCGTATTTAATTAATTCATCATAATTCCTCTTTTAATTAAATAATTCATTTTATTTGATTAAATCATGATCCCTCTTTTAATTAAATAAATCATGTTATTTGATTAAATCGTATTCCCTCTTTTGATTAAATAAATCACCCTTATTTGATTAAATCTAATGTCCATTATTCCTCTCATTTGATTTAAATAAATCCAAAAATCTAAGTCAAATGTCAAGTCAACTAATCTCCATCTAAGTTAATTAAATCCTAATTAACCCTAACTCTAATCCATCAAATCCTCTAGATTTTGCAACTTGCACATGTAAATCAATTTAATTGATTTATAAATTCTTCTATTTTCATTCAAAAGGGCATCTCATTAGAATATTCCCCCAATTTGAATCTCCCTCTGATGAGGTGAAAATAACCTCATCATTATAAAATCTGGAAAGCTCATTCTTGCTAATTCAATCCTAAGCCTATGCCAATTTATTAAACATTAGAAGAAGTAATTACTTATTTTTAGAAAAATTATGCTTTCTTTCTTTCTTTTAATCAATTAAGGAAATTGTCCAAAGTAGGTTTAATGGGTTGATTTGAGTGTTGTTGTAGGGATTAATAGGTCATCATGCGGCTATTGCAAAAGTTAGCCAGCACGTGCCTCAAAGTAATGCTGCGAACCCACTCCTTGAAGCCTGGATGATGTGCTGAAGATTCAGGTTTAGTTCTTTTAATTCGGTTGTTTAAAACTTTATGGCTCTTCTCGAGCCTTTTGCATGTTTTAAGAAGGTTTAAAGATATCAAGTTAGTTTTAAGTTAAGGAAGACTTTTTCAATGGCTATCCATGCCATCGTAAATTTAGGATCTAGTTAGAAGGTTATCAATAAAACTATAATTTCATAAGTAATAAAATAGACAGAGAAGAAGTATCTTTATGTTGTTTACATGGATTTGCAAATCACTTTTGCAATGAGTTATCTGGTTTTTGTTTATTGGTAACTGTTGAATTCAATGATAGAGATTGTATGTCATAAGAGGATTTGAACATCTGTAGTTTATGTGAGTTAAAGACGAAGTAGTAGCCCGCAAGCTGGCCACTCGAGGGGAGTTAGCCTAGATAGATAAGTATTTTATTGAATAAGTTATTTCCTTTGCTTAGGATAAATTGTTGTTCAGTAGAAAATAACAAGTTGTTGAAAAGTTTAGTTAGTTGTTCTGGAGCACCATTGTATTTAATTTGTATAAGTCTTCTTTTGTAGTTGATAATATTTCTTTATTGTTTGGAAGATGCTTAATTGTTTGTTTCCTTACTTTTCTGCTTCCATAGTTTACCAGTTATTTAGTTTACTTGTTTCCATGCTTTCTAGTTTAGTAGTAATATTTTCTAGATTAGTTGTCTTATGCTTTTTAATTTTGTTTTCCTTGATTTTCTTAGAGTAAGATCATTTTCGAGTTAAGTAGTAATGGCTTTGGTTTAGTCTCAACTTCTGTAGTTTAAAAGAAAAACTAAAAATATAAAATGGGTTGTTTAAATAATCTCCTTTTGCAAACTGCCTTGGACACTACCAGGTCAACAATTGACATTCAATTATTCTAAAGTAGTAGGACCTAACGACAGCCTATCACTTTTTGGCACCATTGGCGGGGATACTTCCTAAAAAGCCTTTGAAAGTCTTTTTGTTTAAAAGTGTTATTAGGAGACGGTTTGAATAACATAGTTTTATGCCAAAAATATCTTAGTTGGCTTTCTTTTCTGCATGGTTAGGAAAAGAGGCCTCCACAGACGTTTTATACCAAAACCCCCCCAAAATACGTACCTATCATACATAGGGAAGCCCAAGGCTCAGACGACCACACTTTCAAAGAATTATTTAAGCCTACTCCACTTGAGGCTTTCCATTATTCACCTGTTGAGCAACCGGTCAAACAGTCAGATATCGAGGAAGTTGTTTTTGAGGAACATACTCTTCTAAACACCATGGGAGATCGTAGAGCTGAACCTAACCACAATGAACCTCAACCTCCCAAAAAATTTACCTATCCTATCACGTTGGATGCTGATGATGATACTGCCATGAAGAACATTTCTCCAACTTTCCTTCCAACCTTCCGTGGCTTGCCTTCGGAAGACCCTGACCAATTTCTCTTTGAATTTAAAGTCCTATGTCGGACTTATGATTATAAGAATGACAATCAAAAGTTGAAGCTTTTTCCATCAACTTTGAAGGACTCAACAATGCACTGGTTCATGGGACTGGGTTTAGGTAGTATAACATCCTGGGAAGAAATGGAGACTATTTTCTTGCACAAATACCAGAGTTACTATAGGGTGAGTGATCGCAAGGAGGAGTTGTTTAAGCTAAGGCAGAATGAGGATGAAAGTTTAGAGGACTATCTCGATAGGTTCTTCTTCCTCTCCAAGAGGTGTGGAGAAACAACCATTAGTGTAGAGATTCTCAAAAAAATATTTCTTAAAGGTCTTGATGATGACACTCACTGAAACCTTGATTTAATGGGAAAAGGTGACGTGAAGACATTTGTGAGCTTTGTCGGAATTTCTCCCGTACCAAGGGAGGAATCCGTAAAACTAATATTTTTAAAGGGTCGAACAAGATAGGTAAGCTCCATGAAGAAATAGCAAATCTAAAAATGGATATTCTTGTACAGTTGAATACCACTCTAGATGGTATACAAGCTAAAACTCGCAACCCTGAGACCTTGTCAATTTATTGTCCGAAGTGTCAGAATAAACATTTGTTGCATGAGTGTCCTTTGGATAAAGTCAATGTTTGTCAGCTGTGTGAGAAAAATCATCCTACAAACTAGTGTGAGCTTTTATCAGATATTAAGAATACTAAGAAAAAAACCATTCAGGTTGAAGAAGAAATACATGATTTAAACCAACGTCAAGGAGGTAACTTTCCTTATGGACAGAATCCTAATCCTCAATGGAGACCATAAAATAACTGGGCTCATAATCAATGGACACCATCTTGGAATCAATTGCCTCCACCTCAACCTAATTGGGGAACTCCCTCTTAGGGATCACCTGATTGGACAAACCACACATGGGGCAATCAACAATGGCCAAATCAACCCCAACAACAGCGATACCAGCAACATGTAGTACCCCAATGGAATCGGGCACAAAATTAGTTCTATACTAAGCCAAGGAGGAATCAATAGAAAAACCTATTACCCCCACCTTAGAACCCTCCTCAACATGAGCAAATAAATCAACCTCAACTTCCAGCGCAACCGCTTCCCAATCCTAAAAATAATCACCAAAATACGCTAGTTTATTCTATAGAACATGAAAATGTTACTGGGCTTAATGCAATACACTTCAGAAATGTGCAGTTGCATTCTGGTCAAACTCTTCAACCACCAACCATTGAAGAAATAGAGGAAGAAACTGAGCCTACTAGTCCAACAAGAGACACCTCGTCTAAGTAAGATATTACTCCTCAAGACAACAAGCCTTTTTCAACGGCAGGGGCTACTGACTTGCCTTAGGGGGAGGAGGATCCACTCTTAATTCAACAGAAGGAGGATCCTGTTCCAAGAAAGAAAAGGATGGCACCATATCCGGAACGTCTAAAGTCCATAACTCCAAAAAATACTTCGGAAGTATCTTTAGCTATGGAAGCTACGTTAATTCAGGAGATTAAACAATTGCAAATTGAAGTTCCTTTGTTACAAGCAATAAAATAAATCCCTAAATTAAACCAGTTAATAAAATGGTTATGTATCAAAACACCAGGGAGGAAGCCAAAATCAATAAACACCATTCATATTGATGGTTATTTAGCTGATTTTCTATTTGGAAAGACTATTGCTTTGAAATACGATGATCCTGGAAGTCCTCTTATAACTATTACGGTCAATGAGGTAACAATACCAAATGCATTAGTAGATCTAGGAGCAGCTATTAATGTGATGACATTGGATGTAATGGAAAAATTAGGGTTAACTGATTTATGTCCTACAACCACAGTCTTACAAATGGAAAATCAATCTATAGTCATCCCGAAGGGTGTCATTAAAAACGTCCTTGTTAAAGTTGATGGATGGGATTATCTAGTCGACTTCCAGGTGATTCAATCACTTACACCTAAGGATAGTTATCCTATAATCCTTGGAAGACCTTGGCTAGCCACGATTGCTGCTAAGATTGATTGTAGGGAAGGAGGAATGACCATTTCGCATGGCCAAGATAGCAAACGCTTGTTCTTATATCCTCCTTCTAAGCCTACTAAGCATGAAAAAGTTTGGGTTGATGAACCTGAGGAGTCAAATGGTTCAGATAGTTTAGCCTCCCTAGCCATGGTGGTAATTAAACAACACGGGGAAGAACTGGAAGAAGAGTTAGTAAACGAGATAGCACGCCTTGCTATAACCCAGAATGAGGAGGAAACGGTAGATGCTCTAAGAATTTTTGGACAGCCAATTGATATAAGTGGAATAGAGCACAGTTACACTACAATGGGAATGTCGTGTCCCTTAGCAAATATGATTCCCAGAACAAGTCATTTCTATGAAGATAGCACAAGGTTTCACCAACTAGTACCTCATAGTTTCCCTCTTAATATGTTGTTACAACCTATGTATATTGTAACCGCGGTTCATCCTAGAACAAAATCAATAATGCTATTACTAGGAAAAACCTTGAATATCAATAGTTGGTTTACAAAAACTCAAGAGGATAAGTTGTTTAATATGTTGGTATAAAGATCCAAAGCCTTTGCTTGGGATTATACAAACATGAGGGGAATTCACCCAAGTTTTTGTACTCATCATATTTATACTGATATCAATATAAGACCTGTTCGCCAGCCACAAAGGAAACTCAATCCTGCATTAAAGGATTTGGTCAAAATTGAGATTGAGAAACTCCTTCGTGCTAGATTTATTTATCCAAATCTCTGATAGTAAATGGGTATCACCTATGGCGGTAGTCCCAAAGAAAAATGGGAAGTGGAGAATCTATGTAAACTATCAAGAACTTAATAAAGTCACTTATAGAGATTATTTTCCCTTACCATTTGTGGATTAGGTCCTAGACAACTTGGCCGGGAGGAAGTATTTCCCCTTTCTGGATGGATTTAGCGGTTATAATCAGATACAGGTTGCTCCAAAAGACCAAGACAAAACCATGTTTACCTACCCTTGGGGCACATTTGCATATAGAGTGCTTCCTTTTGGACTATGCAATGCTCCAGCTTATCACCTATGGTGGTAGTCCCAAAGAAAAATGGGAAGTGGAGAATCTATGTAAACTATCAAGAACTTAATAAAGTCACTTATAGAGATTATTTTCCCTTACCATTTGTGGATTAGGTCCTAGACAACTTGGCCGGGAGGAAGTATTTCCCCTTTCTGGATGGATTTAGCGGTTATAATCAGATACAGGTTGCTCCAAAAGACCAAGACAAAACCATGTTTACCTACCCTTGGGGCACATTTGCATATAGAGTGCTTCCTTTTGGACTATGCAATGCTCCAGAAACCTTCCAGAGAGTTGTTCTTGCTATATTTTTTGCTCTCGTTAATGAATGTGTAGAGGTTTATATGGACAATTTTACAGTCTATGGATTAAACTATGATGAAGCTCTTCAGAACCTAGATCGATTTTTGCAAGTTTGTGAGGAAAATAGACAATCCCTTAGCCATGAGAAATGCTTAATAATGGTGGAGCAAGGAATAGTCTTGGGTCATCATATTTCCTCAGAAGGAATAAAGGTAGACCCTAAGAAAATTGAAGTCATCCAACAATTGACAACTCCTCAAATTCAGATAGACGTAAGAAGTTTTCTTGGACATGCCGGTTACTATAGAAGATTCATAGAAGGCTTTAGTAAACTTGCAGCTCCTATGTTCTCTCTTCTACAGATGGAAGTAGAGTTCATCTGGACATCTGAGTGCCAGCAATCATTTGAAGGAAACAAAGAAAAACTTGTCTTTGCTCCTGTTCTAAGAGGGCCAAACTAGAGTATTCCCTTTTATATCTATGATGATGCTTCTGATGAGGCTATCAAAGTAGTTCTAGGACAAGAAAATGAGAATGGATGGAAGTATGCTATACATTTTATCAGCAAAAATCTTATTGCGGCAAAAAAGAATTATACAACAACATAAAAAGAATTCCTGACTGTTGTTCACACTATCAAAAAATTTCATCATTATATTACGAGGTATAAGATCACAATTTACATGGATCACTCAGCTGTGAAGTATTTAATGAAAAAACCTGTGGTAAATGGTCGAATCATGAGATGGCTATTGCTTCTTCAAGATTTTAATGCCATGATTCTTGATAAACCAGGAAAATATAATGTGGTAGCCGATTTTCTGTCATGAATCAAACATGAGAAAGATGACAATACACCTGTTCAGAATGATTTTCCAGATGAAAATCTATTTGTGGTTTCTCTAAAATCACCTTGGTTTGCAGATATCACTAACTATTTAGCTGCATCGGAGATACCTCCTGGATTCGCATCTAAGCAAAAGAAGAGACTAATCAGGGAGAGTGATCCATTCAAGTGGATTCATGGAATGTTATTTTGTTGTGGTCCTGACATGATTTTGAGGAGATGTGTAAGAGCTGATGAAACATATAGTATTTTGAGGGCCTGTCATGATGACCCGTTGGGAGGAAATTAATCTACAAAGAGAAATTCCCACAAAGTCCTAGGTGTCAGATACTATTGGCCCTCAATGCACAAAGACATTAAGAACTATGTGCATCATTGTGATGAATGCCAAAGGGTAGGAACCAAATTCTTCTTCAGAGATGTCGTTGCAGCCTCAAGTAGTCCTTGAACCATTTGAAAAATGGGGTTTAGATTTCATCGGACCCGTAGATCCTTCCTCTCAAGGGAAAGAGTATATACTGGTTTGCACCGACTACCTGACAAAGTGGGCAGAAGTTTGAGCCTTGAGAATAGCTAGGGAAGAATAGGTTGCAAACTTCCTTTATAATAAAATCTTCCTTAAATTTGGAGCCCCTCAAACTATTGTAACTGATCAAGGACCCCAATTCATGTCTCGAGTGCTTCTGGCATTTACCAATCATTTTCAAGTAAGCCATAAAAATTCATCTCATTACCACCCTCAAGCGAACGGCCAAGTCGAAGTGACTAATAGGGAACTAGAAAATATTCTGACAAAAACAGTCTTTTCTGGAAGAAAAGACTGGGCCAGGAAGCTCCCTGAAGCCGTATAGGCATACAATACTACTTGGAAATCTACGACTGGATTCAGTCCTTATGAGCTAGTTTTTGGGAAGAATCCTCTTCTTCCCATTAAGTTCGAGTTACAAACTCTACGAACAACAATGGAATTAGATCTAGATTTAAAAAGAGCCCAAGTTGAAAGAGTTTTGCAACTAAGCAAATTAGATGAACTTTGTTTAGAAGCCATTCATCAAATTGAACTAATTCAGCATCAACGAAAGGTATGGCATGATAAACATATTAAGGAGAAGGAGTTTCACAATGGGGACTGGGCCTTGTTATTTTATTCTAAATACAAAGACCATAAGGGCAAGCTCAGAACTCACTGGTTGGGGCCTTATGAAGTTGAAGAAGCCTTTTCGAACGAAACTATTCGGTTAAAGCCAATCGATGGGGACATGCAAACTCTATTGGTTAATGGTCATCGCTTACGTGTTTACCATAAGCCAATCAATAGGGAAGACTTTACAAGGATGGTCGAAATGCAAGGTGAGGTCAAATGTGTGGACTTTGCCATGGAAGAGTCTATTCAGTAAAATGTTAGGCTGATGTTAAAAAAATTTAAAAAATAAAAATAATAATAAGACATGTATGCTGATATATTTCCCTTCATTTTATCTTCCATCGTTTTTGGACTTAGCTAATTTTTTAATATTTTTGTAGGGATTCTCTAAAAGAAAAGAGTAACTTCCGGAGCACCCTACAAAGATGCTCCAGAACGTTATGGGACCAATGCTCTGGAACTTGATGTTTTCAAAAGCCCGATGCTCCGGAACTTGAATTAAGCTTATCATAAAGAGGAGACATTCTGCACTAAGGTTCAAAGTCATGAAGATTCTTTGCCATGTCACTCAACCATCCATTTTGTTGCTACCTCGGTTTCATCTTTCAGCAATGCTCTGAAACCTTTCCATTCCATTGCTGCCCTGGCTGCATCTTTCAGCGATGCTCTGGAACCTTTCCATTCTGTTGCTGCCCCGGCTGCATCTTTCAGCGATGCTCCGGAACCTTTCCATTTCGTTGCTGCCCCGGTTGCATCTTTCAACGATGCTCCAAAACCTTTCCATTTCGTTGCTGCCCCAACTGCATCGTTCAGCGATGCTCTGGAACCTTCATTTCATTCTGCTCCAGCTGCATTTTTTAGCGATGCTCCTGAACCTTCATTTCATTCTGCTCCGGCTGCATCTTTCAGCGATGCTCTGGAACCCTTCATTTCATTTTGCTCCAACTACATCTTTCAGTGATTCTCCAGAACCTTCATTTCATTCTTGTTTCGGTCGCACCATACACCAATGCTCCAGAACTTATGCACTCATTCAAGCACGTTGACCTAAATACGTGCTCAGGAACTTGTTTGGTTATCCTCCGCCACCTTTTTCAAAATTTTCAAATTTTTATGATTCTTCTGCCAAATATCCGATACATCTGTCTTTCTATTTTTTCTCTAGTTATAGGTAAGCCACCCAACTCCGTACTCCTCATTGACAGCTCCGTCCCCCATAGAATTCCCCACCATATCATAATAACTCTGCCGTCATTTCAACCAATGCCTTCACATCATCCTGTCAAATCTGTGAGGATTAAGATCTTCAAGCGATCATAGAATGAGAGTAAGTATTAATTTTTGCTTTAAATAGGTAGTTATTTTCAAATAAAGATTAATAAACTGGCATAAACCTCACTTCCAAATTAGTAATTCATGCCACCCAGCGATCAATCACTTGTACGGAAAGCCTTTTGCAAACCTCCATGAAGATTGGAAATCATTGAAGCATACGCTGCAAATAAAACAAATAAGTAATTCCAGAGGCAATATTTTCAAAAAGAACCTGCGTGGGAGCTTTGTGCTGGAATTGAATTTCTTGCAATATACGAAATCAGGAAATGGGGGGTGGAAAAAGAAAGGCAGAGCCAGATTCAAAGAAAAAATTACTAGGGTTGAGTAGCATCTCCAGATTGTTTGAGGAAGCAGGGTGGTTAGACTTCATCAAGAAATTTGAAGGCCATAATGAAAAGCTAGTAAGATCCTTTGCGGAGAACTACACCAATGGTGAAGCTGTACTTCAGGGGAAGCATTTTAAGGTAAGCTCTAAGATTATTTCTCGCTTATCTGGATTAGAGCATAAAGGCATAAATATCAAAGAAACCTCTCAAGTAACGTACCAAAAATTAGCTGAATTGTTTATTAGAGAAGGAGACCCATATCCAATGGTGGTAGTGAGTACCAGGGGGCAAAACAAGGGGTTCCAGAGAACCTCCATATTAAAACCCTAGGGTACTGTTGTTTCATGGATAATAAGGTACTTTACTTGTGAAGGTCAGCTTACCACAGTTGTAGGGCCTGCCTTTCGTATGTTGACCCATCTACGTCACGGAAAGGAGGACCCAACTCTTAGGGTTAATATACCAGAATTCTTGTTTGATTCATTAAATACTTCCATGGAGAGGTATAAAATAGGGTCTGGGCCCTTGAAACACCACGGGTTAATTTAGCTAATCTGCAAGTATCACTTCTGTAAGAAATCCGAAGGGAAATGGGAGAAATTTATAAAGCAAATGGAGAAGCCTACAATAGCAAGAACCATAGAATTAGGGGAATCATCCCAAAAGGCTATTCCATCATCCGGAGCAACCTCCCCTAAGGGCTCCCCAGCTCTGGAAGCTCTTAATCCCACTACTCCTGGCGAGGATTTGCTAGACCTCTATGGTGATAAATTCCAAACCCCTGATATGCAAGAATAGATTCATGTTGTTTATTCTGACACAAGTAAACCAAGAAAGAAGAGAGTAAGGAAAAACCCAACACCTATCATTTTACAGGAATCACCTCCACTCAGAAGAAGTAAGCGGTTGGCTTCTGAATTCTCTGAAACCCCAATACAGGGTGCAGAGGGAAGTTCACAAAAGAAGAAGCCTAAGCGGCTACAAGAACCCATAGAAATTTCAGAACAAGCCAATGGAGATGAAACACCCCTAAATAGAGAGAATTCAGGTGAAGTATTTCCTTTTCACTCTGCACATATAGAGGAAATTTTCAATGATGGAATTGAGGACAGAGAATCTATAAGGTATTGCAGTGTGCCAGAAAATTTGTCACCTAGTGTTGATAAAATTATTGAAACAATTGAAACCAGTTGTGCTAGTGCTGAATTAGAAAAGTATAAACTAGAAATTGTTGATTTACAGAGGCAATTGTCTAAAAATAATGAGTTTATAGAATTGAATAAATAAGAGTTAGTTGTACAAACTACTATAATAAATAAAAGGGATCAGGAAATAAAAGATTTGAAGCTACAATTGCAGGACAAAGATTCAAACATCTATAAGTTGCAGGAACAGGTACAAAAGCAGTGTGAAAAGCATAAAACTTATAGTGAAAATATTGCACAAAAAGATGTAGAAATAGGAAAAATAAAACAAAATTTTATGCTCATGCTCTCAGCTTTCGAGGAAGACAAGAAAATAAAGACTCGGAAATTGAACACTTCCATCAGTAGAATAGTTGAACTAGAAGAGGATCTGAAGGAATGCACTGTGAGACCCAAAATCGAGTCCAAAGCAATTCAAATAGAACTAGTTGTAACTAATTCGTTCCAGGTCAGCATTTTTCCTCTACTAACAAAATGGATGGAACATTGTTACTTCCTCAGAAATGTCCAAATTGAAAATCATAGGCTCAAGAAAGAACTGGTGCTCCTAAAGGAGTCATTTCACAAAGCCTACAGAGGGAAGCAAGATGCCTGTCAACTTATGGACTATTTGCTGAATTGTAGAAGGCCATCAAGAATGTACTCAATGTTTTTAAATGAACAATGACTGTGATGGAAACTATTAAGGATCTATAACGATCGACCTTATGAGCCTAATGACAAAGAGTTTGTAAAAATATTTTTAGAATCAACTCCTGAAGATCAAGATTTAATTTGTGAATTATTTTTACATGATTTGTTATTAGAAAATCATATAGATTTCTTTATTAATCTTTTTGTGGGAGAGGTAGAATTGCAGGCATTTCTCTTAACTATGAGAAATCAAATCCACTGGCAAGAGAGAACAAAATAATTTGTACAAGCAGAGAAAACAGTGGGTCTCCAGATCAGATCACCAAATTCAAGGCCTGAGGGGTTCAAAGCTACATTTCTATCTCTTCTGGTTAATGAAAAGATGAGGGAAAGGTATGACAACAGCCTTAAGATGTGTTATGACAATTTCATAGAAAATGGACATAAATTAATTGGCAAAGCATGGCATGCCTATGAGGAAAGGTTCACCCCTCTTCCATCTTATTTAAAGAAAAGAGAAGTTATTTCTCCTCTAAACATCAGATGGGCATTCAAAAGGGTTGATGCTCTAATTAAAATCATGAAAACACTCAGAACAAAGTGGATAGGAATGAGATGCAGGCCCCCCTTGCTACTAAATCCACCCCCATCTTTTAATATTTCCATAGATCAGAATGATAGACTCTTTAAAGAGTGGAGAGAAAATGTGATATTCCATAGAGGGTTTATTCATAACCCTGAAACTTTCGATGCATCAGCCAGGGAAAATCACGATCTCAGTACTCTTTATGAAGAATGGAATAAAACTCGAGGATTTAACTATGGAGCAGGAGGACCTGCCAGAAATTAGGTAGGGGAGGAAATGATGAGGTGAAAATAACCTCATCATAATAAAATCTGGAAAGCTCATTCTTACTAATTCAATCCTAAGCCTGTGCCAATTTATTAAACTTTAGAAGAAGTAATTACTTATTTTTAGAAAAATTATGCTTTCTTTCTTTCTTTTAATCAATTGAGGAAATTGTCCAAAGCAGGTTTAATGGGTTGATTTGAGTGTTGTTGTAGGGATTAATAGGTCATCATGAGGCTATTGCAAAAGTTAGCCAACACGTGGCTCAAAGTAATGCTGTGAACCCACTCCTTGAAGCCTGGATGATGTGTCGAAGATTCAGTTTTAGTTCTTTTAATTCGGTTGTTTAAAACTTTATGGCTCTTCTCGAGCCTTCTGCATGTTTTAAGAAGCTTTAAAGACATCAAGTTAGTTTTAAGTTAAGGAATACTTTTTCAATGGCTATCCATGCCATCGTAAATTTAGGATCTAGTTAGAAGGTTATCTATAAAACTATAATTTCATAAGTAATAAAATAGACAGAGAAGAAATATCATTATGTTGTTTACACGGATTTGCAAATCACTTTTGCAATGAGTTATCTAGTTTCTGTTTATTGGTAACTGTTGAATTCAATGATGGAGACTATATGTCGTAAGAGGATTTGAACATCTGTAGTTTATGTGAGTTAAAGATGAAGTAGTAGCCAGCAAGCTGGCCACTCGAGGGGAGTTAGCCTAGATAGATAAGTATTTTATTGATTAAGTTATTTCCTTTGCTTAGGATAAATTGATGTTCAGTAGAAAACAACAAGTTGTTGAAAAGTTTAGTTAGTTGTTCCAGAGCACCATTGTCTTTAATTTGTATAAGTCTTCTTCTGTAGATAATATTTCTTTACTGTTTAGAAGATTCTTAATTGTTTGTTTCCTTACTTTTCTGCTTTTGTAGTTTACCATTTATTTAGTTTACTTGTTTCCATGCCTTCTAGTTTAGTAGTAATGTTTTCTAGATTAGTTGTCTTATGATTTTTAATTTAGGTTTCCTTAATTTTCTTAGAGTAAGATCATTTCCAAGTTAATTAGTAATGGCTTTGGTTTAGTCTCAACTTCTGTAGTTTAAAAGAAAAATTGAAAATATAAAATGGGTTGTTTAAATAATCTCCTTTTGCAAACTGCCTTGGACACTACCTGGTCAACAATTGACATTCAATTATTCTAAAGTAGTAGGACCTAATGATAGCCTATCACCCTCCAAAAGGATTTGTCCTCCAACATGACATTTAAGTCTCTTACAAGTCCTTTTTCTTGAGCCAAGTGGCATTAACTCCTCTTTCACATCTTCCTCCACAAGCCACCTTTCAAATTTCAAATTTCCACCTAGTTGCATTTATTTGCACATTGATCAAAATGTGCTCCACCTCTCTTCAATAGCATGTTAACAAGTGGCACATTATTATTGGTTCATCTTTAATCCCACATCCTTCATGTTTCTCATTCCTCCATCCTTCTTTCTTATAAATAGAGAGCTTCTCTATTGATTTGGGATGCACAACTTGAGGAAAATTCATTATCTTCAATTTTCATGCAATTCCATCCATTGTTCATCAAGGTTTTTATGACATTTCATCAATCTTAGCTAGGTTATGGTCAAATTTTCATCAAGGAGCACAAATCATCAACAATATTCAATCAAAGCTTTTCAAGGAATTGGGAAAGGGCTTCTTTCCACATCAAAGAAGCACCAATTCACCCATGGGATGCTGGGTTTGGATGTTTTGAGCAAGATTTAGTAGTTTCCTTTTAATTAATTTTACTTTGTTTCTTTTTCTTTGCATTTGAATGAATTGTATGGGGAATGTTTTTTTAGACTTGTTTAATGACTAACATAGGGTTTTTTTATGATGTTTGATTAGGTCTAGACCAAGAATTCATATTTTGGCACTAGAAGGAGGGCTCACCTTTCAAAATTAACACATTTTTTGACAAAATTCTATTATTTTTTTCAATTTTTGTGCCTTCAGGAAACAATGATGCTATCAGTCCAGTGTCACTATATAGCGATGATGTATCTACGTCAAAGGTCGATGCTTTTGTCATTATCCTAGGGTTAGACCAATCAAACTCTAAAGAGCGACGCTTGGTGAAACAACAGCACAATCACGGTCTTTGTCTCTCTACAGAGTGACGTTGACTTCACCAAAGCACCGCTGAACCCCTCCAAAGAGTGATGCCTTGATGGATTGCGACGTTGGGGTAGGGTAAAAGTCAAAATTTTCAATTTTAAATTCAACATGTGCTTTTTATATTGATTACCTTGGACTTCTAACATTCTCTAGTGACTCTTTTTTCCATAGGCTAATTAGTTTTTGTAGGTTGAGGTGATCAAGAAGGGAAGGAGGAAACGAAGAGAGGAATTTCTATGGCATTATCATGTGATTGTAACAAGTGTTTTTAAACACTTTGGGAGCAATTATAATCCCACCTTTTAAGGAAATTGTTATCTTCAGTGTTTTAGGACTCAAATAATTTTTGTTTGGGTTTTAAAAAGAACAAGCAAAGGGTTAAAAATAATCTTAGGAACTTACTAGATTTGGTTTTGAATTTAAAAATTGAACAAGAAAACTTCACACTTCATCTTGGTGCTATAAAAAGAATCCATTACTGCTTTAAGGTCTAAAATGAACATGTTTTTTTTTGTGTTTTGTAATCTCTTTTACAAAATAATATCATTTGAAAGGCATACACACTTCTCTCGTGCTTCACGATGATCTTGAGAAACAAATTTTTTTTGGTGATATTAAGTTGTATAAAATATTGCGTCCACACTTCATATTTGGGCTTTTAAAATTGGACTAATTATGCAAGTGTGAAGAAAAGGGATTGTGTGTGCTCCCACCTAAATGTGTTAGGTGGTCGAACTACAAATGCACTTCTTCACTAATGTTCACCTTTAGAGAGCCTACCTTGGTGGGAAAAATTACTCACCCCAAGGGAATGACTCAAACCTATAACGAGCTAAATGCCAAGCTACTCCCAATCGGTATACAACTTAGAATGTTGAGGAAATATTATCATTACAAGAACTCCTATAGACAAGCAAGTGATACTCTTTATATGAGTTGATCTTGCCTCTCATGTGGATTTTTGAACAGGTGCCTTGATTACAAAACAATTTATGTAGAATCCAAAAATCCCTATCTGTTTGTTGGTGTCAAGAGGTCAAACCTCTGAAGCCATCTCATGTACTTGTGATTCAAAGTAGAGAAGAAGAGTTCATCATGGGAGATTCATGAGAACTCAAAGCTTGATTGACCTAAGAAGTGTGTGCTAAGAAAGGGGGAGCTAGTGTGGTCAATCTTCTAATCATCTACTTTGAATAAGCACAACTGAAGAAATCGAAGTGGGAATCCAAAAAATATTGCCTTGTTTCTATCCTAGGGTTGTGCATTATCTTGAATTGAGACACTTTTCTTGGATCTAAAACATTGGAAAAAAAAACTTTCAACAAATCATTGGAATTTCAAACCCTTTTGGAAGGACAAACACCTTTAAAAAAATCCACATGTTACTTCTTGTCCCTAGGGGTTCTTATCCCTAAAAGGCTTCTAAGCATTTGGATTCATATCTCAATTTGTCTCTCCCAAAAGTCAACATAGATAACTATTGCCTGGATTTTCTTGATTTTCACATAATGGACCTTGTGGGATGAAAATAAATTGAGACGTAGACATTTAGTTTGAAAGCTAACAAAGAAAGTGTTTGTGATAAAAGGAACCGGATCTAAGCAAGATAAAAGACAATTGAATCTCACATGTGCTTGATCCCATGATTTCCCATAAAGTCAAAATTCCCAAATCAAATCATCATAAGCACCTTAGTCCAAAAGCTTGTGAGGAGTGTCTTTCAAGACTTTACGAAGTTAGATAAAGATTGGTTTATAATTTTTACAAATTTTCTTCAAAGAACAATCCCAATTTGTATGAATTATATTATAATCAAAATCTAAATCTTTTTCAACGTTTTGAGTTTCTCGCATAGGATGTATAACATGTTTTTCAAAACCAAGGTCTTGTAAAAAGAAAGTTTATCTAAGTCTAATCTAGGATCAAAATCAATGTTCTCATCTATCCCTCAAAACATCAATCAAAATCCCATCTCACCACCAATTCTTTGAATCTTGGAAAAATCCTTTATGCTAGACTTTTGGCAAATCGTTTGAATCAAATCAAAAATCATCTTGTTTGACTAAGTATGTGTAGATGAATCCTTCTTCATATACTTAGTTAAATTATCATCTTGTGGACAAATTTATTCTAATATAACATCCAACATCTTGTGGTCTATCAGTTCATTATCCAAATTTGAGTCAAACCCAAATCGAATCAAAAAATCCAAAAGTCCTAAAGTCTAGTGTCCCTTCAAGATTTTTAAGAATTTAGTCATTTACACCATCCATATTTCATCACCATCCTTTGATCCTTAACCAAACTTGGATTTTATTCTTTGTACCTAAAATTTGGTATTTATTTTATGGTGCAAACTCGATCTCAATTCAAGAATGTGGAGCCAAAAAAAGAGACATCTACTTGAAGTGACTTGAGTCAAACCACACCCGAATTAAACCCCATTGGATTTAAAAATCCCCCACTCAACCTTTCTCAACAACCACAAGATCCTCAAGAGGGAGATTTCAAAGTGGAGGATATCACCTACAATCCTTTGGGGATGACTCAAGATGAAATCATGGAAATAGTCCAAAATCTGGAAAACCATAAAATTGTCAATACCATGATGAGACTTAATCCTTCAAAATACATGCTAGCATTAGCAAAAGAAGGGGCTAAACTCCCTTCCTATTATGATGTTAAAACTATTGTGGAACAACCTCTCAGGATTATGTCACTGGTATGATTCAAACCATCCCCCCAAAGAATCATTCAACCCATCCCACAACCAACATCATCTTAGGCTCCAAGTCAACCCATGATCACCAAGGGGAGTTCATTACTCCAAGCTCTTCAAACGCATCCCCTTGTAAACAACTAGAGTTTGGATGAAAACACCATCTTGGTCATACTGAATACTATCCCTCAAGACCCAAAGCATCCATACATCCCATTCATTTTTCATGATACTAATAATGCATCCACCTTCTCAGCAATGCCAGCATACCCTCTTGGGGCACAAGTCTCTCTCCCCATGGTATCGCAAGGACAAGGGGGAATATTTGATGCCTCATCATAAATTTCTCAAGGAAACATACCCCTTAGCTTCCCATCGGTTCCTCAATTAACATCAACAACAACATGAATCCAAGGTTTAGAGAAATCCCTTTTACTTATCAAAAATCAACCAAGTCAAAACAACCCCTTGATCATGAATCAAGTCAACATGAGCATGCCACCAATATCACAACACCAGGTGGCACAAATCCAAACATCTCAATCAATCATTACACCATCAACAATGCCCCAAATATCTCAAAATGTGGTCTCCCAAGGACCTATTACATCATCCATAACACCCACTCAACCCCCTATCATCACTCCAACACCTCAATAACCACCTCAACAAATCTCATCACACCATCTCACACAATTTTGAATCCTCCACCACCACCCCCAAATATGGCCAATCAATACAACATTGCCTTGTGAGCAGCCCAATAGGAATACCAAAAGGAATTTCAAAAATTCCAAGCCCAACAAGTTGCTCAAGCTACGCAAGACACCTAGGCTACTCAAATGGCACAAGTTTCCCAAGCACAAGCACAAGCATTATTAAAACAATAACAGGCCCAACAAGCTACACAAGCTGCACAAGTTTCTCAAGTTGCACCAGCACAAGCACAAGCCAAAGCACAGAACCAAGCTCAATCTCAAGCACAACAAGCTCAAGAACAAGCCTTGTTACAACAATAGGACTACTAACAAGCTTTGCAACAATACCAAGCACAACAAAAAGCAGCCCAACAACAAGCATTGTTGGCACAACAACAACAACAAGCATTATTGGCACAACAACAAGAACAAGACCAAAAACAAGCTTTGTTGGTGCAAAAACTACTACAAGCATATCAAAAAGCATTAGTTGCATAACAAAATTCTGCGAACGCACTACCCAGTTTGCAAGTCACCCCATCTGTCATCCAAATCACTACACCAACTCAAAACACATTCATTCCACCACCTAACCCACAAAGCGATTTGTCCACCCAAATCAAAAATCTCTCACAATAGGTTTTGGACATACAATCTAGGGAGAGCCAAAAATCACAAGGGAATTTATGCCCTTATCCATTTGATATGAGCATTGTGATGAAGTCATTCCCACAAGGCTTTGAGATACCAAAATTTGAAAAATACCGTGGAACTGGAAATCTTGAAGATCACATTAGGTAATTCCATGTACACAATATGTAAGTGGCCTATGATGACTCTTATCTAATGAGCCTCTTCCCTCGAAGTTTGGCTGGCCCAACCATGGAAGGGTTTTCCTGTCTTCCACCCGAAATCAAAAAGTTCCAAGAAATTTTGGATGCATTCATGCAAAATTATTCATTTAAAACATGGGAATGGATGTAAGATTAGAAGAGTTGTCCAACCTCAAGTAAAACAAGGGAGAATCATTTGCATCTTTCTTACAACGATGGCGATCCAAAGCCAATAGAAGCAAGTGGGCCATGCCAAAAGAACAACAAGTCGGAACTATCATTGCAAATCTTGAAGGAACTTTGGCCTTCCATCTCAAAGTGCAGTGCATCACCTCCTATGATCAACTCATCCCCAGAGCTCTTAATATCGAAAGAGACCCCATTGCACAAGGGGGGATACCCACTTATCAAGACATCCATCCATCAACAAGCTATAACCATAAACCACAAACATGGGTGAAAAACAAAAATGTTACCAACGATGATGTTGTTGATGCCAAGGTTGTGATTAATGCCCCAAGGCCAAACACACAACAAAAAACATATCAACAACCTCAAAATAATTCCCAAAACACTTGAAACCCAACACATCTCATCAACAAACCAACTAGCAAATAGTCAATAATGTCAATGATCAAGGTGGACCATCCACAAGAAATCAATATCCCCCAAAACCAAAGTACACACTGCTCGGATAATTAGTCGAATCTATCATGAAGTGACTCATTGATGCCAACATCATCATGCTCCTAGTCATTGAAAATTACCAGAAGCCTCAAGTTAAACCACCCTAGTATAATGAGAATCACCTATGCGATTTTCATAAGATAAAGGGGCACACAACATCCGGCTGCATGAGACTTAAAAACCTAATCGAAGATCTTATTGAAAATAAGAATATTACTATTGAACATCCCACACTAGGATCTAGGAATTAGGACCTCAAGATATACATGAACCCGATGCCAGATCATAATAAGGCAAAAAACAATGGCAAAGGAAAAAAGTATGGTAGTGTTAACCATGTTTATGACCATGTTGTCGTATATTTAGATGAATGGGTAGGTGTTATCCATATCAACGGGTCCAAATCTAACTATGGAGTCACCACACAAAGTGATAGAATCACTATCCTTGGACCATCTGCACAAGCTAGAGCACCCTCTACAAACTCAAAGTCAGTTGACAATGGTTACAATGTACTAGAACAACTAAAGAAGACCCCCACCCAGATCTCCATCATGGATTTACAAAAAATTTTGCATGCACATAGGGAGATTCTAGAAAAGGAATTTGTTGACTCTTCTGTACCCACAAACCTAGATGCAGACCAATTCCAAGCTATGGTCAGACATATCACCATGCCAAATCTCCTCACCTTCTCTAAGCAAGACCTTCCAGCCCAACCATCTCATAATCGTGTGCTTCATCTAAAATTCTTCGTCCATAAAAATAAAGTCAAAATGGTCTTGGTGGATGGGGGTGAAAGTTTGAAGATTTGTTCTGTCAAGCTAATAAAGAATTTGGGAATCTCTGAAGATATGATTGAAAAAGGTAAAGGCATTGCAATCTGGGCTTATGATGATCAAGAAAGAATTTCCAAGGCACTATCCAACTACCTATCCAAGTAGGACTGGCTATCATGGAAACTACTTTCCAAGTTCTTGATCTCGACCTCCCTTATAAAATTCTACTAGGGAACCCATGGATCCATGGGATGAAAGATTTTGCATCCACATTTCATCAATGTGTTAAATTCCCCAATGAAAACAAGGAGGTCACAATTTTTGGTGACCCAAAGCCCTTTGCTTACAGTAGGAACCTAGAAGCCAAATATTATAAAATCCCACAAGTCCCCAAGAATGATGAAGGCCCTATGACTCCATATATAGATCCATCCACTATAGCCTCCACTTTTGGGACAAAGACACCCGCCATTCCTAACATATTTGATATCAAGGTCATTATCTAAGACAACAGATGTGGAGATTACAAAATGAAGAAAAGTGCCTTCATAATAGGAGAGTTACCTTAATATCCTAGGTCCCACGAACAACCACAACCGACTAACACAATATCTCAAACATTTAGAGTAGACCCCTCTCAATTCAAAAGTTGGGGAGATCTAGGCTGGGAAGTGGTTGATGAAAAATATATATCCAGCCTCCTATACCAAGATGAAAGGCATGTACCTACCCTTCCTATGGATGACGCTAACAAAGGTCTAAAATTAATGTTGGGCATGGGCTATAACAAGAATGAAAGTCTTGGGAAAAACAACAATGACTGATTAGAACCCATCATTACTGAGAATCACATAAAAAATCTTGGCCTTGGATGTTCCCCTCTGAGGATAACTGTACGTGGCAGAAGTCCCCTTGTTAAAGTAGTCAAAGCTCCTCTTTGGTTAGCAGTATCTACAGCTCTACCCTTAGACACCTATAGCTTTGATATAACTTATGTATGTAGTGACTGTGACGAGGATCACCTCACTGACCTACCCATGTTGTTTGAGGATTCTTCCTTATTCATGATTACCACTATGTCTTTTGAATCAAACAACCAAACCCGTGAAATAAAGCTAGTGTATCCCCAGCTAATAGACTATGACCAAAGAGGACAACCAGTCTTAGACACATTCAAAAACAATGAGGCGCTCTCTAAATTCATGGGACTATGAGATAATATACCTTGTGGAGACCACAAAGCTAGATTTGACATTGAACTAGACACGCATGCTTATTATGGGGAAACAATTGAATCCCTTAGTCACAAAAGTGAAAATTTGAGAATAATCTCTAGGTCTTTAAGTGAACTCCACACGGTGGCACTTTCAGACCCAAAAATAGTAAAAACAAAGGACACATCCAATGATGAAAACCACTCTGAGGTGTCAGAGGATGGGGGATTTAATCTTCCTCTTAGTGTTATTCATCAGGAAAAGTCAGCAGTCTTAGCAGAAAAGTGCAACCCAATCAACTTGGGGATAAAAGAAACACCACACATAACCTTCTATGTAGAATCACTTTTGACAAAGGAACAAAAACTTCTAGCTCCATTCCTAAGAGAAAGAAAGGTGAACTTTGCATGGACCTACACCGACATGCCTAGTCTTGATCCAGAAGTTTTGGTGCATCATCTTGTAGTATACCCAAATGCTAAGCTAGTGAAACAAAAGTTGAGAAAGATGCATCCTCAAATAGCATTATTGGTCAAATTGGAATTACAAAAGCTTCTTCATGCTAGCTTCATATGACCAATTGATTATCCAGAGTGGGTTTCAAATCTTCTACCTGTTTCAAAGCCCACTAGGGCCATCCGCATCTACACTGACTTCAGAGATCTAAACAAAGCATGTCCCAAGGATGAATTCCCTCTCCCGAATAGAGACATGATTGTGGATAAGACGACGATACATGAAATTTTATCAATAATGGATGAATTCTCAAGGTAAAATCAGATCATGATAGCCAAAGAAGATCAACACAAAACAACTTTCACTTGTCCATGGGGAACATATTATTGGAATATGATGCCATTTGGGTTGAAGAAAGGAGCAACCTATCAAAGAGAAATGATATTGATCTTCCATGATATGATTCACAAACATATGGAAGATTATGTGGATGAAATATTTTCCAAATCAAAGAAATGTCAAGATCACATATCAGCTCTACGTTCCATCTTTGATAGGCTAGAAGAATACAAGGTCAGACTAAATCCAAAGAAGTGTGTCTTCATGGTATAGTCAGGAAAGTTACTAAGGTACATTGTATCCATGAGAGGAATTGAGATAGACCTCGCCAAAGTTAAAGAAATTCTCGAGATGGAGGCACAAAGGACATTAAAGTGGCTAAGAGGCTTACAAGGAAGGCTCAAATCCATCCATCGATTCATAACGCAATTAGCAAATAAGGCTATCCTATATTATCATCTACTCCACAAGGGGGTAGCATACAAATGGGATGATAAATATCATCAGGCATTCAAAAAAATCAAGGAGTACTTGCTCACACCACTAGTTCTTATGCCACCAATTCAAGGAAAACCCTTGATCCTGTATATATCAACAACAACAACAACCCTTGGTGCTCTCTTAGTGCAACATGATGAAAATGGGAAGGAGAGAGCTATTTATTACATTAGTAGAACCATGGTGGGACACGAGCTGAATTACACATCCATTAAGAAGGATTTCTTAGTAGTCATGTTCACAACACAAAATTTTAGACTATATGTTGGCACGCTAGAGAAAACTCATTGCCAAGATAGACCTTCTCAAATATATTATTTCTAAAGCAACACTCACAGGGTGAACAACTAAATGGGTTATGATCCTAACAGAACACGACATTGAGTATGTGGAACAGAAGGCCATTAAAGGAAAAGTGATTGCATATCAGTTGGCAGAAGCACCAATATACTCAGAGAATCCACTTATATCAAAATTATCTGATGAATCCATCTTTATTGTAAGCATAGAAAATCATTGGAAGGTCTATTTTGATGGATCATATATGCAACATGGATCAAGGGTGGGTATTTTCTTCATAACACCCCAAGGGGATTGTATTCCTAAATCCTATCAGTTATCTTTCCCTTCCACTAACAACATTGTTGAATATGATGCTCTTGTGATTGTACTTAGGATAGCAGTATTGTGGCAAATCATGGCTCTTAAAGTTTATGGAGACTCTCAGCTAATCATCAATCAAGTCAACAATGAGTACCAAACTAAGGATGACAAGCTAACTCCTTACAAGAAACTAGTGGAAGACCTCAAAGAATTCTTCATTGACATCACGTTTGAGCAAATACAAAGGGAAAACAATAGAGCAACAAACACTATGGAAACAATCAGATCACTACTGGATATCCCACACAATGTCCTTAGATATGAATTCCTAGTAGATCAACTTCTCATACTAGATTTTGAGGTACTAGAGTCTGAATTTGTGTGTGAAATCGTTTGTCCTGGTAAGCCATGGTATCATGATATATACACCTACCTAAATATAAGAATCCTCCCTACCAATATCACTTTGAACCTTAAAAGAACCTTTGTCAAGAAGTTGTCCTGCTTTGTTATCTTAGGTGACACCCTATACCGTAGGAGTGTTGAGGGAACCCTTTTACGATGTTTAAATGTTGAGGAAGCTTTGATCACTTTAATAGAGGTACATAATGGCTTTTGTGGTTCACATTCGAGTGGTATGACCTTGGCCAAGAAGTTGTTGAGAACAGGGTACTATTGGCTGACAATGGAAAGGGAAGCTCACGAATATGTCAAGAAATGCTTGCAGTGTCAATAGCATGGGGACCTCATCCATGCCTCGGCTCAGGAGCTCCACCCAATTGCAACACCTTGGCCCTTCTTGCATTGGGGGCTTGATCTAATTAGAAAAATCACCCCCACCTCATCTAATGGAAACAAGTTCATTATCACTACTACAGAGTACTTCGCAAAGTGGGTAGAGGCCATCTCGATGACCTATATCATTGGAAAGCATATCACAAAGTTCATCCTAAATTACCTCATATGTCGCTGTGTCCCACAAGCCATTATCTCATATAATGAGACACCTTTCAAAAACTAGGATTTTTAAGACCTTTTCCATAAATTCAACATCCAACACCACTTTTCTACTCTATACTACCCCAAGGTAATGACCAAGTTGAGGCTACAAATAAAACCATCTTAAGAATCCTCATAAAGATAGTTAATGAAGCTGGTCATGACTAGCATTTGTAGTTGAATCCCACCTTCTAGGCCTACTGAACAAGCATCCGCACACCAATAGGTGCAACCCCTTTCTCTTGGGTCTATGAATCATAAGCCATCCTCCTCATTGAGATCGAGTTTCCATCCCTAAGAATATCATTACAAAATCTCATTACAGATGAAGAATATCGGGTATCATGGTTGAATGAGCTAGAACTACTAGATGAGTGGCACATGGATGCCTTAAACCATTTGCAAGTCTACCAAAACCATCTCAAGAAAATCTACAACAAGAAGATCAGGAATCAGACCTTCCAAGTCAGAGAGCTGGTGTTGAAGGAGAATCGGAAAAATGTTCCAAATCCAGAAAACAAGGGCAAGTTTGAACCCAATTGGTTGGGACCCTTCATTATCACAACAAGCTACAAATCAAGGGCACATCAACTATCAATGCCTGAAGGGGAGCCTCTACAGGAGCCTATCAATAACTCCCATCTTAAAAAAATTTATCCCTAAACTTCTAAGTTATAAATCTAAAAAAATAAAAAAATAAAAAAATCCAAAAAAAGGATTGAAAATAGTAAAGATAAAAAAATCGTCCTCTAGTGAAAGCCACTTTCGTGGCACTTTGGGCAAGTACCTTGGTGAAAACCTAGAAAACAGGCACCTTGTGTAAATAAATAATTTTCCATCCACTGGGATCTCTATGGTTGGCTCTACATCACCCATCACATTCCATCACATCCTTTCATCACCCGTCCACGTCTGCATTATAGCTTGATCCTGTGTTTGTATCATGTTCCACCCTAGTACTACTTGGCACATTCCTAAGGTTAGTTTGTCCTACTTGTATCGAATTATTCTATCACACCACACTGGGGGAATGTTCCTATACGTACATCGGATTAGATTCGTGTATATTCTTGTAGTCTTTCAAAAAATCAAAAAACATTCATAAAACCAGAAAATCCAAAAACATCCAAAACAAATCAAAAATCCAAAAATGTGTCAAAAATCAAAAAATAGAGTCCACCATGTCAAACTACGTCATCTCTGAGCTTGAATGTCGGCAAGGTTGATCTTTGATCATCCCCCGAGACACATTAGGTCAATGCTTCAAGAGTTTGTCATAATAAGTTGGCAATCCATTTGCTCATACCTCATCAATAATCAAGTCTATCAATTTAACTACATGATCTTTGTGTGTATAATGTAGGAAAGGCTAATATTTGATCAGCCCCTGAGGCCCCTAGAATAGGTCTTTAGTTTAGGTTTTTGGTCAAAATATTGAAAATACCAAAAAAATTGGAAATTTTGAAAATTAAAACATTTGTAAAACATCTCAAAAAATGCCAAAAATAGCCTCAAAATATTTCAAAATACCAAAAACATTCAAAAAACCCAAAATCATCCATCCTTCCTCGCTTTCACCCGAAATAAAAATTCACTCATAATAAATCATCCTCACCCTCAACCTTTGGTAAAACAGTTAGAAACAAGTCTAGAGGGTTAAAAGTGAAAACTCAATCGTCAAAGGTCTCAAGTCTAGGTTAGTAGGTAAACAAGTTGGTCAACTCTTGATATCAATAGCTTATCATCTAATCAGTTCCAAATCATCTGATAACATCATGTCCTAGGATGCATCCTTCCTACAATAGACATCAACATCAGGCATCACCATAGTTTAGTCTTGACTAGCAATATGAAGAAAATTAGCTTGTTTGTTTACTTGATCCTTTCCTTTTGACTTATCTTATTGCGCTCATTTTGATGACCTCTCAATGATTTACAAACAAAGGGATATAGAGATAAAAGAATGGGGCAATGATCATTATCTTTTTATCTACTATGCTTGTTCGATGTTCTTGTAATATAACCCCAGTCATGCTTGCTTTGTTTGGTTTGTAGGGAAGATGTTTTAGGTGTCTTGTTGACCACATAGGAAGGCTTTCCTTTCTATGTTTTGGTCCAAGGTATTTAAAATATCTGAACTGCATTCTAAATAATGTTTCATATGCCAGGTGTAAACAAGAGTACTCCTATCTGATTGTCAAGTCAAATTCTATCACACTAGGTGCAATGGCATCCTGGTTCTTTATAAATTGATGCATCGTGCCTATCTGTCTTATCAAACATAAGGTAAGTAAGTCCTTCTAATCCTAATTCCTAATAAGCAATGCATCATCATCATTCTTCACCGTCTCTAATAAAGTCTCATAGATCATGGACTTAGTGGATCCTCCTTTCATTTCATTTTCTTCTTTCTTCTCTCCACACTAACATGGTGTCATCACAGTTAACCAAAAACATCACTATTTCATTCATCCTGCATTTGTTGATCACCAGTATACATACATCTCATAGGAAGGGCATAAAGGAATAAATCATTGCATATCATAAGATCATAACCATTACACCACATAAATCATTTTATATCATAAGCATTTCATATCACATCATTTCAAAACACAAATCATTACATAGTCATATCACATCATCGCATTCATTTCATATCATAATCATTTCATATTTCATTATTGTGAAACATAAATCATTTCATTATCTATCATAAAATCATAACCATTCCATATCCTAATCATTTGCATATCATAAACAATTCATATCATTGCATTTACATCATTGCATTCATAACCATCACATAACATGATCATTTACATATCATAATCATTTGCATTTCATATCACATCATTGCATTTACATCATTTTATTCATAACCATCACATAACATCATCATTTCCATATCATAATCATTTGCATAGTCATATCACAACATTGCATTTACATCATTGTGATCACATCATTTCCATATCATAATCATTTGCATAACATAAGTCATTTACATATCATAATCATTTCCATTTTATAAATCATTGCATTTCATATCACATCATTGCATTTACATCATTACATTCATATTATTACATATCACAAATCATTGCATATCATGATTACATTTGTGTATCATAGCACTCGCATCCATCTGTCTATATATCACCATCATAAACACATAAGGAAAATATATAAAAAACATCACATCTGCATATCATAATGTCATCTCATAAACACATAATCAATCCATTTTGCATTATCGTATAGACTTGTTAAGAATATCATAAACCATACATCTGCATCATCCTATCATCCATATATGCATGAAAAAGATACTAAAAAAGAAAAAAAGAGCATGTCATAAATACATCTCATAATCATCACATATAACATCATCCATTAGGGGCATAATATATAAATATGTTGGTCTAATCATGTAAAAATAATTTGCATCCACATTCCATACATCATCATAAAAGTGCATAGAAAAATTACAAAAGGAAATACATCCATAAAAATTTGCATCACATCATATAGAATTACATCACATATAGAACATCAAACACATCCACCCATGATGCACAAATAAAATGGGACACATCTCATAATGAATCAATCATATCATATATATATCAAAAATATAACTGTCATGGTATAAATCACAATCATATGTATGTGTATCAATCAATGTATATAATTCCCATGGGGCTATCAAAAAACAAAGCCTGTGGATCTCAAAAGAATGGTGTTGATCAAAATAGTGGTAGCTAGCCCTGGTGGCTGCTCCCATCGCCTGCTTGCCACTTGGGCTGATCCTCTGCATGTCTCATCCTAGTCTATTGGGAGTACTCTGGTACTCGGGCCGCTGTAGGTACAACCTACTGATAGTGAAGCCTATAGTACTCAACCTCTCATACTACCTCGTGGTACATACGCATTGGTACTATCCTACCTTGTGATGCAATAGCCATGCTCTCCAATTGTTGTCTCTAGCCAACCTCCTGTGCCAGCTACAACTCTGTCATCTGTCATTGTTGTCTCTCATGGTCTCGCTCTGTGGTGAGGGCCTGGACCTGTTACCTGGCCTGGTCCCTCTCTACTATGAGATTTTGCACCTGTGCCTATAGCCCCTATATATGTCGCTGAAGCTATTGTATCTAGACATCCTGTGGATCTAGCTACAGTGGCAGTGGCAAATAATGATCTCTCTGGGGTACTGTTGGTCCCTAGGTTGTTGGTCCCTCAGTGATGGCTGCTGATCTGGCTGGCAAGGAGGTGGTCCTCCTCCTCCTCCAAGTGCCTCTGAAACATGACCTCCCCATCCCTGACCTGTTGTCATGCCTTGGGGTCTCCGTCATAGAGGTGATTCCCCTAGAACTACCAAACGAACGTGAGGCCTAAACCAATCATCGTAGGCATGTGTGGTGTCTAGATCTATCGATCCTTGGGCATAGGCCCATGGCCTAGTCACCAGCTGTCTAAAACTATCCACTACCTTTGCTGCAAGGATCGTCTGACCCAATGTAGTCTCCCTGGTAGACTGGGCGAAGATGGCCACATACTAATCATCCGACCTATCCTAAATATCTCCAAACTATTGGGCTACCTTTTTTGGCAGGTAGTGCTCAATAATGATATGCTCCAACCCCTACATTAGCCTATCCTTCCTAGCATAAAACAACTATTGTACATCATCGTACCAGGCCAACATCTATAACCAAGGTCTCCAAGTAAAAATGGTCATCTCATCTAGGACCCTCTGCTAGTGAGGAAGACCTACCTGTCCTATGTATCTCAAAGTAATGCCACCCCGATACCTCCAAATAGCTGGGTTGTCAGACTCAACATTGACCACTATGACTATAGGTCAGAGCACAGAAATGTGCTCCCAGACCCAGATGTGCAATAATGTGACATGGGTCCCAATCGCATGGCTATCATAGTAGGCAAACTCATGCAAATCATGATATAACGAGGCCAACATCACTAGTCCCCAAGAAAGTAAGGTCCTCCTAAATAGCATCTTCTCCCAAGCTAACCCCATCTCGTGCTGAAATATCGACCTCATCAATTGAGAGCTACTAACCCTGAAATGATGGTGGCCACAATCAGCTAAAAAGTCGACACCTGACCTTTGTAGTACTCAAGATCGATCTGACCCTTGATAAAAATGATCTCATCTTTCCCCATGATCTCAAAACATGCATCAGTACCGACATCCATGTCGTAAATAACATGGTCACCGTGAATCGAAAATCAAAATATCGGTGACACATCCTCTAGTGTGATAGTCACCTCGCTGGTGGGAAGATGAAATGATGAAGTCTCGCTATGCCACCTCTCTGCTAATGCAATCATAATAGCTAAATGGGTCCTCACGATGGGTGCATAGGCAATGTACCATAGGTCGATCACACTAAGGTGCTCCTATAATAACTCATGTAAATAGCCCAGTCTTCTCAGCATCGAGGGTTGATGCTTGCGTGAGTGAACAGGCTCTCTATCCTCCTGCACCCATGAAGCCACAATATCAAGTTTCAAAAAAAGATTGGACCCCGTTTGAATTTTTTGACACTAAAACAACAAATGCATCGTTGTTTTCAAAGGCATCACTCTTTGAAAATTCCAAACAACGATGTTGGAACCCAAAGTGAAAATCAAGTCGTGACGTCGCTATTTACACATGTGGCCCTGTTTGACTCAAAACCCTAGAAACCTAATTGAGTCGCGGCATTGCCATTTACAATTGCGTCACCCTTTGACCTTTGAAACCATAAGACCAAATTGTGACACAATGTTGCAATAAGTAGTAATGGTGCTATTTGACCCTTAGCGTCGTCGATTTAGAACCTTTAGCGTTGATATATATCGACGTTGAAGGTTTTGACCTTTCAAACAGTAATAAATGCACTTAAAAGATGAAATCAAAGGTCGGGTTAGGATCACATACCACTGGTCTTGCACCCGAAGGTCACTGGTAGACTCGAACTCGCTCAAAAATGTGTCAAGGAAGCACTCTTTGCACCATCGTGCGGGAGGGTCAGAGCTCAAAACACTGGAAATCTCAAGGTCTAAATGCAAAAATGAATGGAAAGTGACCCCTCCAAGGCTATTTAAGCATTAAATTAGGGTTTTTCACCTCGTTTTGGCTACCAAATTAGGATTTTTCACCCTCGATCCTGTTTTTACCCAACTGAAGCTTGCTTCAAGTCTTTTTCTTGCATCTTGGCATATTTTCAGCATCCTAGAGCCTTTCTGGACACAATGGGCAGCTTGTGTTCTTCTTTCACGAGATCAGCCAAAAATCCAAATTTTCATCCGATCTCTCAAGGGGGCAGTATACCGGCATATTTATTTTTTTGGGGCAACAGTGGGGCATCCAAAAAAATTGAATTTTGATCTTGACAAGGTTATTCTTTGAACCAACGCAATAGGTACATAGCTTCAAAGAGGGGAAAAATGTAGACGTCCAAATTATCCTAATTGATATCATACACCTGATCCTAGTTTACTAATATCATTTCTTCTTGAATCAAGTCTTTACTAACCAGTTAATTAAATAATCCTTATTTAATTAATTTATCATAATTCCTCTTTTAATTAAATAATTCATTTTATTTGATTAAATCATGATCCCTCTTTTAATTAAATAATTCATTTTATTTGATTAAACCATTATCCCTCTTTTAATTAAATAAATCATGTTTTTTGATTAAATCGCATTCCCTCTTTTGATTAAATAAATCACCCTTATTTGATTAAATCTAACATCACCCCTTTTAATTAAATAAAGCAAACTTTATTTAATTAAATCTAATGTCCATTATCCTCTTATTTGATTTAAATAAATTCAAAAATCTAAGTCAAATGTCAAGTCAACTAATCTCCATCTAAGTTAATTAAATCCTAATTAACTCTAACTCTAATCCATAAAATCCTCTAAATTTTGCAACTTGCATATGTAAATCAATTTAATTGATTTATAAATTCTTCTATTTTCATTCAAAAAGGCATCTCATTGGAATGTTCCCCCAATTTGAAATCTCCCTCCAAAAGGATTTGTCCTCCAACATGGCATTTAAGTCTCTTACAAGTCTTTTTTCTTGAGCCAAGTGGCATTAACTCCTCTTTCACATTCTCCTCCACAAGCCACCTTTCAAATTTCAAATTTCCACCTAATTGCATTTATTTGCACATTGATCACAATGTGCGCCATCTCTCTTCAATAGCATGTTGACAAGTGGCACATTGTTATTGGTTCATCTTTAATCCCACATCCTTCATTTTTCTCATTCCTCCATCCTTCTTTCTTATAAATAGAAAGATTCTCTATTGATTTGGGATGCACAACTTGAGGCAAAGTCATTACTTCAGATTTCATGCAATTCCATCCATTGTTCATCAAGGTTTTTATGACATTTCATCAATCTTAGCTAGGTTATGGTCAAATTTTCATCAAGGAGCACAAATCATCAACAATCTTCATCAAAGATTTGTAAGGAATCGGGAAAGGGCTTCTTTCCACATTAAAGAGGCACCAATACCCCCATGGGATGCTGGGTTTGGATGTTTTGAGCAAGATTAAGTAGTTTCCTTTTGATTAATTTTACTTTGTTTCTTGTTCTTTGCATTTGAATGAATTTCATGGGGAATGTTTGTTTTAGACTTGTTTAATAACTAACATTGGCTTGTTTGATGATGTTTGAGCAGGTCTAGACCAAGCATTCACATCACCATGCAATTGTAGGGCATCAATTTCTCATCCTTGGTATCATAATCATCATTAACTTGCTTTATCACTAACTGAGAATCACTGTAGATTTGAAGATCCTTGATTTTCTATTTTATTGCTATTTAGAGTCATGCAATGCCTTGTATTCTGCTATGTTATTAGTGCATGGGAATTTTATTCAGAATGACTTGGGAATAGAATTCCAACTCCTGAACCATGACTTGTGTAAGATCCATCAAAATATAACTTTCATGTAGTTAGTGTGTCTATAACAAAGATTGATTCATCTGGGAAATCGGACATCAAAGGATGATATGTTTTTACGGGGGCATCTGCAAGTTGATCTACTATCACTTTTCCTTTTGTTTCTTTTTAATTTGTGTACTCAATTTCATATTCACTCAACATCATAACCCACTTAGCTAGTCTTCCTGTCAATGTTGCTTTGCTGAGAAGATATTTCAAAGGATCAATTTTGGCAATTAAACATGTAATGTCTCAGTTTTTGTGCTATAAATACCACTGCTAGACATACTCGTTCTTGATAGGAATATAGTTTAACTCATATTCTACTACGGTGCAACTGATGTAATATATAACTCGTTCTTTTCCAGCATTATCATTTTGTGCTAGTAATTCCCATAGTGTTGATGTTGTTGTCACATATAATATCAAATATTTTACATCAATTGGAGGAATAAGAACCGGTGGAGTCAATATATAATTTTTGATCTTATCAAATGCTTCTTGACACTTTTCTATCCAGTTGAAGGGAATGCCTTTTCTTAACAAATGTTGGAAAGGGTGGATATTGCTTGCTAATTGAGCAATGAATATGTAGATTGACTGTAGTCTTCCTTGTAATGTTCTCAACTGACTTATATTGGTTGGTGGTGGCATCTCTATGATAGCTTTGACCTTTGCGGGATTGACTTCTATTCCTCTACGTGAGACAATGTATTGAAGAAGCTTGCCTAATTGGACCCCAAAAACACATTTCTTTGGATTTAGCCTGAGTTGGTATTTTTCCAGTCATGTGAAAATATTATCCAATACTGCTAAGTGTCCACTTTGTTCTATAGATTTAGAGAGAAGGTCATCAACATAGTATTCCATAAGAACATGCATATAGTCATGAAAAAATGTAGTCATAGCCCTTTGGTATGTAGCTCCGAATTTTTTTAGTCCAACTGACATCATATTCCAATAGAAAGTTCCCCAAGCACATGTGAAATCTATTTTTGGTTGATCTTCAGTAGCAATCATTATCTAGATATAACACAAGAATCTATCCATAAGTGATAGCATTTCATATCCAACCGTGAGGTCTACTATGATATCACTATTTGGTAGAGGATAATCATCCTTGGGACAAGCTTTGTTGAGATCTCTGAAATCCATGTAGATTCTAATTTGAGTATTTGGTTTGGTGATAGAAACAAGATTCGATACCCACTCTGTGTAATTAATAGAATGAATGAATCCAACATCTAGATGTTTCTTCAATTCTTCCTTAAAAAGGAGTCCAATATGTGGATGCATTTTTCTTAGATTTTGTTTGTATGGTTTAGAACTAGATAGCAGTGGTAAGTGATGTAGAACCAATTCGGGATCCAATCCAGGCATGTCAGCATATGACCAGGTAAAATTGTCTTTTATTTTTGCAAAGAATGTTGTGAACTCAGGCTTTTCCTTGTTGGTCAAAGATGTTTCTAACTGTATCATTCTGGAATTATCTTGTGTTCTAATATTCACCTCTTATGTTTCTTCTATTAGCAATGACGATCTCTCTTGGTCTATTCGGAGACTACCCAATACTCCATCCTCAGGCACCTCAAGGAGGTTTCAACCTTCGGATATGTCCTTTATTATTACTTTTTCATGGTCAACAAGAACCTTTTACTTTTCACCTGAAGAACTATTATTTTTATTTTTACTTGTCATTTTCACTTTTGTGACTAGAGGATAGGGTAACCTCACCAAAGTACATTTCATAATTGAGTTCAATGGTAAATTCAACCTTATGATCCCCACTTGGAATTCCTTCATGAAGTCCCATAAACTCATAGATTGCTTCGTCATTCTCGAAAGTGTCTAAACTTGGTGGGTCTTGTTGATCCTAATCTATGAGTTGTGGGTAGACAAGGGGTAAGCCATCATTAGTGTTATCAAGATTCATGGTGTAGGAAGATAGGGTAAATATGGAAGTAGATTCATTAGATTCTTAGGAGGCAACATAAATGGTTTCCCAAAAGTGTTTGATCCATTCTTCTCTATTCAACGAGGCTTTTGGATGAGGGCTTGGTAGGCTTAGCGGGGAACCAATTGTAAGCATTTGACTGAATTTCTTTTCTAGGGGAGGCTCATCGAATGTTCCAAACAATTTATCTAAGTCCATAAAGGTAGTGGATGATAGGGAATCCCATTCGTATTCATTGGAATCAACATCAAAGTCCCAAGGGTCTTCATATGTCTTGATCTCATCTGAAGCATTAGCAACCTCTCTTGAAGGTAATCTGATACCTCAGATAGTCACTTTTATAGGTATGAACCCTAGCCCTTGGTGTTTGATTAACTTAGGAGGTTGCAAGGGCTCCAACATTCCCTATTTATTTAGGTTGATACCAGTGTGTCCATCATATCCTTGTCGCTTCATTATTTGGAACCCTTTTGGATAGTGTTCAACTAGAAACTTCTTAGATCTGATATCCTCCTCTTCTCTGTATAGCCATGTAAGGATATGATCATATAGAGATTCTTTGGAAAGTTCCCCCATATAGTGAAGGTGGTAGGGAGATTATGGATGATAAAATTAGGCTATAGGGGATGCATTTTACCATATGACTTCAGGGATTTAGGTAACTTTTCAATGAAAAAGAGATTCTTCATGTTATATTCTCCACATCCTTTGTCTTGGATTTGGATCTTAGGTTTGGAAGGTGTGGTGAATGGAATGGATGATTTGAAAAGGGTATATGGGCCAATGTAGTGAGATGGAGTGGTGGATTAAGTGGAAGGTGAGGCCTCTCAATTGTTGGGCACTTGACATTCAATAATTCCTCTTAGGTTTGAATAATATTGAAAAGGATCGAGGTCACCTAGAATAGTGATTTTAGTGCCATTATGTGGGAATTTGAGGCATTGATGGTAGGTGGATGGAATATCCCTCATAGTGTGAATCCAAGGATGGCCAAGGAGAAGATTATAATGCAAATCTAGATCCAATACATGAAATATTGTATCTTGCATTTTTGGGCCAACTCTTATAGGAAGTGAAATTACACCTTCGGACAAGCATTCAACATCATCATAAGCTTTGATAGTGATTTTCTTTATTCGATCTATACAATTTTTAGAGTATCCCAATTCTTTCACCACTTTTAGTGAAAAAATATTCAGACCTACTCCATCGTCTAATAGGACTCGTCTGATCTTGCATTTATCAATGCAGACTTCGAGGTGTAGGGGGTCATTATGATCAGATTTTGGTGCGGAAAATTCTTGCTTAGAGAAGGTGACATGGTGTGGAATAGCTAGGTATCCGACCATGGCCTAAAATTAATTAACATCTAGGTTGGCGAGAGAGATGCTTCTTGTAATTATTTTTCAAGGATAGCTCTATGTTGTGGGGATGTGCAAAGGAGCTCCAAGATAGAAATTTGTGCAGGTATTTTTTCCAATTGCTCCAGGAGATAATATTTACTCTTTGGCTGTGAATTAGATGGAGGTCCTAGAATAGTTATCTTGGTTTTGCGAGTAGCAAAAACACAATATGAGCTTGTCTTGTTTATGGTGATGGTAGCAATACGATCATCAAAGGGTGTTATGTTAAGAATGATAGTGCTATAGTCGTGTTTGACTATGGCATAGTTGGCACTATTGTTGTTCCCTGAACTGGAGGCTTTCCTTTTATCATGGTCTTGCAAGGGAGTCTTGAATATGGTATGATCAGCATTGGTTTTTCCTTGTGAATCTCCTACTGATATGGTTCCATTTTCAATGAGATCTTGAATAATGTTCTTGATTGTCCAACATCTTGTTGTTCTGTGTCCTTTTCCACGGTGGTATTCACAGTATTTATCTTCTTTCCACCAATCAGGTTTGATCAAGGAAGGTTCATAATTCTTGGTGTTTAGTAATGTGATGATATTAGATTGTAATTTTTTTTTTGAGGATTACTTCCATGGGTTCACCTAATGGAGTGTATGTTCTCTTGGCATGGGAAGGTCCTCTCCATTGTTGATTGTTTTGGACAACATTTAGAGTTTGTTTTTGACTTTGGATCTATGTATTTGGTATAGTTGGTGTATTTGACGAGGAGGGCCCTTTAAGTTGAATGGTTGGACCTTTGGTTATCAGTTTGGCATCAACAACTCCATCATTTGTGACATTTTTGTTTTGGGACCAGTATTTGCTTTTGTCATTTTTGGATTTCAGATTTTCTTAGTTCACCTTGACTAGTCCTTTGGCGATAAGACCTTTCTCAAGGATCTCTTCAAAGGTTGTGCAACATTGGATTTGAATTTGGCTCATCAGTTCTCCATTAATATTTTCCTCAAACATGGTGACCAATTATTTTTCAGGAATGTGACAAGAAAATTTTCTAACCAAACCTCGCCATCTCTGGTAGAATGAGGTGAGTGACTCCCCTTCTTCTTGTTTGGTTGTGCTCAATGTTGCAAGGGTGACATCATTTTTAATGTTGAAGGAAAAATGATTGATGAATTTGTCGGCTAGTTCACCCCATGTTCGTCTCCCTGGAGGAAGATGTGCAAACCAATCTAGAGCTAGCCCTATAAGGCTTCATGAAAAATAGTCTCATCAAATAGGTGGGATCATATGAGACTTCCATACATGATGTGTTGAATTTTCTAATGTGCTCTAGTGGACCCCCTGTCCCCTTGTACTTAGGTAAAGGTGGTGTTGTGAAATGAGGGGGAAAGGGAGGCATGCATAAATTTTGATCAAATGGAAAGGGCCACAATTCCTCCATGGAATAGGTTTTCTTGTTAGTCCTTAATTGTATGTTTGTCATTTGTTGTTGAAGGGTTTTCACTTGTTGTATCGAGGTCTGCAAGAGATGGTACTACATTGTTTTGATTTGGTGTCATGATATTGGTATTAAGGTCATATGTTGGATTTGAATTAGGATTGATTCCTTGTGACGTGAGACCTTGGTTGTCATATTGATTTGTGTTGGTTTGATGTGGAATTAAATTGGCATTTAGGTTTGTTCCAAAGGTCATGTTTTCATGTGGTATGGTGTTTTTGAATTGAGCTGTAGACCCTTGATTTTTGTTTTGGTTTTGAAAACTAGGTCCTTGGTTTGAAAATGAAGGTGGAGGTCCTTGATTGATTTTTTGTGATGAAGGAATGGTTCCTTAATTGGTATTTTGAAATGAAGATGTAGGCCATTGATTGACATTTTGTGATAAAGGAGGTCTCTTGATTGGTATTTTGAAATGAATATGTGGGCCCTTGATTGACATTTTATGATGAAGGAATGGTTCCTTGGCTAGAATTTTGGAATGATGGAAGAGACCCTTGATTAGCATTTTGGAGTGATGAGATAGATCATTGATTATTGTTTTTCTTTGGGATTTTTCGTGCTACAATGTGAACCTTCCTAGGTTGACTTGATGAAGGTGTACTTTGAAATCGAAATAAGGATCCTTGATTTATGTTTTGAAGTGTGGGAATAGAACCTCGGTCTGAATTTTTATTCAAGGTGTAGGAACTTGTGAAGTGGAACCTTGATGCTTGTGTTGAAAAAGGGGGGTTTCAAAGGTCTTACCCATGGAATTGGACGAACTTCCAAGTGTGAAAGATTGTCCTTGTGTAGTGGTATGGGTTACCTTGTTTCCAAATTTTGGGATGCTTGGGATATGTGTGGTAGTGGTACTCATGTGTGAATTTGTCTCAAGGGGTATGTTTTATGTTTGTTGTGATGAAGGCATGCCAAGAGAAAATGGATTTTCAGTTTCTTCTTCTACAAGGGTTGACACATCAAAGCCTTGAGGTAATTTGGCACCCTTTTTAGCTAGTGCATAGAAAAATTCTTTAGGGTTAGCACTAACAAGTTGATCAACCATGCTTAAAATTCTTGGATCTTGATAAGCTCTTTCAATTTCTTGAGGAGTCAATTTTTTTTTTAATTCTTCTAGGCTCATGTCTTCCTATGTGTTGGTTTGGTTTCCTTGTGATATGTCTCTTGTAGGTGTAGAATTATTTGAATTCATTCCAAGGATGGTGTCATGAAAGGGGTCACTTGAAAAATCTGTGTCCTTTCTTTTTCCTTTTGACCTTGTTTCAACCATGTGAGACTTTTGCAAGTTGAGCGGTAATGCAAGATGTAAATGAGACTAAACTATGTTTTTGGACTTTTAGATTTTAGGATATGAAAATGCAAGGATGCTAAGGCAACGATGATAATGCAAGGATGGTAAATGAAAAAGAAAGCTAAGGGCTAATTAATGATGATGCAACTAAATGATTCTAAGATTAAAATGAAGGTAAGCTATGCTAATGTCAAAGGATAATGGATTTAAAATGATATGTCAAGCTAAGGATATGGTCGAAATGAACTATTTTTTTGTATTTTTGGGATAAAGATGCAAAGTGAAATTTAAGCAATATGAGTCTAAATGAAAGTAATGTAAAGGAATTTAAAACAAAGGGTGGGAATCAAGCTAATGTGAACCCAAGGCAACAAATTCCAAATATCATTGACCATAAGAGAACAACCAAGACTAGGACACAAGACTAAGACCCAAACTTGACAAGGTGACAATGAAAAGACAATGACAAGGATAATGGTCAATGACAAATAAAATATGTAACCAAGAATTTCCAAGAGCTCAAAGGTCTCCCTATGTTCAAAAGCTGAAGGTCCAAATGCAACCTAAAAATGAAAGTCTAATTTGTGCAATGTGAAGGATGGAGGAATGCAACCTATAATGAAATGTATTTTTAATGGGAATGCTAGAATGAACTGGTGAATCTTGCAAGTCTTTGGTTTATCAGTCAGAGGTCACTGTGAAATTTTTTTGGTCAACTTTTGGACACAGATTTTAGAAGTTCTTGTTTAGCAGACAATTGTGGATCTGTTTTTAGCAAATGCATCACATAGTTGTGGTTCAGGTTATCAAATACAACTCTAGTTATCAAATGTGGCTCTGTATCTAATAAATGTGGTTCAGGTAGATGATTGCAATTTTCCAGTTCTCAATTGTGATTTACGGTAACAATTGCGGCTTTGTGTTTGATAGTTGCGGTTTTCCAAAATGTTGCTTTGACAGTTTTGATGTTTTTGAAATCATTTCGATCTGGATTTCGATTGTTTTTGATGAAATGTGATTGGAAAAAATAGTCTAATATAGTATCAAGCAATTGTTTTTGGTCTAATTTGATGTGAAAATGTTTGATTTTAAGAAGAATAGCACAAATCCTATGGTTGGCAAGGAAAATATTCATTAGGTTCCCACTTGGATTTCTCTAGCCACGCTTATTCAGAGCAGATAGGATAGGAACTTGGTAGCACTAGATCCCCCTTATTCAACACTCACTTCTCGGGCATACCAAGTTCTGATTCCCCAAAGAGGAATTTTCTATCTCTACAAAGAACCACGAAAATGTGGGATGACTTCAGAGGTTTGACCTCTTGCACCAGCAAATAGAAGGATTTCAGCTACTACAAACAAGAGGTGTCTCGTAAGGATACCCAATTCAGGGGTGTCATGATAAAATCCCTCAAGAGGTCTCCCAATCCTTAGAACAAGGGATTTTCATATCATAAAGATACTGGGGGAGAGCTATCACGCACCACTTCTCATTGATTGCAAACTTTCCTTGCAATCACAAATTTATATAGCAGTTCAGAAGGACTTGGCTTTATCCTGTTACCACTTGTGTCATTCCCTTGGGGTGAGTACCTTTTCCCACCAAGGTAGGCCCTCTATGGGTAAACACATAAATAGATGGGCCTGGCTTTCTGATCACCGAGTTTACATAAGGTGAGAGCATAATACCTACCATCCTTCAAACACTAAAATAGTGATTCATTACCTCCTAGTTAAATCTACCTAAGAGAAGATAATTGTTCTTTTTAAAGCACCAATGGAAAATTTATTTAATCTAAAGCAAACAAGATTGTGGTTTCAAAATAATGCCTTGGACACATGAAACCTAACAAACCACGTATTAGTAGTTTCACAAGAGATATCTTGGACCAACGAAAAGCTGAAAAAACCTTGTTAGCACAAAAGGTTAGGGGCTAAGTAAAACCCACAAATTAACACCTAAACTAGATTTGAAAATAAAGAAGCTAGATTAACTTAACAATTAAAGAAAGTAAGCTAAGAGCCTAATTTTTTTGTTGCTTCAAAAGAAGCAGTTTTGGGAGCTCCACTCCAAATCCACATGCTGCAAACAAAATATTAGCAACTAAAAAAAACTAATCTACTTGAAAAACCCAAAGAAAATTTGAAAATATATTGAAACTGGATTTTTATACCAAGCAGACCAATGCGTCGTTTCATGCAATGATTGTGTTGTTGTGTCGAGTCACACGAGATCGATTGTGTCACACTTTTAAATTCAAAATTTTCCATCCATCATGTCTCTGACAGATCCATCGCTTCTCCTCAAATGTGTCGTTTCATTTATCAAATGCGTCACGTCCTAGAAAATGTGTTGATGCATTCAACAGTTACCTTGTTTCGTACTTAAAATCTATAAGAACAAGCAAAAAACCATACAAAAAAATTTCAAAACTAGTATTCACATCGGGATCACCAATGTAATATGTGGTTAGATGAATCCTAGCCTAGATTAAGTGATAGTCAACACTCCTAAGCTAACAACCACACCTAAATAAGAGAAATCAAGAGAGCAAAACATAAAACAAAGCACTCCCTATCATGGTTCATTACTTCTCTTGCTCTCCTATTTCTCCTTATGCAACTTTACCCTCAAATTTGTTGTAATACTTGTGAAAAACCTACAAATGGTAAGTAGAAGGTTGGAGATAATTAGTTGTTAACTTGGAAATGTAGGAGAATGGTCTATTTTATAGACAACCATTCAAACGGACGACCAAGGTCAATCCTCTAGAAGGATTCTGAGATCGATGGATGTGAATGGATTAGAGGTAGGTTACAAAATGAAAGGCCAAGATCAAACTTCTGAAAAGATGCCAAGATCAATGGTTGAGAATTGATGCAACCAAAATATGCCATTCATGGAAGAGATATGATGTCGATGGCTATGACGTCCGACGACTGTGAAAAAAATGAAGGCTATGACATAGACAACTATGACAAAAATAAAGGCCATGACATGGATTAAATGAGCAAGGCGTCTTTGACCAAAAGGGAGGCATAAATTATTTATTTGAAAAAGAAAATAGAGGAAATGGACAAGTGGAGGATAAATTATTTATTTGAGGAAAATGAAACATGAGCATTTTAATTAAATCAATTTACAAAATTAATTTAATTAAATGGGGAGAGATGGAAATTAGGCACCAAATAATTTATTTGGAATTAATTATTTAATGGGGAGAGGAATGACACATAATTAAATAATCTCGACAATTATTTAATTATAGAAGAATGAAAAGGTCAATTGTAGAGACAAATAATAATTATTATTATCTGACTATAGGCGAACAATAAAAAGATAAATAAATAAATAAATAATGATTTATTTAATTATTGAAGAAATGGGGTGTTAGTGACGCAATTAATTTATTTTAATTGATGAGGATAGAATAGAGATTAGAAAGTGAATTAATTAAATAATTTAAAATAATTTAATTAATAGAGGAATATAATCAAGCATAATTAAATTATTAAAATTATTTAATCATTAGAGGATGACGACCAAGGAAAAATGTTGCTCACAGACCTAGGACATTTTTCAGTGTCTACATTACCAAATTTCGATGCAAATTCTATGAATAAAATCTAAACTGATAATTATTCCAAGAATGGAGGTTTAAAAATGAGAAACAATCATGGTCTCTACTTCATTATCATAACATTATATGATTGATTATGACATAGATTATGACATCGATATAACTGTTGTTTCAAATTTAATCCTTCAAGAACATGTGAGTGATGGTTAAGAGGATGGTGCCACTATTTGTTTGCTATATCAGATTATATCCTTTTGCTTATGCAATTCTCTCCTTGGTGTTGTATCTAAGAAATCATAATTATAACATGCATCCAAATTGACAGAGGGTCGAGGCTCTGGAGAGCTCTGCAATTAATGTTTGAATATAAAAATCATAAAGTATTACATGCCTTCTTTGATTCCACTTTCCACCTTTATTTATATTCTATCAAGGTGTATGACTTTTCATGGGAGATGTGTCTCCTTTTCTCTTAATGGGTGTGTCCCTTCATTAAAGGCATCATTGCCTTTACTTGATAGATTTATTTTAATTAGTGTTGGATTTCATGAATTAATAATTTTTTTCCCCTAAACTTAATTTATTCTTCCTTAATCTTAATTGTTGTATTTGGTATGGTTTTGTCATCTATATTGGGTCCAATATGTTAAGGAGTTGTTGACTAATTAATTCAATTCTTGATCAATATGCATCTTCGGTGATAGTTTATTAATGTCTTCTCCTTAAGGAATGTCTCTAGCAAGTATTTTGTCTTATATGAAACTCCACTATGCTAAATAAGAAGCATCAACTAGTTAATGAAGGATGACTATGTTCATCTTTTTCCTACATGTCTGATATTCAAAGATGCAACTAATCCAATAAGCATGAGTGATTTCCAGAATGGATATGAATAGTGATAAATGATGTGGCTTCCTTCCAAATAGAGTTTCATAGCGATAAACCACAACTTGTCAATAGGATGACAATAATAAAGTCAACCAGTATTAAATCCTCTATGCAAAATATGATTTCTTGACTAATATCAATCGAAGGATGAAAAGATGTTGACCTCAGGATCATATGCCAATAGTGTAATATGCATTGTTGATAATATGTGAATATCAGATATAATGTGTATCACTCAAACTAAGATAGGAATGTTTTAATTGATCCAACACAAATGCTTTTTGAGGAGTTTTGTATCTGTCAATTTTAAATTTGAGATATATCCTCCATATACTCGATCAATCTAGCAAATCAATGATATAATTGATAAATCTATATTAATCGGTCTCTTGCAATTTTGTCTCCATAGGAGACTCATGAAATTTCCAAATCCACTCATGATCAAATTCCTTTTCTAATCTCCATCAAAATTGGGATATTACAAGTCCTCCCGCCCAAATATTACTTGTCCTCAAACAATACGGTTCCGGGATCACATATCAAATGAGGGGGTTTGTACCAAATTTTGTTGTAAACACCAAACTACAGCTTATCTATAAAGATCATTTCTTTATGTTTCTTGTCAATAAAGAAATCTATCCTTTGTATAGATTCTAAAAAATCAAGGGCCTTATCCAACTTCTATTGTGCTACTCTGATATAATCATTACCATGCAAATATTTTTTAGGCAACTCAACGTGACACTTGTGGAGTAGAATACCAACTAAACCAATCCTTGGATCCCAAACTCTATGTACAATTTCAATCTCCTTACCGAAATTAGAAATATCTCCACTATCCAACTCAACGAATGGATTGGAAATTGTTATATTAGTAGTCACTGCAAGAAGTGGGTTATCAATCAAATGAAGGCTATCGTCATGCTCAACCCAATATTCTTCCAATAAAACTTCTCATGAATGCAATCAAGTTCTTCCTATACTTGTTTGATTATAATGGCCCTTTTCCTTGTTTTCTCCAACAACCAAAATTTGGTAGTCTACTTCTAGAAGAGGCATTTGAACATTCCTCAAGGAATCCTTGATTACACTAAACCCCTATGTAATCTTGTCGACCTTGATTGTATTATATAAATTTAATGCCTCATCAATGATCTTGGTAGCCATATATTTGTCACGGATCATGTGCAAGTAATCTATTTTAATTTATTTCATAGTGTTCTTCAATGCTTGCAAATCAACAAGTGAAATATTAAGCTCACTTTGACCTCTTGGTAAATTTTGAATTAAGTTTTCCACATGCCTATGTGTGCTATTCAAGCTAGATAAAATTTGCACTTTTATTTTAGTGGACACCATGAATTTATTTTTCCAACTTTCCTTAGGAATTTCAAGTTCTTGCAAGTTGAATGTACTATTGTTATGGTGCATACAAAAATTGGGACTTATTTAATATTTGTCACTTGTGTCTCCATTATTGTATACAATCTTATCACATGATTCCATAATAGCTTCTTTATCCAACTCAAAGAGTGGGTTGTCATAGGTCTCATTTGCTTCAACTTCAAACAAGGGATTATTAACAATATGAAAGGTATCCTTAGTTCCTAACTTTAATCCAACTATTTCTAAACTTTTATTATCTGATTGTTTCAGACAATGGTTTGGGTCATAGGTCTTATCTATGTATTTTATTTCCTTAATATCATCTCTTCCTTTGTCTTCTCACTCCTTGAAGTGTCCAGTTACTTCATTATGATTTTTTGCATCTCGTAATGCGTGTTGATCATGTATTGATTTAGCTTCTTTGTGCTTGTATAGATGTAAGTCCTCATGATCTTTACTTGGTAATCTCTTCACACTCTCTTCCTTTGGTGTATGAGCCTCCAAAGTCTTTGACGTTAGGTGTTGATAATTTTGACTAAGTGGATGGGTGTGTGGAAATATTGATGCAATATCTGAGTTACAATACTTAGTCTAAAAACTCATATCATGTTCATCTATGTTCCCATGCCTTTGCTTAATTTTATACAAGTTTTGTCTTGCTCGAGTGGCTACCATCTTGGCATGCTTAGCTTTCTCATTCCACCATTCAAATTTTCATAGAGTCCTCTCCACATCTTCAACACTATCCATTAGTTCCCCTAGTTTTTTTCTTGACATTTCTTCATAAAATATCTTCCTCATTTGCTTCTATTTCCTCTTAATTTTGTTCTTTTTTTGACTCTTTTCTTTTCATACTCTTATGTCACCCATAACTGTCTTTCCCCATTTTTCAATCCCAAATTTTTTTCCTCAAGGTGACTTGAATTGTCATATAACATCTCTTTCAATACACTTTCGTTAGAAGGAGTACTCTTCTCATCAATAAAAATTGACTGATTAGAGGAGATCATGTCTTCCTCAAAATGTTAGGGAGAACTATGATCAAAATCCTTATCCCTAAGTAACTACACATAATCTAATTTATGATCAATAGTTTCAACCCCTTCTATGTCATGTTCTCAATGCATCATCCTTGGGATGGAGTAAGAGCAACCTTAGGATAAAAAGGAATTTCACTTGCAGTTTTCTTCATAGGCTCATTTTGGTAGTCAAACTAAAAACCTCCTACATCATGGAAATGAAATAAGTTATCATTTATAGCAGATGTGAATCCATGATCATTTTTAGTTTTCTCCACATGTATTGAGTCCTCATTATTGGTTGCCTCATGATCCTCATGAAACCAAGTACTCATTTCATATGTAATAGAAGAAACATATGAAGTTTTATCTTCCTCCTTATGAGTAATTTCCACATCTTGTATTTCCTTGCATTCATCTTATGTATGTACAACTAAAGGAACTTCCTTTGAATTAATCCTTGATGTAGCCAACAACATAGACTCAATAGAATTATAACATTAATCATGTGAGAGAGCCAAAGATTCAAAATAACTAGAAAATGAAAATCTTCTATTCACCAACTTTGTTGCTACAATGAGAGAAAACTCTCTTATATCCAAAAAACTGAAGAAAAAAAATTTAAAAATTTAAAAAAAAAAAAAACAAAGAACCAAAAAATTACCTTTTTTTGGCAAATTTCGACAATTGTCAATTTTTGTCGTTATAGAAATTTTGCATGCATAACTTTGAGAGTCCAATTTTTTCCCAAAAAATACCTAAAACTAAGGTAGGATGAATTTCCAACTAACATCATAAATTAGAAACATGCATTTCGAGTTATTAACAAAAACAACTTTTTAAAAACTAGAAAAAACACTAAATTGCCATTTTGAGGACCAAGATGAAAGTTTCAAGCCCCAAAAAAGTGCCAAAATGAGGGCCAACTGAATCAAGGTCAATTGGGAATCCACATGCCACCTCATAATGCATCCACCTTTAAAATTTCAGCCCAAACGAACATCTGAGTCAAAAGTTATAACCTTCGGAAGTCCTTGCATCAATCCTCTCTTTCTCTTCTTTTTCCAAGTGAATTTTTATTTTTTCCTCACATTGTGTGAACACATCAAGGAATAATGTAGATGCAAATGAAGAGGGAACCCATATTTGTTTCCAAACAGTCCATATTATAGACATGGTGGGTCAAGAGAAAACATCGCTCTCCTAGATAGTTAGAATCATAATATCTTTCATGGCTCCAAAAACATATTTATCATGTACATTATTAATTATGACGAAGAAATGGTAAAACATATCGTACATTAGATGTTGAAACCCTAAGTCAAAAAGAAGGTTACTTGTTATAATTTCTGAAAATAGCTTTAATATGTCCATCCTTCTTGAGTAATGCTTACTACTTATGTGATCTAGGCCTCAGAAACTATCTACCATCAGGTGCAATACCTCCTTCATGGCGGCATCGTCATAGGGAACTAGAGGTACCAAAATTCTCAAAATCTCACTTAAGCATGAAGTAACAACCAGCTTGATCTCATTATCAGGATTCTTTAACAATTTTGGTTGCCATAGAGAGTTTACTATAGGAACGAGAGCTATCTATAATGAATTTGAAGGTGAGTGCTCCACTAAACTCAAATATCCCTCTAGTTCATTCAAGGTGTCAAAGATATCATTTCTCGATTTGTGTTGATTATCAAGCTTGTTACTAGCTTCTTATAATGCTTTTACTAACCATTTTATATCCTTTGGTGCCATGTTTTTGATATCATAATCTAAATTCTAACTTTTCCCAACAAGTTGGCAGGTTCATAGCTCTGATACCACTATAATAACCCTTTCCTGAGATTGGCAGTTTTTATGATTTAATTCGTTAAGGGTTGACAATGTAAACATGTTGTCAAATGATAACAATCATAGAATTGGACTTTGTAATGCCTCTTGTAGCATTACTTTAAATCTCGCCTTTATTTTTATAGATTAAGATATCAAGTTAAGATAAAAGAGAAACTCTATTTTATATTAGTATGTTATGTATGCATGAATAAGAGTGAACATTATGATAGCAACAATATTACCAAATTTTTGATGCAAATTTTGACAATGAAATTTGAACTGATAATTAGTCCAAGAATGGAGGTTTGAAAATGAGAAACAATCATGGTCTCTACTTCATTACTATAACATTATGTGATTGATTATGATATAGATTATGACATCAATATAACTATTTTTTCGGATTTGATCCTTCAAGAACATGCGAGTGATGGTTAAGAGGATGATGCAACTGTCTATTTTCTATTTCAGATTATATCATTTTTCTTATGTGATTCCCTCCTTGGTGTTGTATCTGAGAAATCATAATTATAACATGCATCCAAATTGATAGGGGGTTGAGGCTCTAGAGAGCTCTACCATTAATGTTTGAATATAGAAATCAACAAATATTCCATGCCTTATCTAATTCCACTTTCCACCTTTATTTATATTCTATCAAGGTGTATGACTTTTCATGGGAGATGTGTCTCCTTTTCTCTTAATGGGTGTGTCCCTTCATTAAAGCCATCACTTCCTTTACTTGATAGATTGATTTTAATTAGTGTTGGCTTTCATGAGTTAATGAATTTTTTCCCCTAAACTTAATTTATACTTCCTTAATTTTAATCATTGTATTTGGTATGATTTTGTGCGCTATATTGGGTCCAATATGTTAAGGATTTTTTGACTAATCAATTCAATGTCTGATCAATATGCATCTCCCACAATAGTTTATTAATCCTTCTCCTTAAGGAATGTCTCTAGCAAGTATTTTTTCTTATATGAAACTCCACTATGCTACCACCCATTTTGACTTCCAATGACATAGAGGTCAATAAAGATACACACCCATCATCACTAAAAATTTTCCAATATAAATTAGGAGTGCCAACTAGTTAATGAGTGAGGGGTATGTTCATTTTTTTCTTGCATGTCTGATATTCTCTAGGCTACGTGATTGGTCAAAGGGATGCAACTGATCCAATAAGCATGACTATTTCTAGAATGGATACGAATGGTGATAAAGGATGTGGCTTCCTTCCAAATAAAATTTCATAGTGATAAACCACAACTTGTCAATAGGACATCAATAATAGTCAGACAGTATTAAATCCTCTAGGAAAAATATGATTGCTTGACTAATATCAATCATAGGATGAAAAGATGTTGACCTCAAGATCATACACCAATAGTGTAATATGCACTGTTGATAATATGTGAATATTAGATATAATGTGTATCACTCAAACTAAGATAGGCATGTTTTAATCAATCCGACACAAACACTTCTTGAGGAGTTATGTATCCGCCAATTCTGAATTTGAGACATATCCTCCATATACTCGATCAATCTAGAAAATCCATGATATAATTGATAAATATGTATTAGTCGGTCTCTTGCAATTTCGTCTTCGTAGGAGACCCACTTAATTGCCAACTCTACTCATGATCAAATGTCTTTTGTAACCTCCATCAAAATTGGGATACTAAATGCACTCAATTCTCATAGTAGATAATAATGTTTATGTCTCTTTGTTGTTGGTAGGAGCATTATTTTGTTGTATAAATTATTTGAGGCTATGGATATCTCCTCTTGTTGATCATACTTCTACACTTGAATTGTAAGTTGAATATTTGGAGTGTAGCATACAAACTCTTTCCATTAAGTTGGAAACCAAAAAGGGTGGCTTAATTAAAAGTTATGATGAAAAATTTAGAGGATGTCATTTAGCTGTGTATCTCTATACACATGCTCATTTATGGTGTCCTTTCAAGGAGAGTTTTATAGTTGATCTCCACTCTCTTTTTTAGGGGGGAAATTAGGATTCAAATTTTAAGTTCTTTGAGCATGATACTTGGAGATTTATCACATTATCCATTGAACATTTATCATTGCAATTTTAATGGCATGAATTTTCTCCCCTTGCGAATTCCCCATTTTCATACCATTCACCTTAGAAAATGTAATTTGATTATGCAATCCTGACATCCTCCACCTTTCCATGTCCACCTAATAGCCTTTTTCACGTCAATGGAGGAATTTTGTTAGGGATGCACACACACCATGCGGACGTCCACCCGCCGTGCTACTGTCCTGATAGGATTCCTGCCTCTAGAATTTGCAAAGGCATTACATTTCTCCATTTGATGTGAACCGTAATGCCTCCTACTCCCTTAACTGATGTAGAACAACTCCTTTGCCTCTATTTTGTATTTTAAATTGCTTATTCCTTCATTCCATTCAACTTCTACACACTTGTTGGATCAATTTCACTCTTGACTTCAATCTACACACTCATCTTCACACTCCCAAGCTCCATTGTAGTTGCAAGCTACTACATTCTTGGATCCTTCTCTCTGTCGTTGTGATAGCATTGGTGTTAGAGAACTTGAAAGCTCACACATTCCTCTACTTGTCGTGAGAGTGTGCAGTTGTGAAGGTGATATCCACCATTGTCACCTAATTTTGCATCATTGTGTTACATAGTAGCATATTGTGTTATGTGTGTTTCTTGGTACTTCCATTTCAATACAATTTCTTTATCATCTTTCTGCATCATTGCTATCTGGTTGTCCATAGATTTGGAAACACTAAAGCGGGGGACTAACTAAGGCAGTCTCTAAAAACAACCCCAACATTTTCCTTGGTCTTGTGTGTGTAGGTGCTTCTCAATTGGAGTTATTTTCAAAGAATCACGTTGCAAGGAGTTTGGTACTATCTTCTCAGTTCCTTTGTTAATTTAAGCATATCTAGTTAGAGTATTCTTCTTGTTGTACTTAATTTCCGTACTTTCCTTTACATTTTTTCATAGCATAAAATCTATTAGTCAAGTTGTTATTTTGGTTCCTTGTGTTTTTATTTGTCTCAAAAGTCCACTATTTGTACAGATGTCAGTGCCCCATTGAGATGCCAATGCACCACACTAGATTCCATGTCCTTCACTATTGTCCTTAGGAAGAGTTGTCTGGGCCACAAATTAAACTCTAGGAATCAGCTCGTTTGACTCCTTGAAACATTCAGGTTTAGAGAAGGACAATAGCAACCAAATTTTTCTTCCTTTTTGACCTTAACTACTTAACCTTTTTGAATCACTTAGCAAACTTAAAGTAGATTAGTGTAGCCTGTTGCTTAGGACCCTCCCATGACCTAGGATCTCAGAGCAACTGGTTCCCCTCCTCTACATTTTGGTGAACATCGTAGTGTTTGTTTCTTCATGTCAAGATTATTTCTCTTGTGTTTTGTGTGGGTTCTATACTTACGTATCGTGAAGCTTTATGAGCTTAGGAATCAATCTACAACCTTTGGGTATGTTGTTAGAAAAAGTGTATGACACCTAGACATGGATTTCTTGAAGGTCACTACTTGTATCACTTCTCAAGAGATGGTTTCAAGAGAAAAGGAAAGTTTCTTTGGGGAGAACCCTTTTGTCCCTACTCCTCTCATCTCCCCTATAGACCCACCTCTAAATGAGGATGATGCTCTTTTTATTCCCACAGAGAAGCTTCTCACTTTAGATAGGAGGCTATTAGATCTTGTGAATCATTTGGGAAAAGAGAAAAAAATGACTAGGGTTGATAGGCTTGTCAATGAAATGAGATATATGTTAGATAAGGATCAGGTAGGCTTGGAGTTTCTCTAAGGCCTTACTGATATAGTGGAAGCATATGTCCCTTCATACAACTCTAGATCGGGTGTTACCTAAGGTTCTGGACTCGAGACATTTGAAAGGAAGATAAGAGTCTCAATGCCCACAATGTCGGTATACATGAACAAGACAGGCCCTTCCATTAATACCACCCCTATGCCTGAGGCACCTTCGACCATCAAGGTAAATAGGGTCGCTCTGGGTTTCAGTATTGTCCCTCCTAATTTTGGCAGTGGTAACTTTGGGGGAAATGCTAGATTTGGTGGTGGAAACCTTGGCAAAATGGAGCGTGGTGGTTCTGGAGGCTCTGGTGCCTTTGGCGACAGTTCCACTAGTCCTATTTCATTGTTTCATCTTGTTTTGAACACTCTCCTACAAAACATGGGCTAGATACAAAATCAGCTAGCAAACCTGTCTCAAGCCACCTCCCAGCCAATTTTCCATCCTTTCTTTCATCATAGTCCTTTATCAATAGAAATTCTAAACACTCCTATCCCCCAGGGAATGGAGATTCAAAGTTTCAGAAGTATGGTAGTAAGGGAGATCTACAAACACATGTCTCAACATTCAATACCATGTGTACGGATTTATTCCACCATGATGCCTTAATGGCTAAATTATTTTCGAGATTTGAAGGACACAACCCTTGAATGGTACTATTCCTTTCCTGATAACTCCATATTTTTGTTTGATCAACTTGTGAATCAATTTCTCCAATAATCCAAGGCAAACATCAGGTCAAATATGGACTTTTCAAGCCTCGTCCGTGTAAGCAGGGAGAGCATGAGAAGATCACAATTATCATTGCTTGGTATCAAGCATTATTTTTGCAGATATCTTATCCTTTTCTTGACTCGGATGTGTAGAAGGTTTTCATCAACAACCTGTAGAGGTCTTGGTAGAAGTTTTCTTTGATGAAATACACTTCTTTTGCACATCTTTGTGCCACATTGCAGGAGTACCAACAAACAATTCCCTAGTCTGGGAGATCTTCCTTGCACTCCCATCTCGAGGTCAGGTCTATTGTTTTGATCTCTGGAAAAGGTAAATCTGTTGCAAATGTAGTTGTTGCATCTGGAAACAAAGGCCTCAAATGCAACAGACAATTTATGAATCTATCATAATCGTTATTTTCCATTCTGAAGAAATTATTGAAAAATAAAGTAAGAACCTTTCCAAATCCTCAACCCCTTACTAAACCTTACCCAAACTAGTACAAAGAGGACACATTCTACCAATACCATCAAATTCCTAGACACAATATCGAAAGATGCATGCGCTTGCATCACAAGATACATGATCACATCGATGACGATACTATCCACCTCAATGGGAAAAATGGAATGCAAACAAGTCTATGGTGAAGGCTAATAGCGACTTTCAGATCTACACAAATCCCTTTCCATCTCACTCTATAAACCTAATCGTTGAACCTCCTAGTTCAGCTTCCTCTGAGTTCTCAAAGTATGTAAATGTGGTTTCATTTATACCTATTCCTCCTACTCAGCCTGCAAATGAATCACCAGCTATAACTTTCACATCATAGGACCCACCTATGAACATGAAAACAAATCCTTCTCATCTATACATTCTCTCTCACATCAATGAGAACATCATGAATGGTGTTCTAGTTGACCCCACGAGTCATGGGAACATGATAATAGAGGAGACACTTCTATTAAACTTCTTGCATGGGTAGGAATATGAAAATTCAAAAACCACAACACGCACACATGACAAACTCTTAGTCCCTCTAATTGGTTCCCTCCAATTGGTTCCATCACTCTCTCAATCTTGGTAGGACCCAAGACTATAAATGCTCCTTTTGATATCATCTCGAAGTTGGACTTGTTCAGAGTGAAACTAGGCATTCTATGGATAGTTTTCATGAACGTTGTCACTTCGATAATTCATGTGTTTGATTTTTTTCTCATGAGGGATCTATGCACATTGTGCATGACACTAGGTATAAGTCGCTGGAGTCGATTGGGGATGTTGTGCACTTTTTGCACACACGCCCCACTAGAGGCGGGGACCCTCTTTTTTATTTTGCATCTTGGCTTTGTCAAGTTTTAGTTTTTCTCTTCTTGGGAGGTTATTTTGAGATTAAGTTCAAATTTGATTTGATGAAGGTGGTATTTTGAAGCATTTTAAGTGTCTAGGAGAAATCCACATGTCATGGATTTTGGAAATGTGGATTTTGAAGAAAATTTTCAATGTCAAATGTAAATTTTTTTTCACCCATGGATAGAGGATGAAAAATTAGGTTGGGTTGCTTTTTGAACTTTTCAAAAATTCCTTCTTGGTAAAAAGTTATTGGGTTTCGGAGATTTCAACCAAGTAAGAAACTCGGAAAATCCACCTCATGTTAGATTACCCAAACTTCCTGTCACTCAGAAAATCCACCTCCTTTCGGATTACCCTAACTTCTTGTTGCTCAAAAAATCCACCTCTTGTCGGATTACTCGAACTTCCTGTCGCTCAGAAAATCCACCTCCTATCGGATTACTTGAACTTCTTGTCCCTCGGAAAATCCACCTCCTATCAGATTACTCGAAGTTCCTATCACTCGGAAAATCCACCTACTATCGAATTACCCAAAATTCTTGTCACTCAGAAAATCCGCCTCCTATCAGATTACCCAAACTTCCTATCACTCGTAAAATCCACCTCCTGGCGAATTCCCTGAAGTTCCTCTCGCGAATTTTTTGAACTTCAAAATTTCTTAGTAGGGTTAAATTTCTGAAATTTTATGACGGACTTATATTTTCCAAGGGTTTATTTAAGCTTAATTTTAATATTTTATGGATTGTATTTTTATGTTAGCTACTAATGATTTTATTTGTTTTTCAGGATTAAATAAATCAAAAGGGGACTTGCATATGGATTTGTGCCAGGAAGAAAATCTAGAAAAGATTATAATTGAATATTTAATATTTAATATGCACCTGCCTATGAATCTGTGCCATAGCCTATCTACAGCTGGAAGATATGTTTCAAACATGGAGTGACATGTGATGCTATTTTTACTCTCCAATTAGAATTTTTATCAAGATCGAGGTGGCAGATTGTTGATTTCTTATTACTCCTAGTTGTAAAAAAAATTATGCTATTGGATGATGATACGACTGGGTGACAGAACCCTAATGTATAAATGTTGGATGTTTCTAGATGAGAAATTTGTGCCATTGTATTGATTTAATCTTGGCCATTGAATTTGAAATGTAAAATCTATAAAAGGCCAGTGCCTTCTCACTTGTAAAGGGTTAGAAGTTAGGTTAGAATTACTGGTTAGAAAGCCAGAATTGGCTAAGTTAGGAGTTAGATTCTGTAAGCCACTAGCAGTAGGAGGGGAAAGAACGGAAAATTGTTATGTAATGTTGGAGAAGATAATGCAAATGGGTTGTTGATTTGGAAAAGATTGTGTTATGTTTCAAAAGTTTTATGGTTTCTTGTTCTTGATTCTCAGTGTTAGATGTTAGATTTCAATTCTTTTGCAATGATAGTGAAGTATTAATAATGTTGATCGATCTTTGGTCCATACATTTAGCAATTTTTTGATTGTAAGTTGTTGTGTAAAGTTATTTTGGGCCCTATATTGTGCTAAGTTCAACTGTGAATGCTTTTTTATATTCATGGGTGCTCATTGTCTGAAAATATTCCAGTTTCCTTAGAGGATTGCACTGTTTTGTGGAGTTGTGGGTTTGTCCTTGATCAAGTAGAGATTGGTTTTATTGGGGATTTTTCCATTTGCATCTTTCATCATTGTTGTGACTGGTCTTAGGAGTTAGAATAGGATGTCTCTCAACCCTTCTCTTTTTCTCTTTCTTTGAATTTGGGTTAGTTTTAGGATTGAAGCATCACCATATTGTTACATCTGATGAAAGTATACTCCCAACATTGTTCATTTGTAAGGCCCCTTGTGATTACCAGAATTTTCATATTATCTTTGAGTTATTTTATTGCATTTTTCAAGACCTGACATTAGAGACCTTGGGGTTATCTCTTGAGGCTTGCTAATAGATATTTACCCTTCAAGAGAGATAGGATATTATATTTTGATTGAGTTGTTGTTGTGCAGAAAACACCATCAACAGATTGGCACTAGAAGGAGGGTTGAACGAAGGTGACATAGTTGGAAGTTGAATGAGATTTCATGTTGAAAATCTAAGATATGACAAATCTCTAAATCTGAAAATACATATTCTGAGTCAAGATGGAAAAGTTGTCTTATGTTTTTCATGATGGAAACGGTCTTCAAATTGATTTTCCTCAACTTTGTCAGTCTTTGAATAAGAGACTGGATCTTTGGAATAGTAAGGGTTTGCATCACTATGCATTGTTAGACAAGTACAAAATTCATAATACCTATAGGAACAGTGAGTGGGAATTCTTGGACCTTTTGGGTAAAATCGAAAGGATTTTGCATAGAGGTATTTTCATGCAAAACCTGCCTGAACCACTAGCCTCTACAGATTTAGAGTTTATCGATGTTGCAGTTGAGGCATTTACATAGATAGTTAAAGATCAGCTTAGTGGTGGTAAGGGTTTGCAAGATTTCACCTCATCTAAATGGCATAGAGTTCATAATGCAACCCATTTGAAGTTCACCTATATATATCATTCATGTGTGGAAATGATCATTAAAGTTGGGAGATACTTGGAGAGGACAGAAAAGTCAGACAAGGAATGCACTATAGAGAATCCAACAAATTCTGAATCCAGAGATGATGTTGCAGTTGATGTTGAGGTGGCTTTAGAAGGGATTGATTATAAGGAAGACGAATATGAGGAATTAGAGTTAACAAATGAACATTTAAGTGAAGAGCTACCTATAAAGATCAAGGAGGATGTTCCTGTAGAGGATATTCATATTTTTGAAAATACAGTGGAGAATGGGCTGCAAGAGAAAGGAGTTACCATACAATCTCCTCCCATCCATAATGAATATCCAATACATACTAGTTATGAAGAGTTTGTTAACATAATTATAAAAGATTGGTCGAGTCTAAGTTATAGAATCTGCCTAGAGGAGTTGTTGTTACCAGCTTGGTGTAGGATACATGAGGAAGAGCATTCTGAATTCACATGTTTGCAATCTTAGACAACCATAAAGGAGGTGAAAGAACAAGTACAACTGCTACAACATACAAGGGATACATAGAAAGATAGGTCAAAAAAGTATTCGATTGAGGAATGTCAGCAAGTTGTTGATGGATGTCTTGAAGAACATCAGGAATCACTTAATGGAGGAGTCAACATTCCTGATAACTGTGATCAAGAATCTGAACTAGTGCCAATAGCAGAGGAATTTAGGGAGTCTTATCATTTATCAAATTCTATTTTTCCTCTATCTATTGATGAACTGCACAATGAAAATTCACAGATTTTATGTATTAAGGATGAGGTAGCTAATGTTGTTCATGATAATATGCAGGAAAATCTGAGTAATGTTGAAAACAGTGATGTTGCAGTCATGATTGATGGATATGATTATACAGTTGGAAGTAAAAATGTGCTTGATGATCAACCTTTAGTGGTTTTTGATAAACATCTTCATGAAAAAGTTGATGCACATGAGGATATTACTGCAAATTCATCACTGGCCCCTCATGAAGATATGGGAAAAGGTGAAAAGTTCCATGATGTTAACTGCGAATCTGTTCAATATGATTTTTATCCTGAATTTCTTATTGATGACTCTAATTTTGCGTTGCATATTTTGAGTACAAGAGGGATACTTCACCATCAATTGAGACCTTCTAACGACATGGGCATCAACTCTTCATAATTGGAGGATAATGAACACAACATTCAGTCTGAACAAGCAAAACACCAAGTTGTTTCTTTCCTTGCTAAATTTTTTGAAACTTATCATTTTGATTATGGAAGTTTTGGGAAGACAACATACATATGGATTTATCATGGTTTCAATGAGTTGCCTCAGTTGCTGATTATTCCTATTGATGAGGTTGAGTTTGAATGTTGCATTATTGAGTCTTATTTTGTTGAGTACAAGGATAAATTTGCATTCTTGAGGACTGTTACCATCACCCTATTGCTTGTACATGCATTGATGAGCCATATGGGGGTGGGACTCATTTTTCCCTCCTTGATCATGATTTGTTTTGAGTCTTCTTGTATATAATTTTATTTGAATAAATGCAGCTTGCTTTGTTGTTCTTTTTCTTTAAGTCCACTTTTTGTTTTCTTTAGGATAGATGGCTTTGGTTTAGATTTCTTTTCTTTTCCTTTGGTTTGCTTCTATTTTGGCTAGTTTAGGTTTTCTTTGGGTTTCAATTTGGTTGTTATTTTGCTTCTCTAACTTGGGTTCCCTTGTTTTCTATTGGGAGTGTCTTATTCGTACAACAACAATTATTTAATCTAGGACTATTCTAAATATTTCCTTTAAAAACTTTAATCATCCTTCCAGGATATGTTGGTAGAAATCCTTTATTCAATGTCATATGTGTCGAATGCTAAAGTAAATGAGCCCTTGGATTAAGTAGTTCTGGAATGTGCTTGGATCTAACATCTATATACACATCTTAAGAGTCCTAAAGTTGTTGTAGGATCCTTATGAGACCTGGTTAAGTGAAAAATCTTATTTTTGCTTCAACGCCACTGTGGTTCTCATCCCTGAGCATGAACTTCAATGTTCACAGGTTGAAGTAAAAGAGAAAAGAAAAAAAAGAAAAAAATGTTGAATATCAAAAGAATCAAATTAAACCTATTAGGGGTATCTGAATATCTCTGTCGGGGCTATGGACGTCTGGCTGGCAATAGAGCTATGTTTGGGAGAATCACAATGATGACCTCGTCGGGGCTATGGATTCCTGACTGGCAGTGAGGCTCCATGTGGGTCGCTTTCAAAGTTAGAATCTTTATGTAGCTTGGCCTTGTTGACCTTGGTTCCTCGTAGCAGCTAAGAGAGGGAAATGAATACATATGCACACACTAGGATTCCAGCATAGGAAGGTTTTTCTTGTATGTTCACATAAAAGCTTTGTTTATTAAATGACTTGATGTGAGGATCAAATCCAGAGTTCTAGGTTCTTGATTCCATTTTTTCATCGAAATTCTCTAGAGCAAATCCCTAATGGAGTCGCCATTTTTTGTGCAACTCTTGCACACACGCCCCATCAGAGGCGGGGACTCTCTTTTTTCTTTTGCATCTCTATATCTTGGCTTTTTCAATTTTCAATTTTGCTCTTCTTGGGAGGTTATTTTGAGATTAAGTCCATATTTGATTTGATGAAGGTGGTATTTTGAAGCATCTTGAGTGTCTAGGAGAAATCCACCTGTCATGGATTTTGGAAATGTGGATTTTGAAGCAAATTTTCAATGTCATATGTAAATCTTTTTTGCACCCATGGATAAAGGATGAAAAATTAGGTTGGGTTGCTTTTTGAACTTTTCAAAAATTCCTTCTTGGTAAAAATTTATGGGGTTTTGAAGATTTCAACCAAGTAAGAAACTCAAAAAATCCACCTCCTATCAAATTACCTAAACTTCCTGTCGATCAAAAACTCCACCTCCTGTCGGATTACCCGAACTTCCTGCCGCTCGAAAAATCCACCTCTTGTTGGATTACCCGAACTTCCTGTCGCTCAGAAAATCCACCTCTTGTTGGATTACCCGAAGTTCCTATTGCTCGTAAAATCCACCTCCTGTCGGATTACTCGAGCTTCCTGTCACTTAGAAAATCCACCTCCTATCAGATTACCCGAACTTCCTGTCACTCAAAAAATCCACCTCCTGGTGGATTCCCTGAAGTTCCTTTCGCGAATTTTCTGAACTTCAAAATTTCTTAATATGGTTAAATTTCTGAAATTTTATGACGAAGTTATATTTTCCAAGGGTTTATTTAAGCTTAATTTTAATATTTTATGGATTGGATTTTTATGTGAGCTACTAATGATTGTATTTGTTTTTCAGGATTAAATAAATCAAAAGGGGACTTGCATATGGATTCGTGCCAGGAAGAAAATCTAGAAAATATTATAACTGAATATTAAATATTTAATATGCACCTTCCTATGAATTCGTGTCATAGCCTGTCTACAGTTGGAAGATATGTTTCAAACATGGAGTGACATGTGATGTTGTTTTTACTCTCCAATCAGATTTTTTATCAAGATCGAGGTGGTAGATTGTTGATTTCTTATTGCTCCTGGCTATAAAAAAAATTATGATATTGGATGATGATATAACTGGGTGAGATAACCCTAATGTAACTATTGGATGTTTCTAGATGAGCAATCTATGCCATTGGATTGATTTAATCTTGGCCATTGAATCTGAATTTTAAAATCTATAAAAAGCTAGTGCCTTCTCACTTGTAAAGGGTTAGAATTACTGGTTAGAAAGCCAGAATTGGCTAAGTTAGGATTTAGATTCTGCAAGTTAGTAGTTGTAGGAGGCGAAAGAACAGGAAATTGTTATGCAATGCTACAGAAGATAATGCAAATGAGTTGTTGATTTGGAAAACATTGTGTTATGTTTCAAAAAAATTATGGTTTCTTGTTCTTGATTCTACATGTTAGATGTTAGATTTAATTTCTTTTGCAATGATGGTGAAGTGTTAATGATGTTGATCAATCTCTAGTCCATACTTTTAGCAATTTGTTTATTGTAAGTTGTTGTGTAAAGTTATTCTAGGCCCTATATTGTGCTAAGTTCAACTATGAATGCTTGTTTATATTCATGGGTGTTCATTTTCTTAAAATCTTTCAATTTCCTTAGAAGATTGCACTGTTTATGTGGATTTGTGGGTTTGTCCTTGATTGAGCGAAGATTGGTTTTATTGGGGATCTGTCCATTTGCATCTTTCATCATTGTTGTGAATGATCTTAGGAGTTAGAATAGGATATCTCTCAACCCTTATCTTTTTTCTTTTTCTTTGAATCTTAGTTACTTTTAGGATTGAAAGCATCACCATATTGTTACATCTGATGAAAGTATACTTCCAACATTATTCATTTGTAAGACCCCTTGTGATTACCAGCATTTTCACATTATCTTTGAGTTGTTTTATTACATTTGTCAAGACCTGACATTAGAAACCTTGGGGTTATCTCTTGAGGCTTGTTGATAGAGATTTACCCTTCAAGAGAGATAGGATATTATATTTTGTCTAAGTTGTTGTGCAGAGAACACCATCAATAGGGGGTACTTGTTAGATCAACTTTGGCTTACCCCGATCGGTCCACTTCCTCCAAGGATGGACTTGTTGTATCACACCTATGTCAAATATAAGAACAGGGGCATAGCACCAAAAGCGACCTACATTGTCTCCCTTTACGCCATTTTAGTCAAAGGTTCTATGATCATGAAACAACAGGCTACCTCCTCCTCTCAAAAAATGGGGGAAAGGGAAGTCTGCTCGCACCTAGGAGCCTTCCTCTTCTTTTGTTGTTTCATTTGCTTCTACCTCTCACCCTACTATGGTTCCTTCGGCCTCTATTCGCATGCCTCTATGAGAGAGGGGGACCACCCACTACAAGGCCCCAAGTCACGAAAGGCCAAGAGCAGAAAGGCTGCCCTAACCCACCTCAGTTTAAGGGGAAGTTAGGATGACGAGGATGAGAATGATGAGGATTATGCGTCTGTTAATCACTTTGAAATCCCAAATGTTGGAAGGAGACTAGATGACTCAACCTTTAGAGTCAGATTCATGTCTCAGATAGCTCTTTGTCTGAGGACAGAAGCGCAGTTCTAAGATGACAGTGTGGTGCACTGGCGTTCATACGACCAGAGAACTGAAAAGACAAAAATCTAACTCTGAAAGGGAGACTATCAACCTAGTCTAGAGATGTTTGAAGTGACAAAACTATATTAAGTAAATAGAAATGTAGATACGAATACGATAAAGGAAATGTATTACCACCAAGGTGACGAAGATGATCTCTTACAATGCTCTCCTCACCAGCTTGCTCCAAGTTCTCTCCACCTGCACACAATAAAGGGAGAAATTGTTGGGGCTGTATAGGGGTTTGCCTCAGTTAGACCCCCGTCTTGGTGTTTCCACATCCATAGACATCCAAGTTTGGAATAGTAGAGATGAATGATAAAGAAAAGAAACTACAAGCTACGTAAACACAAAAATACTATAAGCAATATGTGCTTACTCAATCGAAAGAAAAAGGAGAGATTGTAGGAGCTTACCGCCTCCGTCCAAAGTACTCAAGGCTCATGGAGGAGTGAACGAGAGGGACTCAATCCTATGTGGCCATGGTGTTTGTCATGTGCTAGCCCTATTGGAGTGATGGAATAATGGATTGCTGCAATGGATTGAATGGTGCTGCTACAAAGCTTGTGAATGGATGCTTAAGAGCATGGAGAGAGTGTGCCAACTTGTTCAAAACTTCTACTGAAGAGAGTTATGGATGAAAGAGTGAAGTTTATGAAGAGATGGATGAAAAACGACCATATTTGGGTCAGCTAGCCAAACACGGATGTTACTCTTTGAATTCCAATTGAAAATGTAACGCCTCTACAGTATCCAACCGTAGGAATCTGCCAGGGACGTAAGCACATTATACAGACATCTGCATGCTACACAGGAATCCTCGAAAGAAATTCCCCCATTGACACACCAACCAGGTGACAAGTGGAATGCAAGGAGTGGGCTTAAGTGGAATTAAACCTCTGCTTTTGATTTTCTAAAGTGTTAAGGGTCAAAAGGGAATTTGTGATAGGGGTGCAAAATCATGTTGATACATTTTTCCCCCACTTTAGCGAGCATGAGTACTGATGAGTGCTTTGGTAAAGTAGATTAGTAAAGAAGTAACAAAGTAAGAGATGTATACTTGAACTGACGAGGAAGCAGAGCATGGTTTGGAAAATCCGAAAGTGCAGGAATGGACTTCATAGTTTCGTGGAACTACAAATCGGAAGCATGAAAGTACCTTACAGGTTCACGGTCCTACAAGGGTGGTATCCTTAAAGAACTCTCACATGAAGGAAACTAGGAGAAGCACCTTACAGCCCCACAGACCTACAAAGAAGGTATCCCTCAAGAACTCTCACATGAGGGAGATCGAGAAAAGCACCTTACAAACCTGCAGACCTTCAAGGAAGGTATCCCCCAAGAACTCTCACATGAGGGAAACTGAGTAAAGGGGACTCCACAAAGCCAAATATGGCGACATGTTTACCCGCAGATAGAACACATCAGGAAGCAGTCACGTAGGCCAGTGAATGGACAACCACATAGACCATTGCTAAGTTGTAATACTTTCAAAGGGGTCCCTCAAGAAACCTTCAAAAGGAAAGATGGTCCACTCAAGGGATGCGTTTTTTGAAAGGTAGGGTCTAGTCGGGCTAACCCAGAGCAAGACATGAAGATGTAAAGATAGTCTAGTCGGGCTGCCCCCAAACTAGAGACCGAGATGTGAAGCTGGTCTAGTTGGGTTGCCCCCAAGCTAGACGCCATAGAACTTTGTTGAAAACTTTTGAAGGGGTCCCTCGGGAACCCAGCGTGAAGAGGTGGGGTCCACTCAAGGGACATTATGTTCAAAAAGCTTCATGTCTTCCTTCTCAAATAGAATCGTCACTAAGGAATCCTTTTAAAATATGTTCACTTCATCAAGGAATTCAAAAGGAAGGAGATGTGCTCATGTGAGGGGAAGACTAAGACCGTTCTCGCTTCGGAGGAGGATTTCCAAGTCCTTTCTTTATGAACCCCTAATGAAGGAAACATGTTTCGTTAGGGTTCCAAGTTGAGAATGCCATTCTAATAAGGAAGTGTGTGAAGGGTCTTCGAGAAAATATTTTTTTGGAAACGAATGTGTTTTCTAAAGACTAAGTAATGTAGAAGGTACGTTGTCACATAAGAAAGGGACAACTCAAGCAAAGACGAGACAAAGATAAAGTGAAAAGTAAAGAAAATAGATCATGCACAAAAGGCACGGGGGATCTGGTGTCGCGGGGTCAGATCTGCCTTTATTTATATATATTTAGGTAACCGCGGTAAGAGGTGAAATATCATCAATCCCCAACCAAATCAGGAACAATGCACGAAAGAAAAAGTAAACTAAAAATTCAGGTCAACATGGAAGGAGGCCTAAATGCTCCCGACGCTTTGGATCATCCCCAATTTACCAAAAATCAATCACAAACACGGAAGAATGAAGATACATATAGAGGAAGGTTTACAACACAAAAACCCCGCCTGTATCCAAGCACCAACAGGGGTGATGAGGGTCATCCAGGCACATGTAGCATGATCACAGGGGAGCACATGTCACAAAACGCACACATATCTAATCTAAAGATTAAGAAGAGGGTCTCCCTCTAACACTAGTCGACCAAGAGGTCATCAACTTCCCACTCTAGATCATCAAAAGGGGAAGGATGATGAGCCTGCAATGGAATAATGTTAAGGGGGGGAGCTTTTGATCCTCCTGCAAAAGGGCCAAGGAAGAGGGACCGGTAAGGTCTCTGTCTCTTAGCTCTTGTGGGTCCAGGGTCAATGACCTAGCGAAGATCACTAACAAGGTTGGAACTTCATCTATCGAGTTAAACATGCACTTAATAGGAGTGTCATGTTTCACCTTCATGAATAGAGGAGTTTGCACCTGCGGTTCACCGCTACGCTCACCGAGGGACTTGGGAGCAATGACAAACTCGAGGGAGGCTGGTGCTAGTTATGTCGCTAGGATAGAACAAGTCAGTGCAGGGCCACCCTTCAGAGAAGGTGGGCTCTTCTTACGTCCTCCATTGCTAGACGGTCCACGCTCTACCTTCTTCTTCATCAGAGGAGGTGAACTCCCCACAAATGAAACAAGGAAGGTCGAGGGAGAAGAGGAAAGAACTGCATTGGGCACAACCGAAGTGTTCACCATGTCCATGGGTTTTGGGAAAGGAAAGACATCTAGGACGAACATCAACAATGGTGGCTCCGCCGAAGGAGTGATGAACACTTGCACCCTTTCGGGTACATGTGTGCTTACAGCGGGAGCCGAGAGAGATTCAGAGACGGAAGGAGGGAAAGAGGACGCAACAAGAGATGCGGTCTTCTCCTCCTTCTTTTGTAAGGAGGCTTTCTCGGCTAGGAGAGCCTTTTGCCGATGCTTACGCTTGCGCACAAGGAATTTTCTATGGCTCTTTGAACCAAAAGCTGGAACTTGTGAAGGGACAAAAGGATCCTGCTCAGCCATGGGAGTGTCCTCTACAACTATCTCTAGTGGAAGGGCAAACTCCTGAATGGAAGGAGAACGGGTAGGCTCAGAAACGGCGGGAGGAGTTGACTCTACCACCTTGGAGGTGGATCCTTTCCTATTCGGGGGAACACGAAGAGGTCGAGGGGTGAACTCTCTCTGCAAACCTTTCTTTCTACCATACAAATAGTACTAGGGTCCTGGGGACCCGTTAGGGAGATCCGATATCCTAACTTTGGGCTTTCGCGAAGGAGGCACCATCGGACTTAGCTGGCAGAACCCAGGTTTGTTCATCCAGTACTCTTCCCAAGAGAGGGGAGTGGATGAATCATCCTAAGAGTGAGTGAGATTCTCCTTCTCCTTTCGGGAGGAGGAGGCAATAGGCTGCTCAATTGCAGAAAGAGTCAACTTCGGTTGTCCCTTGCCCCCAATTTTGTACTTCACATAGTTCTTGTAAAGTAGGTTCGTTCTTTGTGGGAGTGGACCGACTGGAGTGGGCCAAAAGTGATATAACAAATATCCTCCACGGGACACCACAAACTGATATCCAACATCATGCACTACATGCATGACACCTTTGTGGGAAAAATTAAGGCACTTATGAATCACAGAGGCGATCCCATTCACGGAAGCTATCCAAGGTATTCCTAGATTCACTCTGAATAGGTCCGACTCGGGGATGACATCGAAGACCGTGTCTACACTCCTAGGTCCAACTAGGATGGACAACGTTATTGATCTATAGGGTTTAAGAGAAATTCCATCATGCTTGTGGATGACAGACTTTGTTTTTTCATATTCCTCCCTATGTAGGGAGTTTAAGAGTAATGTCTCCTCCGTGATGACATTCACCCTACTCGCAGGGTCAACTAGGACCCCTGTCACAATGTTTCAATTGAGGCGAGTGGGAATATAAAGCGAATAAGGTTTGTTGTTTGCTGGAACATCTTGTGAGGTAAAGGTTACATCTGGTGAGTCGATTGCAGAAAGAGTAGAGGGAGTAACAGTGACTATGTTAACATACGCCTCTGGGTGAGAGGTAGAATCAATGAGCTCGATAATCATGTTAGCAGAATGTGATGGAAACGGGTCTGTGTATATCTGCAAATCACTATTAGCTTTTTCCACTGATTTTTTTTTGTTGTGTTTACTCCCATCAAGACGGATAGTACCATCCTCGATGCGGTCTTGTATCTCATGACGCAGGCGCATGCAACGTTCGGTATCATGTCCATTAACTTGATGGTACTGACAATATTTTTTTTCTTCATACCAACTAGGGTATGGTTCTCTAACTAGTTTAGGAGGTGGTAGTGTAAGGATCTTATCCTTCACCAACTTCTACAAGATGGAAGAGTAAGATTCCGATAGTTTTGTAAATTTTCAGTCACATCTGAGGCCATTGTTATCTACAGCGGCTACTACATTTGCAACAGCCTTACCTCTTCCCGAGATTGATACGATAGATCTTCCTTCAGAATGGGGGTGCGAGGGAGGACCCCCAAACTAAACCACCATTTGATGATATTCTCATAGATCCACACACAAATGTGCAAAAGAGGGATACTTCATGAGGGAAAACTTCTCTTGCCAATGTCTCTATAAATTCCCTATGAAGACCTTTTGTACATCATAGTTGGGTAACAAATACGATATTTGTGAGAAGAGAACTTGGTAGCATGCTATAAAATCCGTAACCTTTTCATTGTCTCCTTGTTTGCACCGAACAAGGTCTGAGAAGGTCATCTTCAATCCGATATTGGCTTGGAGTTGTCGCAAGAACTGGTTCACAAGTTGATCGAATGTTAAGATGGAATTATCGGGCAAGGAACAATACCAATCCAATGTTGTATCTTTGAGGGATCGGGGAAAAAATTTAGCCATCAATGCATCATGATGGAAGAAATTTGTGCACAGGGCGTTAACGGCGGACACGTGTGTTTGTGGGTCCCCTTTACCACCATATTTCTCAAATTTGGGAATCTCCATCCCTTGCGAGAATGGAGTGTTTAAAATTGCAACCGACAATGGGCTGTGTCAAGAGAAAGGTTGAAAGATAGGTTGGAACGAGGCCTAGGAAAGGTTTGCCAGCTGGTTCTGCATTTGTCCCATATTCTGAAGGAGGGTATTCAGAATAGGGTCGTTAGAAGACATAGGACCACCAGAACCACCATCAAAGCCACCATCACGACTACCACTAGAACCGCCACCAATACCGATGCCACCGGTTTGACCACCGCTGGCACCACCACCATGACCACCGCTAGAGCCACCATCGATGTCGTCGCCACCAGTGAGACTTCCCCCAGAGCTGAAGCCAACACCATGACTTCAACTGGCACTAGCCCCGCCAATGCCACCCCCAATTCTGAAGTTTCTGCTGCCCAAGCCTCTACCCATCATTCCGCAAAATCCTCCATCACTGAAGGCGACAGAAGGGGTGAAGTGGAAACCTAAAGGATTCTTGTTTACTTTGATAGTATCAAAACTTCCAAAAGTAGAAGGTATATTGACCAAGGGGACCGTGTTATCCATGTACACGGATATAGGAGGCATCAAAATCTACAGCTGCCTCTCACGTTCCTTGAAGAGGCCGCCTATTATCATGCGACCAAGACTCAAGGGGGAACATGCTTCGGCTAGACCAGCGAGACTAGCCAGGAGTTCTACACTTGTCTGATCTTTTTCCACCATGTATCTTATTTCTTCGATCACCTTAGCAGCCCTAGCCAACTTCGGGTTGCCTTCCAGGTGATTTTCCAATGCTCCTAACCCTTTACCGAGACTAACGATGTACTCGAAAGGGATATGGAAAGCCTCATGCTCTTCTATGGATGAAGAGGTCAGCGACACAGGAGGAGTAGGGACACGATCGGTTTCGTCAAGAAACCTAAGTTTGCCTCGCGATACATGCTCTTTTGCAGAGAGCCCAACCGTAGAACCAGAGAAAAGGCTGGTAATGAAGCTAGAGGAGACATTCATCTTGTCCATCAGAAGGTGTTGCAAACTTCTTCTAACAATATTCCCAAAGGTCATAGACTGGGTCGTGAAGCTCATAAACTTTCACAACACACAAGGGTACCACGACCAAGAGGTATATGTGAAACGGTTCAGGATGCCGACAAATGGATAGACATCGATTCACATCAGGTTCACCAAAAATGTGAGAGAGGCGGACCACCCACCGCAAGTCCCCCAGGTAACAAAAGGCCAAGAGTAGAAATGCTGCCCTAACCCACCTTAGTTTAAGGGGAAGTTAGGATGATGACGATTATCCATCCTTCGATCACTCTACAATCCTGAATGTTGGAAGGAGACTAGACGAGTCAGACTTTAGAGTCAAATTTATGTCTCAGGAAGCTCTCTATCTGAGGAGGAAAGCGCAGTTCTAAGATGATAGTGCGGCGCACTGGCGTCTGTATGGCTAGAGAACCGAAAAGACAAAAATCTAACTCTGAAAGGGAGACTATCAACCTATTCTAGATATGTTTGAAGTGATAAAATGAGATTAAGTAAAGATAAATGCATATACGAATACAATAAAGGAAATGTATTACCACCAAGGTGACGAAGATGATCTCATGCAATGCTCTCCTCGCCAGCTTGCTCCAAGTTCTCTCCACCTGCACACAATAAAGGGAGAAATTTTTGGGGCTATATAGGGGCCTGCCTTAGTCAGACCCCCATCTTGGTGTTTCCACCTCCACGAACAACCAAGTTTGGAATAGTAGAGATAAACGATAAAGAAAAGAAACTACAAGCTACATAAACACAAAAACACTACAAGCAATATGTGCTTACTCAATCAAAAACCAAAGGAGAGATTGTAGGATCTTACCGCTTCCATCCAAAGCACTCAAGGCTTGTGGAGGAGTGAACGAGAGGGACTCAAGCCTCTGTTTCCATGGTGTTTTTCCTGTGCTCGCCCTATTGGAGTGATGGAGTAATAGATTATTGCAATGGAGTGTATGGTGCTACTACAAATATTTTCAATGGATGCTCAAGAGCATGGAGAGAGTGTGCCAACTTGTTCAAAACTTTTGTTGAAGAGAGCTATGGATGAAAGAGTGAAGATTATGAAGAGATGGATGAAAAACGGCCATATTCGAGTCGGCCAGTCGAAGAGGGACGTTACTCTTCAACTTCCAATTGAAAATGTAACGCCTCTGCAGTCTCCAACCATAGGAATCTTCCAGGGACGTAAGCACACCGCGCGGGCATCCTCGACAGAAACGCCCCCACCGAAATGTGAACCAGGCGCCAAGTGGAATGCAAGGAGCAGACCTAAGTGGAATTAAACCTCCGCTTTTGATTTTCTAAAGTGTTAAGGGTCAAAAGGGAATTTGCGATAGGGGTGAAAATTCATGTTGATACAGCCTCGCATGCAGAGTCTAATCGTGCCCACTTGGTGTAAGGCCAAGCATCAAGTATTTGATATTTTCATCTTACCCACGATGTCGAGGCCCATTGTCTATGGTAAAGGGAAGGGCCCTCGTGGAGTTTCCCTTGTGTCTCAGCCTTCATGGCCTCCTACCACTCTTTCCCCTCAAGTAGTGAATGGGAAGAGGCCCGTTGTTGAGGTGCTTATGTCTGCTTCTCCACTTCTCATTGTTTCCACTCTTGCACTTCCTAGTCCCACTCCCATCTAGGATGCTACCCTCCACTAGAAATGGTTGTGGAGGACATGCCTATGGCGGAATAGGAACCTCTTGTTCCTTCTCAAGCAGAAAGTTCTAATTCTTGAAGCTCATGAAAACGGCTTGTGTGAGAGTGTAAGCGCCAGAGGAAGGATCTAGTTGTTGAGCAAGTTTCCTCACAAAAGGTAGAAGGGAAGCCAATAGCTCTTGTTTTGACATCCCCTACCATGCCTCCCTCTTTTATTCCTCCTACTTTAGTTCTCGTCACCTCAATTTTTCTTTCAACTCCTCCCATGAATGCTAGTGACCCTCACACCAAAAGGGTGCATGTGTTCATAAATCCCTCGGCGAAGCCCCTTCTTCTAATGTCCCTTTCGAAAATCCCTCCATTTTCTTGGCCTGTGGACATGCCAAACACCACGGCGGTGTTCACTACAGCCCTATCCTCTTTCTCCTCGCCTTTTGCTTCTTTTGTGGGGATTTTGCATCCTCTATTGAAGCATAAGTTGGAGGACAACCTCGCTCCCAATGGAGGCCAAAATAAGGGATCACCTTCTTTGGGAGAGGGTTCTACTTTGGCTTGCACCAACCTTGTGACAGAGGTAACCCTGACATCTCCTGATTTTGCCACTATCTCTTTTGACAAGATTGATGGTGGATCTCAGGTGCCTCCTTCATCTCCCGCTTAGTTAACACATGGAACTCCTTTTAAATGCATGTTTAACTCGATAAATGGTGTCCTAGCTCTATCAGTGATCTTTGCAAGATCGATGAATTTTACCTCACAGGAGTTGAGTGAAGAAGACCTTGAGGGGCCTTCTTCCTTAGATCTTGTCATAGGGGAGTCAAAGGGTGCTCCCCTTGCTATCCCTCCCTTTCAAGCTCATCCACCCTCCCCTTATGACGATCTAGATTGTGAGAATGAAGACCTCCTGGTTGGTGAGGACTAGGAGAGTGTCTCTTCTTTATCTGTAGATTAGATTTTTGTGTGTATTGTGTTTCCCCTGTGCTTATTTATGAGTGTTCCTAAAGGACCATTTTCACCCTTGTAGGTGCTTGGATACAAGAGTGAAATTGTGTCATAAACTTCCTCTACATATTTCATCATTCTTTTGTATGTTGTAACTTGATTTTTGACAATTGGAGATGATGCAAAGTGTTGGGGGCATTTAGGCCTCCCTTCCATGTTGACCCAATTTTTTATTTTTATTTTGTTTTCATGTGCTCTTATTCAGATTTGTGAAATTTGGGGATAGATGATCTATTGTTCACACATATATCACGGGTTACCTATAAGAATTGATCTGACCCCAAACTCCCAGATCCCCATGTCTCTTGATTTCTTCGTCTATTCTTATTTTTATTTATTTATCTTTCTCTCTTCTTTGCTTACTTCTTGATGTTGTGGTGCCTATATGTGTGACAAAAATTCCATGTCTACATCTCATCATTTATCATGGGCCATGAAATCTCTACATCTCCTCTCTCTCCTTAGGATCTCATTTGCTCCTTCAGTTTGCACACACCATCCTAAGGGGGGCTCCTACTTCTCCAATTTTCAATAAGGTGTATTTAGTGGCCAGTGAATCCCTTACTAAAAATTTGTACTCTTCAAAAATCAAATCCTTCAATAAGGATCCCCTTAGCAAGAGTTTCTTTCAAAATCGAATTCATAGCAAAAATAATTGGAAAATTCACCTTCGAGGAGGCCATTATTTTTTTTGGATTCCTGGATGAAAGAGAATATTTCAAAAGGATTCCTTGATGACAGGATCGTTTGCAAAAATGTCATCTCTTTTCAAATGGAGCATCTCTTTGCATGGACCCCTTTGAAAGCTTCCCCTTCAATTTCTTGTTCTCAAATATGATTGTTTGTTTGTGTGGATTTTTATTTCCTAACATGTTTTTTCTACGGATTAACATGTTTCTTTGCAAGACTGAGCACTTGTGAGGACCAATCAGACTCTACGGAGCCTTTCATTTTCAGCCCCCTAGGATCGAGCACCTGTGACACCTTTGCAGGATCAAGCACCTATAAAGTGCTTTTAGTCTGTAGGACCAAGCACCTGTATAACCTTTGACCACCTTTCATAGGACCGAGCACCCGTGAAGACAATTCTGTAGGACCGAGCACCTATGGAGAAATCTCCCTTTTGCACGTCTGAGCATGTTAGAGTGTGGTTTGCTTCCTTGACGGTTCAACTATATTAATTTTATCTTTTTCTCTACTTTACCTCACATTCACTGACGCATATGGTCACTAAAGTGGGGGAAAAATGTAATGGCATGAAATTTCCCTCCTTGAAAATTCCCTATTTTCATATCCTTCACCTTAGAAAATGTAATTTTGATAATGCAATCTCGACATCTGCCACCTTTCCCTATCCACCTGGCAGCCTATTTTCTTGTCAATGAGGGAATTTTTCAAGGACGCACACACACCGTGTAGACGTCCATGTGTCGCATTTCCATCCTAACGGGATTCCTGCCTTTGGAATCTCCAAAGGCGTTACGTTTCTCCATAGGACGTGAACCATAACGCCTCCTGCTCCCTTGACCGACATAGAATGATTTCTTTTCCTCATTTTTGTTGAGGAATTATGTCTCAACTTCTAGCTTGAAGTCCTCATTTTCATGCCTTGGTGATTTTGTGTTGTTTGCAAAGTTTTGGCGGAGGCGGAACCAGGATGGAACTTGGCATTATTCTGTTTGCCTAAGTTCCAAGTCTCTGGTAGAGGCGGAATCGGGATGGAACTTGGCATTGTTTTGTTTGCCTAAGTTTCGGGTTTTGGTTCTCGTTCCTGCTCCGACTCCGCTTCCTACCATCTATTGATTCTCACTTCGTAGGTCTGGCGGAGGCGGAACCAGTTTTGGAATTTGGCAATGTCCGTTTGCCATGTTCCTGTTTCGGTTTCTGTTCCGACTCTGGGTCCGACTCCTGCTTTTGTGATCTGGTTCTTCTGGATGTTTGGATTCTCCTCGGGATGTTTCCTTCGCCTTGTCCTAGTTCTGGATTGTTGTTTCTTGAAGTTGGCAGAGGCGGAACCGGAACCGGATTGGTTCCTAATCTTGGACTTTTTTGGTGGTCTTGTTTTCTGTTCCTATTCCGACTCCGACTCCGACTCCGGTCTTTTGTGTTCCCGTCTTGGTTTGACCCCAGGTTGACTTTACCCATTCATAACTATTTTCGATGAGTTCCTCTTTGCCGTGGGCGGACGCGGAACCGAATTGGTTCCTGAACCTATAATTTCAGTGGAGTCATGTTTCGACTCCAGTTCCGTCTCCGACTCCGACTCCGACTCTGACAATGTGTATTTTCGGTGGAGTCCTATTTCGACTCCTGTTCTGACTCCAACTCCGACAGTGTTAGAAATGACTTGAAGTCTTGGTCGCGCCCGATGTCTGTTTGACCGTTTTGGTTGCTCTATCAGCTGCGATTGCTAATGGGTCTTGGACGCGTGGCACCTTGTTGAATAGTGATTGGATGGATACCAAGATAGTTATTGTGGCAGTTGCATTTGTCAACGAAGGGTGGAAAGCTCAACCGTTTTGAGTAATGGCTTTGAATGCAAAGTCGGCTCGTTGCAGGAAATCTGTCAGATCCGACCAGTTGCATGATTTGAGGATGGACTTCATTGCTCTTCTGAGTCGGTTACATTTGGATGAGAGATGTGTTATTTCTCATAAGTTGGACAAGTCAAGAGTTGAATCGTAAGTTGCAGAGCAAGTTTGAAGTTGCGAGCTGAAGAATAGAAGGACGTGAGTTCTTGAGGAGGGTTTTGAACTGTATGTTGTAAAAACATTGTAACAGTGAATCTGAAACTCTCTGGGTGATTGTGAGCTGAACAAAGAAGTCTGGATATTGTATGTAATTGATTCATTACTGTAATATAATAGATTTGACTTTGTGTGGTGGGTTTTTTACCTGAAAGGGTTTTCCCACGTAAATACTGTGTCATCTTTCTTTGCTTATCTTTCTGGTTTCTCATTACCATGGTTGTATGCATCTCTATGAGTTTTAGAAACTGTTAGTTTTTTGTTTTTGCTTCTCTCCCCTGTTGTAAAGGTGTTATGTATTCCGCACTGTTGGGTCAATAGATCCGCATTCTTTTCCCTTAAATTTTTTCTTTCAAATTTCCTATTCCTTCATTCCATTCAACTTCTACAGACTTCTTCGATCAATTTCACTCTTCGCTTCAATCTACAACTCATCTTCACACTCCCAAGCTCTATTGTAGTTGCATGCTACTACATTCTTAGCTCCTCCTCTTCATTGTTGTGACAACGTTGGTGCTAGAGAACTAGAAATCTTGTGCCTTCCTCTACTTTCCTTGAGAGCATGCAATTGTGAACGTGATATCGACCATTGTCACTTACTTTTGCATAATTGTGTTACATAGTAGCATATTACATTATGTGTGTTTCTTGGTACTTCAATTTCAATACAATTTCTTTATCATCTTTCTACATCATTGCTATCTAGTTGTCTGTGGAGGTGGAAACACCAAAGCGAGGGATTGATTGAGGCAGTCCTCTAAAAACAACCCTTACATTTTCCTTGGTCTTATGTGTGTAGGTGCTTCTCGATTGGATTTATTTGAAGAATCATGTTGCAAGGAGTTAAATACTATATTCTCACTTCCTTTTTCAATTTAAGCATATCTAGTTAAAGTATTCTTCTTTTTGTACTTCATTTTGATACTTTCTTTACATTTTTTAATAGCATAAAATCTATCAATCAAGTTGTTAGTTCGGTTCCTTGTGCATTTATCTGTCTTAGAAGTCCTCTATACACATGAACGCCAGTACCCCACTGATACACTAGCACATCAAGCAGGAGTTCGTGTATTGCACTATCATCCTCAGGCAATGAGTTGTTTGGGCCATAGATTAAACTCTGAGAATCAGTTCATTTGACTCCTTGAAACATTTGGGTTAATAAAAGGATAGTAGCAACTAGATTGCTCTTACTTTTCAACCCTAACCGCTTAACTTTTTTGAATCTCTTAGCAAGCTTTAGGTAGGTTAGAGTAGCCTGTTGCCTAGGACCCTCCTGTGGCATGGGGTCTTGAAGTAGCCAGTCCCCCTCCTCTACAACAACATATTGCATATTGTTTCTTATCACTATAGTTTAGTTCAACATTTGAATGCTTAAGATCACTAATTTCATTCTGGATTTTTATGACTGTGGAGAAAGATCATCATATACTTATTTTTTTGCAATTTTTCTTTCCCCAAGATTAGTTTTGAAGTTTTAAAAAAATTGTGGACAATAAGATTCAAATTTTCAACTTGACCAAAATGCATGCAATTCAGTGCATGCTTCAATGCACTTTTGGGTACTCATGGGCACAATCAACATAGGTTATCCAGTTTTTTAGGTCGCATGGTACATTTGGCACACTTTTTGACTTATTATGAGTGAAATTAACCTAGGTTCTCCAATTTTATTGAGAGAAGTGACAAATATAAAATTTGAACCAAAAAAATTTGTAAAATATTTTTTTACAACAAATAAGTGTTATACTCTCTCAAAATGGAATATAAAATCATATAAAGTTGACTTGACTTCAAAAAATAAACTCAAGTCTTTACCAATTCCATATGTTGGTTCTTGAAAAACTACAAAAATATTTTCACATTTTTTTGAGATTATGGATGGGGGCAAGTGAGATGGACGATGTTCTCGCTGCAAGTGACATTAATGACCTCCAACCATTAGGGTTTAGTTTCTAACCCAAGTAGTGAAATATGTTTCCCTTGGTATTTTTTTATTCTGTTTTTTCTTTACTTGGATTTAATTTGCATGTTTGGTAGTGTATGCATCATCCGATGGATACCCTAGTTTCATCCCATTGTCATCCAACCCTTGCAATCTCAAGAAAAAGTGATTTTGAAGCAAACTATACCTTTGGGTTGAGGTAAAATAGCTTGAACGAGGGATGGCTAACTTAGGATAATCAAAGCTCCTAAGAAAGTGTTACAATGGTGATTGGATTTAGGATTTAGGCTCTCAAACAAGTTATTATAGGCTATATTTCAATTGGGATGATTTAGGTGATGATAAGATGCATTTAGGGATGTCCTTGCTCTAAGAAGATGAGATTTAGACTATGCTTTGGATGGGTGATGTGACAAATTTTGGTGGTATGGGCTAGATATGAGGCAAAAAAAATAAATTTGTGGCATTCAACTTATAAAAACACTAGCTATATAGGATTGGAAGGGTTCACTCTTTAGAATTTATATGGAGAGCGAATTCACCCAAACCAAAGTGGATTCACCCACATAGGTCACATATTTTCCTAACATGAGTTCACCCAAAAATAGAGTGTGTTTTCCCAAAAAGACTTAGATTCACCCTATTATGGTTGACCATGACATGTGGGGTGGATTTTCCTAGCTATATTTGGATTCACCCAAAGATAGAGTGGGTTCGCCTATCTATGACTATAATTGGTCTGAAAATTACACCAAGGTGGACTCACCCAATAGGGAGCGGATTCGCCCAATGACCGATTGAATTCACCCAATGAGAACTGTCTGGACTAAGGATTTACTACATAGATGGATTTTCCCAACAATAAAGTGGATTCACCCAAGTGTAGAGTGAATTTTCCCAAGGGTGACAATTGGATAGAGATGAAAATGCAGTGTTGAAAATTGTCACCCTTGAAAATTTCACACTAGGTTTAATAGCTCCCCTATGTGTTTGGACCTAATTATGTATTTAATTTTCCCATTTCATAAATATCCAAAACATTAAAAGGTGGCATTGAAAATAAATATTAAATATTTAACCCCAACATTTAAGGCCTTGACAAGGATGGGTCTGGACTAGGGCACCCAACACCCTTGTCCAACCCATTTTGGCTAAATTTTAAATATGTGTGCGTCAACATTTTAATATTTGAAAATATAATTTTAATTCGGTTATTGATATTTTATTTTTGGGAAATTAGAAGAATTGCATATAAATACAAATCATTTTCACCATTTTTATCCTAATGAATCCTAGCAACTTTGAAGAACGGTTAATTGAGCAATTTAGTCAAGAGAAAAATAGAAAAATATTGCAGCATTCATTTGAATCAAGAATCATGTTAGCCATGCATCATGTTTTTATGTGAGTTTGTTCATGTTTTATGTTCATTTGTTTTGTGAGTACTAACACTTGCAAGACATCAAATCAAGCATCAATTTCTCCTTGAAGGTGATGAGTACATGACTCCAGTCCATCAAAGAATGCATATTTGAGTGGTGGGTTGCAACAATTATCAATTTATCACGTGCTTATCATTTAGCCTTTGCTCGACCAATGGTAAGCTCTCTTTTTAGATCATCGTAGTTGTTGTGGAAGTAGAAATAACAAAGTAGGGTTTGACTTAGGAAAGACTCTATGCGACACAACCCTTCCCCCTCTTCCATGTGTGCAAGTTATAGATTTGAAGTGAATTGGAGGAATATTTGAAGATTAATTTCTCATTCATGCATTCAAGCCCTACAAGTCGTCAAATCAAGGAAAGTGTATTTTATCAACAACAAACAAAGTTTTGATAGTGATTCCAGAAGAGAAGAACTTGCAAATCAGGAGCAAAAGGGGAGTGAAGTCAAATCTTGAGTAGCTACTACCCAGTCTAGGGCACCCAACACCTCTTCCAGTTGTTTCAAGCCCAAATTTAGACGTCAAGTTCTTATATGTCTGCCCTTTGCTGTTTTGAACTCTACTTCTGCTTGTTTGTTCTATTTTTTCCAAAAATCTTGACAATTTGTTGCATTTTCATAAATAACCTAGGAACATCATTGCATCATAAAATTCAGTCAATTAACAATCAATTAATCATATCAACATCATCCCTACACATAGGATTAAAACCATGATCCACCATTATGGCTCTTCCATTGAGGTTTGTAGCAAGGTGGGTATTGAGATTATTTTTAATCCTACCCATGTTTCATATTGGAAGAAGTGTGATTTAGGGTCTAGATCCTTTTTTCCAATCAAAAATTTTGGTGAACCTAGTTATTTGTGCACTTTAAAATCTTTTGAAATTTGAAGCATATCATTTTAAAATCTAAATATAATCTTAGGTTGTATGAATTCATCATTTATGCATGCATAATTTTCATAGAAGTCATTGAAAATTTTAAAATTTGCATATCATCTTTCGTTTGAAAGACAAATAGGTTTAATTTCAATATTTGCAAGGTAGATCTAGCTCTTAATTGCATTGAAAAAACTGCATTAGGTCATGTTAAAAATCTGAAAAAAAATATGAAAGTGTTTTGTCATTTAAGCATATGCATGTTATGGAAAAAGTGAAAAGTTGCATTTTTCATCTTAAAGAGAAAAAAAATATTTTCTAGTTTTTTCAAGTTACAATTAGTTAATTACTGCACTTTACAATCTAAAAATTACATTTGAACCTCATTATTATTTAAAAAATTTAAATAATGCAAAATTGTGCTTTCCATATTTCAAAAAATTTAAATTATGTGCATCTCTAAAAATCCGCTTGTCATCAGACTTGAACAATACCAGATTAGAATTCTCAAACATTGAAATTCATTTCCAAATTTTTGAATTTCAAAAAAATTAGCTCATTAGTCTAGGGTGCCCAACACCCTTATTGTGGCTATTTTTTATCAAATTTTGGTGACAATAGTGTTGGTGTAGGTTTTTATTTTCCTAGTGGGTTAATTTATTTTTGGGCTTAGTTATAATTTTTTTCCTACTTTTATTAAGCTTTCTTAGAATAATAAAGCAAGTTTATTATTTAATAACTAGGAGATAAAGTGATGAGGTATCTCCACCCTTTAAGGGTGGAGTATTAACTTTTTCATCACTTTATTTTATATTGGTGGTTAGTGGTGGTCATTTTTTATTGGTTGATTTGTCACCTCTATTCTCTCCTTAGTTTTATATAAACTCACTACCTAGCTTGTATTTTTCATCTTGAAAGCTCTTAATGTAATTTTATCATCCTGCCATTACATATCTCTCAAAGTTCTAGTTTGTATTTTTTATGTTTTCTAGTTTATGTAACTTTGAATTTCTCTTGTAAAGTTCCTTGGGTTATTCAACCTATTTCAAATTTCTGACAAGTAGTCTTTGAAAGTATTTTTCCGAGGTTTGGTCCCAATTCTTGTTTTTGTTGTGCTATAGTAGTTATTTTCATATAGTTGTTAATAATAAACTTTCATAATGTTTGAGTGCTTTTGAAAAATGATGTCTTATTAAGATCCTTGGTTGATGTTTCATGTTGTGTCTTTGGTAACACCTCCTACAAGTGATGAAGCTCATGTTTCCTTATCTCCCAATAAATATCTTCCCAATGAGGATATCTTGGTGCATGATGAAGAGATCATTGAAAGCTCCTTAAATAATACATTACCACACCTTAGAACTAATATTTTCCTTTGTACTCCATTGATATTGCCCACTAACCTTCCTCAAAATTCAAAAAATATACCTTCACTTGATATGTTTTCTTCCTCCCACAAATAAAGTGCTTTATAATTTATACCTTACCCATTAAAAATAAAATCCCTTAAAGACAAGGACATGCCCAAAATTTTATCACCCATCTTATGAAAACAAAGTTAGTGACACCCATTAATCTAGAAATGTGTTATGGTCATGGATTTGAAATTCTTACTAAACAAGGTTATGATACAAAGAATGAACATGAAATCCACACTCTTAGAAAAAATTCCACGAGATTCTATAAAAGGGATTGGTTATCGAGGTCCTCCACCTTTACATAATACATTTACTTCAGCTTCAAACCCAATACCAATTCATGGTCCAGTTGGAGATGATCGTCTTCCCGCTCTGCATCCTTTGTCTGAGATAAAACACACATTATGCATTTTTACAAAGGAAATTAATAACTTTACCACCTACTCATGAAATAAATGATAATAAACAAACAAAACCAAATTCATCCTTTTGTGCATATCATAGAACATTTGGTCATTCTATGGATGAATGTTGTGCTTTAAAGAAAAAAATGCAATTGTTAATTTAGTTATATGAAATTGATACGGATCCATACACAAAAATAGATTTGTTGTTAGGGTGTTGCTCCTTGCTATGTGGAATTTGTAGTAACATAATATGTTCATTTCCATGCATGGGGGCACAAAAACACTTTGTGCAGCCATATTTCATCAACAAGGAGCAACTCAATAATATCCCTATCCTCACACTTAGAGGGCAAGGATGGATAATCTTGTGAGATGTTTATTCTTTCTAAAGGATCATCTCTCCCTTTGTTATCTCCTTAAAATATGTGTAAAAAGTACACTATTTTAAGGAAGGGAATATCCCTGTCTATTTTTGCTAGATTATAAAAGTGGCCCCTTTAGTGGTGATATTATACATAATCTCTCCTAAAGTGTGGACTTGTGGCCCCTTTAGTGGTGATATTTTTCATGGCATCCCCTAAAGTGTGGTCTTACACCTCACATGAAATTTCTTTAATGGTGATATCATAAAAGGTATTCCCTAAGGTATAGCTTTCTCACTCTATGTTAGTGTCCCCTTAGTGGTGGTATTTTGCTTAATATCCTCTAAAGTGTGGTTTTTCATGTCATGTTATGTCCCCTTAGTGGTGGTATTATGCTTCATACCCCCTAAGGTGTGGCTCTTCATTCCATGATTTTTCCTCTTAGTGGTGGTGTTATGTATCATACTTCCTAAGGTGTGACTCCCTATACATTAAAACAATATCCTTTAAAGTATAATGATCCATTTTGTTGGTTTGCACCCTTTGTGGTGGTGTTATTTGTAACACTCCCTAAGGTGTGGCTTTATGATTTCGTCCCCCCCATGATGTTAAACTTTGTACACCCCCTGAGGTGATTTCATCCCCATGATGTTAAACTTTGTACACCCCCTAAGGCAATTTCTTCCCTTGTGATGTTAAACTTTGTACACCCCTTGAGGTGATTTCGTCCCTATGATGTTAAAATTTGTGGACCCACTGAGGTGATTCATCCCTTGTGATGTTAAACAATCCCCCATGATGTTAAACTTTGTACACCCCCTGAGGTGATTCATCCTCTATGAAATTAAACTTTGTACACCCCCTAAGGTGATTTTTCCCCTATGACATTAAACTTTGTGTGCTCCTTGAGGCATGATTTGCAAAATAACCCATAGATTTGGCGTAACACAACTTGCTTATTCATGAAATTGATCACCCTTTTAACACGGCCACCTAGCATAGCACAAATTGCTTGCCAGTGGAGCCATGTGTTTCATGAGATACCTAGCATAACATAGCTTGCTAACCTTGTGAAACCCATCATATTGCATGGAAACCTAGCATAACACAGCTCGCTAGACAATAGATCTATGTAGCTCATGAGTGGTATAGCATAACACATCTTGCTAGCCCTTATAAGAGCACTATCTTGTCTAACATCATATTCGAGAAACAAAATTTGGTGTTTGAGACAAAATTAAGACTGAGATCTCCTTGCCTTACCAACTCGAATCTTTTTAGTACTAACCTTGTGTCTTTGTTTGTGGTTGTTGTGTGTCTTATATATGTTTGCATCATGTAGTGTTTTCATTTCATGTTTATGTTTGCATTATGTTATGTTTTGTGTTTTCATCATGTATGCTTCATGTTTGTCATGTTGTATGGCACCTCCTATGTGTGTCTTTCTTTGTTCTTGCATTTTTTTTCTAAAGGATCTTGAGCTAGGGGCTAACACATCCCCTAAATTCGATGTTGTCCTATCTCTTCAATTTTTGGATAATTGAACCCTTCTTGGCATTTATATACTTTAGTGTGAGTTTGAGCATAAGTTTATACTCTCACTAAACTGGGGGCTAAATCTAGCATAAAAAATTATCACCCTTGATAATTTCGCACTAGGTTTAGCTCCCCCTTATGTGCTTGGACCTAATTATGCATTTAATTTACCCATTTTATAAATATCTTCAAAAAATTAAAAGATGGGATTGAAAATATAAAATTAATATTCAACCCTGATGTTTAAGGCCCCAACAAGGATGGGCCTGGACTAGGATGTCCAGTGCCCTTGTCCAACCCATTTTGGATAAACTTTAAATATGTCAATAAAATTTTAATATTTGAAAATCTAATTTTATTTGTTGGCTATTGATATTTGATTTTCAAAAAATTAGAAGAATTACATCTAATACAAATCATTTTCACCATTTTTATCCTAATGAATCCTAGCAACTTTGAAGAACAGTTAATTGAGCAATTAAAGAGTCGAGAGAAAAAATAGCAGAATATTGCATCATTCATTTCAATCAAGCATCGTGTTTTTTATGTGATTTTGTTCATGTTTTATATTAATTTGTTTTGTGAGTACTAACACTTGCAGGACTTCAAATCAAACATCAATTTCTCCTTAAAGGTGATGAGTGCATGACTTCAATCCATCAAGGAATTGCTAATCTCAATGGTGAGTTGCAACAACTATCAATTTACCACTTGTTTATCATTTAGCCTCTGTCTGACCGAGGGTAAGCTCTCTTTTTACATCAACAAAGCCATTGTGGAGATAGAAATACCAAAATAGGGTTTGACTTAGACAAGACCCTATACATCACAACCTTTCTCCCTCTTTCATGTGTGCAAGTTATAGATATGAAGTGAATTGGAGGAAGATTTGAAGACTAATTTCCCATTCATGAATTCAAGCCCTACAAGTCATTAAGTCAAGGAAATTAGATTTTATCAACGATAGACAAAGTTTTGATAGTGAGTCCAGAAGAGAACTTGCAAATCATGAGCAACAGGAGAGTGAAGTCAAATCTTTAGTAGTTGCTACCCATTCTAGGGCACCCAACGCCCATGTATAGCTGTTTTGGGCCCAAATTTAGATGTGGGGTTCTTTTGTGTCTGCCTTTTGTTGTTCAGAACTCTATTTTCACTTGTCTATTCTATATTTTCCAGAAATATCAAGAGTTTGTTGTATGTTCATAAATAACCTAAGAACATCATTGCATCATAAAATTCATTCAATTAACAATCAATTGATCATATCAACATCATCCCCACATAGAGGATTAAAACCTTGATCCACCATTCTAGCTCTTCCATTGAGTTTCGTAGCCAAGTGGGTATTGAGATCATTTTTAATCCTCCCCATGTTTCATATTTGAAGAAGTGTGATTTAAAGTTTAGATCCCTTTTTTCAATCAAACATGAAAAATGACCAAAGACTACAATCATAAATATATTGGATAAATGATGGCCAAACGGACTAAATATATGCACTAATAATCATGAGAAGATAGGACAAATTGCACAAAACCTAGATTAGTCAAGTAGGATTGGCAATCAATGTAGGCTCACAACACAGGCGTTAATACCATCTACTAGTGGCTAGATAGCTAGAGATCATGACCCACAAGAGTGAAGGACCTCTTACCAATGGCTACCAAATGGTGATGCCTCGGTAATGTTTATCTCAATACACAAAGGTACGTCATGAGTAACTTTAGGGTATGATACACATCCCCCACACCACATTGATTGACGATCAAATGGTCTTAAGCTAGGCTAATACTGGATATCTAATGTGTCTTCTAAATTCCAAGAGGGTATGTGAGGCACATTCATGAACACTATCCCATCACAAGTGTGGGTCAAGAACATCAACTAAGCCATTCAAACCAACCCTGCACTCTTAGCTCGGTATCATCTGAGTATCAAAGCTTAAATAAACACAGCGTGACTAGATTGAGGTACAAATTTTTCTCCCCCCTTATATACCCCATCAGTTCATGTAGTAGAGTTCATCCATTGGGGGATGAAATCCCCAAGCATTCCTCTGAAAAGTAAGGATATGTGAGGTGTTTCTAATCTCTAGGATCACTTGAAGTGGAAGGAGACAGCATACACACAAACTAGAACTCCTAGGATATACACAATAAGATGGGTTGTTTTATGATTTATGATCCCCAGGCTCACCGAATGGTGCAAGGGGGGAGCATATGTCAATGGAGAACCCCAAACATGGAAAATAAGTAAACTGGCCCTTTAGTGAATTGAAGTGTTCCTAAGTTAGTGACAAACAAAGGTTTGTGATTGTGAACCTACAAGAAATCATGTTAGGAGTTTATTTCACCAATATTCAACTATCGAGGCTGCATAAAATACATTAGCGTGATCACCAGCTAGTGCAAGTTAGTAGATTAGTACCAAAACACTTATAAATCTTGCTCAAAGAATGAAGATTATGAAAGAATTTTACTTTTCAAGTTTAACCAAGAGCATATTGTATTTGTCCTTATATAAACAAATTCACCTCTATGTGATCAAGTGATAATCTTTAGCGTATCTTCCCAAGTAGTACAAGTTCGCATATTGACAAAACAGATTTTCCCTAGGAGCTATGCATTCACTTGTTTGTAGATTCACCTCTAAATGTTCAATTTCTTCCATGTGCAAGTCATATTCACCCCTAACCTATCAGAAAACTATCAGTTAATTACAAAGGTATATTTGTCCATATAGAGTCATACTCGTCTGTTTGCATAACACTTTCACCCAAGTAACAACACATTCACCCTTCTGAAACCTAGAAATGTTAAAAAACACTAAAAACAAGTGAATTTCATCAGTTTGACCCATGAAATGGGTCACACTAGGTGTTCCAAAATGTGTGCAAGGAAATTTGCTTCATGAGTGAACGAAATTGTAATAAAGTCAAACAAAAGACAAAAAAACCAAACAACATCGGATTGAGCGAAAAGAGGTCAAACCAACATCAAATCGGATGAAAATGAATTATGTTGAACTTCTCATTATGTAGATGTGCCCAAGATCATCAAATTCAATGTGTTCTCACTAAATTTCAGCAACATAATGATACTCAATTGCTTAAAGTTACATGATATGATAAAAATGGCTAAAGTGTTATTTTATGATTTTTGATGAAAATAGATGAAGGGTGAGGATTGGTTGAGGGAAATCAATGATGGAGATGAGATGATCTATCAAGACACAAGATTGTGCCAAGTGGCACTATACGAGGGCTTGAGAGAGAGATGGTACCTTATGAAGTATGTTGTGGGATGGGGAAGATCTTTGCCATAAATGCATTCCTTGTCCCCATATTCCCAAGGTATGGGGTGGAAAGCGATAAAGGAATTTTAAATTACTTGGGCGTACTTTTGGGAAAAAGACCCATATGGGGTTCCTTTCCCAAAAGGAGAAATCCTTTAAGGCTTAGAGGATATACTGGATGGGTAATAAATAGAAAGGAGTTGAACCCTTTATTAATCATGATTAAGGGGGGTAATTAGGCTTAGATTAAGGGATGGATGAGGCCAAATGGAGATGATGGAGGATGTGATGCCTCTTAATCAAGGATTAAGTGTATTCTCATGGTTAGTGAGATGATTAGGATGGAATTAAAGAGTAATAGAAAATGAAGGATGAGAATAGGATAGAAAAAGGGAGAGGAATTAAATAATTAAATTTAATTCCTATTTAGAGGGAAAAGGAGAAATGGGATTTAAGAATTAAATTAAATAATTAAAGTTATCTATTTAATTTAATAGATGGATGGAACACAATAGTCTAGGATAGGTAAATTAAATAAATTAATTGCCTTACGACCATGGGAATATTAATTAAATAATAGATCATTACTTAATTAACATAGACGATGAAAAATTTAGATGAAATATATGATAAACTTGACCATGTGACAATGTCAAATTTTAGGTGTCTATAATGCCATATAAGTCACCATCTAGACCTTTGAATCATCATCACAGTGTCATGTATGCTTGTGTGACTTTAAGCACTTACAAGTACCTAAAATAATTAACTACAAATATATTCAAAATAGAATGGTTTTGAGATGTTTATCAAATGGATGTAAAATCTGCATTCTTGAATGGAGAACTGGAGGAGGAAGTCTACATTCAGCAATTGAAGGGATTCAAATTTGAAAGTGACCCGGATGCCATTTGTAGGTTGAAGAAAGTTTTATATGGATTGAAGTAGGCACCTAGAGCTTGGTATGGCAGATTAGACAAGTACTTGATTGAACAAGGATTTCAAAAGGGACCTGCTAACAGTAATTTATACTACAGAACTCACTCAGATCAGATGTTGATTGTTGTGGTTTATGTTGATGACATAATTTTTGGAGGAAATGATGATATGTGCATAAAATTTATAGATGAAATGCAGAAGGAATTTGAAATGTCTATGATAGGTGAGCTAAATTTCTTCCTTGGATTGCAAGTAAATCAGAACAACAAAGGAATTTTCATTTCTCAGTCCAAGTATACAAAATAACTATTGAAGAAGTTTGGGTTGGAGAATTCTAAACCGGTTTGTACACCTATTGTTACCAGATGCAAGTTGACAAAAGAAGATGAATCACCTAAAGCTGATGCAAGCATGTACAAATCAATGATTGGAGGATTGTTATATTTGAATGCCACTAGACCAAACATTATGTATGCAATTTGTTTAGAAGCAATATTTCAACAAGAACCAAAGGAATCACATGTTGTTTCCAAAGGACTCATATTTCACTTTGACATCTTATATTGTTGTTGATTGGGCCAGATTTGTTGATAAAAGGCGGAGTACAAGTGGTGGAGCTTATTTCCTTAACAACCGATTGATTGCTTGGTCAAGTAAGAAACAAGATTTTGTATCTTTATCTACTATTGAAGCTTAATACATTGCATCATCCTCATGTTGCACTCAGATATTGTGGGTGAAACAAATGTTGAAGGATTTTGGAATATCATTTTATGAACTGATCTCAATCATGTGTGACAATACCAATGCAATAAATATTTCTAAGAATTTGGTAAAGCACTCCAAAACAAAGCATATATCCATAAGATATCATTTTTTGAGAGAGGTGTTTAAAAATGAAGTAAAACTTGAATATGTACCTACAACAGAGAAGATTACAAATATTATCACAAAACCATTGAGCAAAGATACTTTTGAGTATCTTCGACAGAAGTTAGGGGTTCTTCCCCCTCCTAGTCTACAATAACATGCACCGGGGTGTGCATTGGTTTAGGGTATTATATGCACATTTTTATCTGGATCAATGTTTGGTGGCTTCCTCATAGGGGGAGCAGAGTAAGTTTTTGAGGGGGAGTTTTTCCCTTTGTCTTTGATGTCAAAGGGGGAGAAGAAAAGAAGATAAGACGTTCTTTGATGCTAACATTGAGTTGTTTGGTTTGTTATTGATGAATGTTGCCATCAATGAAAAAAAGGGAGATTATTGGAATGTGTTGAGATGATGTTGATTGCTTGTTGTCATTAATGGTTGTCATTGATGTCAACATATCTTGGTTGTGTGACCGATGTTCTGTTTTGGTGCTTTGGTGATCCGAATTGGCCTAGTTCTGGATGTTGTGTTGTAATGATCTATCTTGGTTTCTATTTGTCTTGGTCCCATTCCTCTTGTAACATAATGAGATACATTCTTGTGGGTCCAGACCGATCTGGTAGTTGGTTAACGTGCTCCGACACATGGTTTGCATTGTAACATGTATATCTTATTATGGGGTTTCGGATATCATGTAGTGTGTTGATTTGAGCGAGGAGGTTTTGTGTGGTCCATGTTTCATTCCTCTCCACTACGGGAATGTTTTTGTGGTGACCTATTTTAATTTGTGCTTGGTCGACTTAGAAATTATGAAAATGTGTTTGGCTGACTTGGGAGATTATGGAAGCATGGAATAATATAAGTATAAGATGTTTTTGTTCAATGAAGGTAAGCGTGATGAATCCAAATCTAAATATATGGACATTGTGAAATGTGTGAAAGTGTATGACTGGAGGCAGTAGACAGTGAGATTCTATCTAGTGTCATTGTTGGTGATAGTTCTTTTCAGTGGTGGATTCCTTTTCATCATTCTTCTGGCAGTGAGCCATTTTATGTAGGTAGTGAGCCTTTCTCTTTTGGTAGTGAGCCATTTTTTGTAGGCAGTGAGCCTTTCTCTTTTGGTAGTGAGCCTTTTTTGTATCTTTGGCTATAATAGCTGGGTAATGAGACCAACCAGCAGTGACCCACCCTGCAGTGAAAAACTTGAGAGTGAGCCCTTGTAAATATCACCTTAATCGGTGTCACCTTAACTAGTGTTTTATAATTGAGAATTAGCATTCTCTGTGGTTTTTCCCTTCTTGGGTTTCCATGTAAATTTTGGTGTTCCTTGTGCATGGTGTTGTTGTGTGCTTACATGTTCATTAATATCTAATTGATTTAAGTTTTCTCTGGATTAATTAAAGTAAAGAAAATTGTTTGATAATAACTTATTCACCCCCCTCCCACACCCTCTTAGTTATCCAGACTGTTCAACAATCTTATCTCAAATGGGGAAGAGGTTCCAAACATGTAAATCCTTGGTAGAGGTTTTAAACATTTAAATCCTTGGTAAAATCATATTACAAGACAAAATAATATTTAAGGAACGCCCTACTTATCATATCATAAAAAAGAATAAATTTTGGGGACTTTTCTTATACAACAAATTAGATGAATTTAAATCAATGAATAACAAACTACAATCTCATGACAAAAAAGGATCATACACCTCTTGATAAATAAATGTGAGTATAACTTCATACACTAAAAACAAAAATAATGGGGTAATTATAATGGAGCCAATTACATTCATCATCATGAGATGAATTCTGAAAGCTTTTGTCAATTATTATAAACTAGACTGTCTTATTAGTACTTCATGATTGAATGAACTTTGGAAGGCAAGTGTATTGAATTATTTGAAGGCAAGTGTATTAAATTATTTTAATGCTAAGATAAAAGTTAAATCATCTATTTCTTTAGAGAAGAAAATTACTTTAAAAGGCTTATTTTGTGACTAAGTCTAGCAATATCTAAAACATTAAAGAAAACATGACTTGATAATTATTAATTGTTTAGCTTATAGATATCTTAATTGTATTTAAAATAAACTAGCTTAGAAGTGTTGCAAGTATGAAGGTGTTGTCATTGATGTCAACAAGCCTATGTTGTCATTGATGATAGTAGTGTAGTGGTTCATAAGAGATTGTTGCTTTAATAAGCTTCTATTTATGGTTCATATGTCGAGGATACTGAGAAAATTGATAAAATAAGGAAATAGGTTGTTGCAAAGGTGTTCTGGTTTGCATAGGTGTTTTGGTTTTGCTTCACATTTCTTCTAGTTTGAAGATCGACTTTTGTGGATTGGATATGTTTCTTAGAGATGTTCAGAGTTTCTATATCCAGAATTTTGGCTTTTGGATCATTGGTCAAAGGAAGTTATGTTCACCAGTGTGAATTGGTTTTGCAGTGTTGTATACAAAGGTGTCTAGGAGAGGTATTTTCTTTGCATTTATCCGTAGTTTTTCAAGACTTTTGATTATAAAAGAGATTTGATGATGTTGTTCTCTTGTCTTTGTCAAGAGGATTTGTGGTTAAGTGTATCAAAAGAAGGTCTTCTAAGTTACAGAGTATTGCAATGCCTGGCAGTATTGTCTGGATAAATAGTATGTTTATAATTTTCAAATGACATTTGTTGCAAAGGAGTTTGTTGGTTTCCAGGATGTTCTTGGATCATGTTCAAGTGAACTTTGTTGTTTGGAAGTTTCTGATTGATCAAAGGAAGTGTGTAGTTCAAAGTTTAATATGTTTTCACGGTAACAGTCGACTTGGTGTTTACACTACATTCAAAGATGTTCAAGTGTTAATGAAGGCATATCATAGCATGTGAGATTTAATTTGGGTCCCACTTAAGTTTTGTTCTGGTCCACTTTTGTTCCTATCCACCATGGGAATGTTTAGTGCCGACCTAATTTGTAAAGTGTGAAGCATGTATTATTGACCTTGGAGAAAGTTTTCAAGGTTGAGGACGGTATAAGTATGAGTTGAGATGTTGAAGGTTGATAAGATAGAAAGGATAGATGTGTGTGATGCAAGTGATGCAAATTGTCGAAGAGTAGAGTGTGAGTTTGAGCAAAGCAATGCGAAGTTCAAAGTGTTGGACTTTTGAATGCAGTGAGCTTGAAGGTGTCTGCAATCATTCAAGCAAGACTGTGAAGGTGTTGGAGCCATTATGGTGGATTCTTTGTTGCATTGAGAATTTGTTCTCTATATAACATTTATCTTCTATCTTTTTTTTCTTTATGTGGCAGTGAACCCTACCTGTAAGCCCTTTTGGATAGTGCATCATATTCTAGCAATTAGCCCTTGTACCAATTTTGTAATTACTTATATTGTGAGCTAATCCTCAATGTGGTTTTTCTCTCATTGGGTTTTCCATGTAAATCTGGTGTTATCTTGTGTATGGTGTTGGTTGTTTTAGTTTTTGTCATCTACTTTTTATGGTTAAACATTATAACAGATTAAGGGTTTAATGAATGTTTGTGGATCTAATTACTATTGACAGTTTTAATGTTTTAATTTGGTACAACTAATTCACCCCCCGCTCTCAGTTGTCTTGTTTATTTAACAATTGGTATCAGAACAAGGTTCCTTGAAGAAAATCTTAACTGCTTGAGGTAGATTTGGGATGGTGAACAAGATAGATTTCCCTAAGTTTGATGGCACAAATTATGCATTCTGGAAGACAAAGATGGAAGGATATCTAGCATCCTTTGGATATGAGATTGAAAAGGAAATAAAGAATCAATATGTTGCACCTGCGAATGGTCCGAGCACAAGTGATGAGATTAAGGCACATGAAATAAACGGTAAGGCAAGATTTATTCTTGTGAATAATCTTTCAAATTCTGAATTAGTAAAAGTTATGAATCTTAAGACTGCTAAAGAAGTTTGGGATAAGCGAGAAAGAATTTATGAAGGAGATGACAAGGTTAAACAAGCGAAGTTGCAAAATCTAAAGGCACAATTTGAAACCCTGTAAATGTCTGAAAATGAAACAATTACAAGTTATATGCAGAGGGTTGATGATCTGGTAAGTGCGATGAGAGGTCTTGGTGCACAAGTCAAAGAACCTAGAGTAGTAAAGAAAATTCTCAGATCTTTTCCTTATTCTTATAGTGAAAAGTTATCTGCTATTGAAGTTGCAAATTTTAATACTTACTCCAGAGATCAATTGTTGGTTGAATGGTACAAAAGTGGAGACTACTTTCAAGGCTAGAAAATTAGAAAAGGTTGAAGATTCATATGGAGATCTTGATGATGTGGAAGGTAATTAAACTACCTTTCAAATGTTTGAGCTGTGGAAATATAGGTCACTATGCTTCAAGATGTTCAAATAGAGTTGTGAACAATAAAAGTTAGGAGAACAAAAAAAATATGATTAAGAGAAGTTACTATGTTAGAGAAGATGATATTTTTGAAGATGAATCTGATTATGGAGATGATGAGGAATGCTTGTTCTTGGCTATAAAAGATGAATCTACTTCTGCTAACTCTAAAAGTTGTGTGAAGGAAAGTGTTTCAGAAAAGAAAGATAAGATCAAAGGTACTTTGGTATCTTCTTTTCATGCTAGACAAGATAAAAACTATTGGGTTGTTGATAGTGGTTACTCTAATCACATGACCAAAGAAAAAATTAAGTTTGTTAAACTTGAAAAATATGATGGAGGATTAGTTAAAGTTGGAGATGATTCAAGAGCTAAGATTTGTGGAATAGGTTCAATTAGTCTTGATGGCAAGTATGATACTAAAGATGTTTACTTTGTTAAAGGCTTAAGGCATAATCTTTTGAGTGTTGGACAAATGTCTAGCAAAGGATATAATCTTTTGTTTAAGGATGAAAGTTGCAAGATTAGAAAAGGATCTAAAACTGTGATTATTGTTGGTAAAAGGACAGATGGAAATATCTATCAGCTCAAGGGTGTTATTGGTCATTTCTTTATGAATCAAATTAATGACAATTGGTTATGGCACTGGAGGATCTCACATGAATTTTGAAAATATGGTTAGGACAGATGGAAATATCTATCAGCTCAAGGGTGTTATTGGTCATTTTCTTATGACTCCAATTAATGACAATTGGTTATGGCACTGAAGGATGTCACATGAATTTTGAAAATATGGTTAGAATCAGTTCAATTCAAGCAGTAAGAGACCTACCAAGAATCACAAAGCCTATCAATGTCATTTGCAAAGATTATCAATGCGAAAAACAAATGAGTAGTTCTAAGGGAAATGAACAATTTTCTATCGGACTACTAGAATTAATACATACAGATATTTGTAGTCCTACAAGAGTAAGAAGTCTTTAAGGTGACAGGTATTTCATGTTTTTGATTGATGATTATTCTAAAATGACATGGGTTACTTTTTTTAGAGAAAAAATTGAAGCTCTAAATAAATTTAAAACATTTAAAACTATGGTTGAGAATGAGATGGATTTGAAGATCAAATGTTTGAGGTCTGATAGAGGTGGAGAATTCACCTCCAACGAGTTTAACATGTTTTGTGAAGATCATGGAATAAAGAGGCACTTATCTGCCCCTAGAACTCCTCAGCATAATCGAGTTGTTGAAAGGAAAACATAACTATTCAAGAAGTTGCAAGGACTATGATGAAAGAAGCTAAACTACCGGAAGTATATTGGAGAGAAGCAATTCATACTGATGTTTACATACTTAACAGAGTTCAATCCAAAGCTAACAACACAAAGACTCCCTATGAGTTGTGGTATGGAAGGATTCCTACTGTCAAATACTTTAGAGTATTTGCAAGCAAATGTTATATCAAAGGAGATGAAGAAAACTTGGGAAAATTTTATGCAAAGTCTGATGCAGGTATCTTCCTTGGATATTCTACTAAAAAAAAGGCTTACAAATGTTACAACAAAAGGTTGAGAAAGATTGTTGAGAGTGCAAATGTCAAGGTTGTTGAAAATTTTCATAATTTAGTTGCTATAGATGGATATGTGTCAGATGAACATGTTTGTGGAAAAGAAGAAGAAGAAAAAGCTAAGGAAAAATAAATGCAGAATGAAGAAGAAGAAGCTCTAGAAAAGACCCCTAAGTATGTGCAAAGAAATCATTCTAAAGAAAATATCATTGGAGACAAGAGGAAAGGAGTATTGACAAAAATAATATTTGTTGAAGTTGAGGTAAATCTGTGTTTACTAAAACTAAACCAAAAACAGTGAGTGAGGCATACAAAGATGAATATTGGATTAAGGCAATTGAAGAAGAGTTGGAACAAATTAAGAAAAATCAAACTTGGGAATTGATTCCTAGACCTAAAAATAAGAACATAATTGGAACTAAGTGGGTATTTAGAAACAAGCTAAATGAGAATGGAGAAGTGGTAAGAAACAAAACAAGGCTTGTGTATAAGGGTTACTCACAAGTAGAAGGAATAAACTTTGAAGAAACATTTGCCCCAATGGCTAGAATGGAAGCAATCAAAATGTTTTTGGCATTTACAACACATAAAGACTTTAAAGTTTATTAGATGGATGTGAAGTCTATTTTCCTGAATGGAGAATTAGAGGAAGAAGTTTACATGGAACAAATGGAAGGATTTCAGTTTTCAGATAAACCAGACATGGTTTGCAGATTGAAAAAGGCATTGTATGGATTAAAGCAAGCTCCCAGAGCTTGGTATGACTATGCAAGATTAGACAAATATTTAATACAACAAGGATTCTGTAAAGGCACCACAAATAGTAATATTTACTTCAAAATTGAGGAAGATAAAATTTTGATAGTGGTTGTGTATGTGGATGACATTATTTTTGGAGGCAATGAATCTATGTGTAAGAAATTTGCAGAAGAGATGTAGAAAGAATTTGAGATGTCAATGTTCGGGGAGAAGAATGTCTTCTTTGGGCTACAAATCAGTCAAACAAATAAAGGCATATTCACTTCACAATCAAAATATGTTAAAGAGATGTTGAATAAGTTTGGAATGGATGACTCCAAACCGATATGTACTCCTATGGTTACTGGTTGCAAATTAAGCAAGGATGATGAATCCCCTAAGGCTGATCAGAGCAAGTACAGATCTATGGTTGATGGATTGTTATATCTAACTGCTACTTGATCGGATATCATGCATGCAGTTTGTCTTGTGACTAGTTTCAATACAATCCTAAAGAGTCACATGTTGTCGCAATAAAGAGGGCATTCAGATATTTAAAATGAACTTTGGATTATCGCTTATGGTATCTTAAGGATATTGATTTCACATTAAGTGCATACATAGATGCAGATTGTGTTGGATGTGTTGATGACAGGAAAAGTACAAGTGGTAGTGCATTCTTTCTTGGATGTAGATTGGTGGCATGGCTAAGCAAGAAAAAAGATTTTGTTTATTTATCTACTGCAAAGGTTGAGTATATTGCAACATCATCTAGTTGCACACAAGTTTTATGGATGAGACATACATTGAAGGATATCAGAGTAGTGTATGATAAGCCTATTTCTATCTTTTGTGATAACACAAATGCAATTAACATTTCAAATAATCCAATGATGCATTCAAGGACAAAGCATATATCAATCAAGTATCACTTTTTGAGAGAAAGTTGTACAGAATGAAGTGAAGCTTGAATATGTACCTACAACGGATAAGATTGCTAACATATTCACTAAGGCTCTTCCTAAGAATACTTTTGATTATCTTCAAGAAGTTAGGGGTTATTGCCCCTCCTTTGAACTAGATGTATATTGAGATGCATCAATCCAGTGGTTCTATGGATTCATTCCTTGCCTAGACTGATGTTGGTGGCTACCTGTCAAGGGGAGTAGGTAGTAACATTGTTGCAGTATGAAGTTTATGTTGTCATGATGCAAAGGTTGTTGAGTTGATTGGTGTGTACTCCTAAGGGGGGTTATTCAAAGCAGTTGAAAGTATCTTGGTTCTATGTCAAAGGGGGAGAATAATGCAAAATACCTTATCCTTTGCCATCGGTGCTAAAGGGGGAGAGGAAGAATCATGTGAAAAAGTCTATCTACATAAGAGAGAGAAAGTGAGAAAATCATGAAATAGAGAAAGTGTAATGAGATAGTTGCACAAGGGGGAGAAAAGAGAAAAGGAAATAAACATGTTCAAAACTATTGTGTCTGATAATTTTTCACATCTTGTGTTGCCATCAATGACAAAGGGGGAGATTGTTGCAAGTATGAAGGTGTTTTCGTTGATGTCAACAAATCGGTGTTGTCATTGATGATAGTAGTGCAGTGGTTGAAAGGAGATTGTTGCTTTGATAAGCTTATATTTATGGTTCAGATGTCGAGGATATTGAGAAAATTGATAAAATAAGGAAATGGGGTATTGCAAAGGTGTTCTGGTTTGCAAAGGTGTTCTAGTTTTGCTTCGCATTTCTTCTGGATTGAAAATTTGCTTTTGTGGTTTGAATATGTTGGTTAAAGATGTTCAAAGTTTCTATATACAGAATTTTGGCTTCTAGATAGTTGGTCAGAGGAAGTTATGTTCACTAGTGTGTGAACTGGTTTTGCAATGTTGTGTACAAAGGTGTCTAGGAGAAATGTTTTTGCCCCGCATTTCTTAGTAGTTGTTTTTTAGGACTTGTGGTTCTAAATGATAGTTGATGATGTTGTTCTTTTGTCTTTTTCAAGAGGATTCGTGGTTAGGCCTATCAGAAAAAGGTCTTCTGAGTTACATAGTATTGCAGTGTTTGGCAATGTTACCTGGATAAACAATATGTTTATAATCTTCAAGTGAGATTTGTTGCGAAGGAATTTGTTAGTTTTCAGGATGTTCTTGGAACTATTCAGGTGAAGTTTGTTGTCTGGAAGTTTTGGATTGATTAGAGGAAGCGTGTAGTTCAAAGTTTAATGTGTTTTCACAGGTAACGACCGACCGAGTGTTTAAACTACATTCGAAGATGTTCAAGTGTTAATGAAGGCATAGCATGACATGTGAGATTTAATTTGGGTCCCAGTTAAGTGTTGTTCTAGTCCACTTTCATCTCTATCCACCGCGGGAATGTTTAGTGCCGACCTAATTTGAAATTGCAAAGTGTGAAGCATGTATTATTAACCTTGGAGAAAGTTTTCAAGGTTGAGGACGGTATAAGTATGAGTTGAGATGTTGAAGGTTGACAAGATAGAAAGGATAGATGTGTGTGATGCAAGTGATGCGAATTGTCGAAGAGTGGAGTGTGAGTTTGAGCAAAGCAATGTGAACTTCAAAGTGTTGGAATTTTGAATGCAGTGAGCTTGAAGGTTTCTGCAATCATTCAAGCAAGACTGCGAAGGTTTTGGAGCTATTGTGGTGGATTCTTTGTGCATTGAAAATTTGTTCTCTGTGTAACATTTCTCTTCTATCATTTTTTTCTTTCTATGGCAGTGAGCCCTACCTGTGAACCTTTTTGGATAGAGTGTCTTATTTTGGCAGTGAGCCCTTGTACCGGTTTTGCAATTACTTATATTGTGAACTAATCTTCGCTGTGTTTTTTCTCTCATTGGGTTTTCCATGTAAATCTGGTGTTCTCTTGTGTATGGTGTTGGTTGTTTTAATTTTTGTTATCTACTTTTCATGGTTAAACATTATAATAGATTAAGGGTTTAATGAATGCTTGTGAATCTAATTACTATTGAGGGTTTTGATGTTTTAATTTGGTACAATTGATACCTTCCGCAAACCCTCTCCCCCCCTCCCCCCTCTTAGTTGTCTTGTTCATTTAACAAGAACATTTTGAAAGATTATTGAAGACTTGGTGACATGAATATAGAACAAAATGAGCTATAGGTTCCTACCAAAGGAAATGCCAAAACAATTAAATGTTTATTGTGGTGGATTTAGCTTAATAAGATAAAAGCAATACCCTACAAACTTTGTAAGTGAAGTCACTTCAACCTCCATTCTTGTGCAAGTATGATCCATGAGATTAGGTCAAGTTCTTAGCCAAGTGGTGGATTGTACGACATTAGTTTTCTTTGGTTTCAAAGGTTAAGGATCTTGTATATGTCAAATGTGGCCTTTGGATGATCCAAAATACCCTAGGGAAGACAAGACGATGGGCATGCATTAGAACAAGGCAATTTTCCACTTTTGACATTTTCATTGCTTTCCATGAGGAATGAAAGCACCATAAATTACAACAAAAGCATGATTGGTTGTTGCAAGCCACAATCATTGAAAAAGCACAAATGCCCTCTAGCAAAATCACACTCCTTGACATAAGTAGCAAACTCATCACAAATTAGATAAGGCATGGAACACGAAATATTGTCAAATAATTTCAACTTCCAAGCATTGTTTGGTAAGCATGATTGAGCACTACAATCATCAAAAAGTCCATAATAAACATTTGTACAAAATGTACAAATTTTTTTGTACTTCTGCAATCCTCTTTATAAGCTCAACTTGCTAGGTACAATGCTACAAAGCAAGGTATTATAGGTAGACGAAACAACCTAGTAAAATTGTTGATTTCTTATATGAATTTGTTATATACTTACTACAAACTAAATTATAATGGCTTGATGAGCATCTTGATCACTCTTACTAAAAATTCTCCAAAATAACATTGATCACACTCTATGTGTTTCTTTATGCTTCCTTACATTACTTTCATGTTTCTATAATGTTGGCAACTACAAATAATGTACAATATTATTAGAGTTAAGTTTGGTGTTAATTACCTAAAGAAACTTTTTTTTTGGTGTCTAGGCATTTGCCAAGAAAAATAAAAAGTACAATAAGCTTGGTGAGATTCAAGGGCGCCTCTTCTTGATGAGATTCAAATGCAGCTTGGGATCGTATGAAAGGATCACAAAGAAGTTCAAGAAGACTTGAAGTAAGTTATTGAAAAGAAAAATACTGTGTGGGGATCAAAAAGGAAAAAATATTAACTGTCAATATAATTGAGAATTAAGTTCATTCTTTCCTTTTAATATTTGGCATTTTATAATCGTTTCCTCCAGCTCGAGGAAAATGGACTAATGAATGTACTTCTCTCACTTTGAAGAAGAGTTTGTTGCAATTACGTGTAGAAAGAAGATGATAGATTTAAGGAACAAATGTCTCCAAACCTGATGTTCTTGACCCTAAAGAACTAGAATTTCAAAATTCATCCTACTTCAGATGAGAAATAAACTCAACACTAATATTTTTTCTGAGAGTTCAAATGTTGATACTCAACCGATGACAAAAAAAGGAAGATTAAATAAACTTGGCTTTTTGAGATTGACAATGGAGACCATAGTCATCGTCCCACGTTTAGACCTAGTAGTAAACCTCTTTCTTCGAGTGTTAATGGTAAGTGAGATAGCAAGATTAGAAAAGACTCCTGAATTTTACAGAGCATAGGACCAATGATTTATTCGAGGTTTATTATGATTATATTTAAGTGTTTCCTTATGAAGTCAAAACATTTTCTTAGGAATTTGTTCAAACTATTTGATATGACCTGTTCTTAGGTTGCTGCTTTACTCTTAGGAATTTGGTAGCATTTTTTTATCACTGATCTGGTATTAACAGCTCCAATCCTATTCGAGATTTTTTTTTTAAATGTGTGGTGATTACAGATATTCCAACCCATCCCATCATGATGGACAAAATTTTATTGGTCTTAGATGGCATATAAATTAAATTTATATCACGTCTCTGTGGCCTTCCACAGAAAAATTCTCATGTACCTAGTATTTCTTGCCTCAATCTTACATGTCAGGTTCTCCACTAATTTCAGAAGTAAAATGTACCGAGTCGTTGTCATACAAACTAATCACCCACACATGTAATTCACATGACACATCAGCAGACCAATTTTCTACCATCGACTCGTGAGCAAAGTAATAATTCATTCAACCGAGAGACATGTCCTTGCCAAACAGCATATGAAGACCGATGATTCAAATTAAACAAGGGAAAAAGAAACTAAAACCAACTGTTGCCCTTGCAGAAACAACAGTGCTTCTAAGACTGTTTGGACAAAAATCCCTAGTCAAAACATTTCTATGGATTCAATAACCACGCTAATGAAATTTGATAGGCATGGATCGGATAATAAAAGGATCATTGCCATTCTCCCCACGATGCTCTGAATCAAGTCCATTCTATTTCAGATGCATCATAAAACTGAGTCAAACCCATTCCACTTAAGACAATTCAAAAGAGACTACAATGGACTATCCTGCCGTGATGACCTAAGCAAAATGCGTAACAAGCCAGGCCTGTCTACAAACACAAACTCAGAAGTTCAAGCAACATATTTCTAATATAAAATTTGTTCATAAAATTCCTCCACTTTCAGAAGCTTCCTCCTATGAAAGCAAGGAAATTAGTTCGTTTGTTGTCTTCACAACATTGCCAAAACCCACACGTAGCATGATCCTTAAAAGGATATTTATTTTTCATTCTTCCCATTTACTCAAAACTCATCCTTTATCCTTGTAAAATGCAAACCTAATGAACCCTCACCACAGAGGAAATTATACAAATGAGGTCTTTGCAAAGTACATCCATGTACATAAACATTGATAACATCAACAAGGGCACCTCTTTATCCCTCACAAATCAGCTAACACGTTGTTACTCGTTATTACTAGTCATTAAGTATATGACTTAGTGCACTCCTACCACACATTCACATCGACAAATGCAAAATCAGATAAGCAAAATCTGTTTAAAGTATATTGTAACTTGCCACATTCCTACCCTACAAACACATTGACAAAGGTAAAACTAGATAAGCAAGATCCACGCCAAAGTCCTATACCACAAAGTGCATTCTTGAATTGATCTACTCTCAAGCACATAGTATTCTGCTATAGCAAACTTTTGCCGTAATATAAATTAATCAAAAAGGAATGATAATATCCGTTGAGCTTATAAAGCCCAGTAACCACCAATTGGATTAACAAAGATGAAACAAAACAAAAAAATCCTCATTAACAAGAGATTAAGCAAAGATTTAGTCGTATTTTATATCTAAAATCCTAGTGAGAATTGCATGTGCCTTTAACACTCTATCCTAGTGAGAATTGCATGTTCCTTTAACACTCTGTCTTGGCCTTGAGATGAAAAGTTACGAAACTTGCCTTGTATAGGGCAAAAAATTATAGAAAATATAAACATATGATGAGAGGGAAAATAAAAAATGTCATTGCATATTTTTGCACCCATCATCATGAATAACATCTTTTCCTGTTTTTCGATGTCCTAACAGATTGATCAGGTCTCTATGGCCTTTCCTTTGCCTGAATCTTCTATATGAGGTTCTTGACCTGGTTTAGAACAACAAAAAGAACAGAAAAGGCAATCAGATTCATGATGCCTAATAAAAACTAACCACCTCCACATTTGACCTAAATGACACACCTGCTTTTTCATCAGCAGACTGATTTTCATTACCGATCTCCTCCTCATCTTCAAGCTCATCAAAATCAAGATCATCATCCCCCATTCCTAGTTTCTGCATACATACAGAAAATAACTGTAAGAGACAATGGGTTTTAAACTTCCACACAACATACCATTTACAAGCGCAGAATTCAACATACCGAGAAATCCATCTGATTAAGATCCATGTCCTTGCCTTCTGAAAGCAATATAGCCACAGATCCGAGGCACAAACTTAGTATACAGAACATATAGACTATGGATTCCTAATCAAAAAGAAAAAAGAAAATAACCAGAATCATCTCCTATATGATTCTAATGTTCACCTCCATTTTCTTCATCCTCATCAACCCATGACCTAAATGACACACCTGCTTTTTCATCAGCAGACTGATATTCATTACCGATCTCCTCTTCATCTTCAAGCTCATCAAAATCAAGATCATCATCCCCCATTCCTAGTTTCTGTATACGTACAGAAAATAACTGTAAGAGACAATGGGTTTTAAACTTCCACACAACATACCATTTACAAGCGCAGAATTCAACATACCGAGAAATCCATCTGATTAGGATCCATGTCCTTGCCTTCTGAAAGCAATATAGCCACAGATCCGAGGCACAAACTTAGTATACAGAACATATAGACTATGGATTCCTCATCAAAAAGAAAAAAGAAAATAACCAGAATCATCTCCTATATGATTCTAATGTTCACCTCCATTTTCTTCATCCTCATCAACCCATTTGTTCCAATCAACTTTTAAGAATGGTAATCGCTTTCCTTCAGTCTTAGCCAACTGCTTCCACCATTTCTTTTCCTCTTTTTCGATAATACAGACTATGTTCCTCAAGCCAACATTGATTCTACTTTCCTGCACCACAACCAGCAGTAAATAATTGAACCCTCCTGTAAATTTCAAATATGCTAAACACACGAGTTAAGAACCTTTTTACCTCACAGATTAAAGAAAAAGGAATGGGACAAACAAGATTCATCATATATTCCACCTACCTTCACATTCACCCTGTCTAACAAGTCTAGATCAACCTCGTACAATGCTTGATCTTTCCCAACTCTTGCAGAGAAAGAGAACTTCCCCTCAGGTTCAACCTTCACTTTTGGATTGTTTGCATCAGGCAGTTCAACAGTAATATATATCTTATCAGACCTCTGTGCCCACTTGACTTCAGGATATCGACTGCAAATCAGAAAATTAATAGCTCTAGTTAGATAACCATGCTGAACAGTATAAACCCATTTGGTTTCAGAGCATAGTCAGCAAAGTCATGGTAATGCACTTCATTGAAATCCATCATATTCCAGCAGAACTCATAGAGTGGAAACTATGCAGGGAGCCAAGGATCCTCTAACCAGTCAGACATTTTCATAAATTTTTTATATGACTTATTATATACGTATAGTCTAAGTCAACACCACTGTAACTTTTATGATTACCCATAATCCTAAAAGAACATTTCTTTTGTAATTTGAGTTGCTGTCCTCTTTCAAGGCAGCATAAGATGTATTGCCCATTCACAAGGGTTACATCAAAATTCACCAGCACTTCAAAGGGAAATCTTCTCTAATTCCCATGTAACAGCCTTCCTCCACACATTCAACAGCAAGATTGGTGTAATAGCCCTGGGCCATGGTTTGAATACTGCCTTTGACATGAATGTTCTAGAAGTTGCAAGGAATGTTTGCTTATCATTCTTGCCGTGAACTCCAGCGGTATATCTTGTTGGCAGCTTCAAGTATTGCAGACAAATCTCTTCTATTTCTTCAAAATGTGAGCAAGGTATGGTGAAGAAATATAACAGGTTATAGTTCAAACACTGCTCTGGCAAGACAAACAGGGCAGTTGAATTTGATGATTGCAAATTATTCCTGATCAGTCCCTGACTGGAAAACCCTTCAAACAATTTTGCTAATCATACCCCAGTCAATCACATCATATTACCAACATTTTAACAACTTTCCCAGGAGATTTCCAGGGGTACTAACATAATTCACACATTCTTACTTCCAGTACATCAGAATTTGCACTCAAAAGTTTAAGCAAGTCAAAGGATCTATGACCATATGTCCTCCCAAACATAGATATATTCCTACTCTCAATCATGAATTATAATAAAGCAATGAAAAAACAGAGGTGCCCTTAATATAACCACAACACAAGATTTGAAGTTTACAAAGAGAGTGAAACAATCTCATAAAGGAATACAATACAATTCCTGATGTTGAAGCTTCAACATTCTGCTCACGCCTAATTTAATTCAGCTGCTCTTCATCAAATACCTGAGCCATCCTTAAGATACAAAAATCGTTCAGCACTTGAGAAACCTTAAAAACCAGTCTACTTAGTTGCAGAAAAAATCAGAGCAGAATAAAGTTGAAATGAGCAAAAAAATTGCAGCTTACAGCCTTTAAAGAGAAAAAATCTGATAATATTAAAAAAATCAGACAAAAAAATAGTGGCCACTGATTATTTTGAAAATAATGCAGTTATTTCATGAGTATCGATCTGAAGTCCAAGATATTGCAAGATTTTCATGATATTTGCTTCTACACTCCAAACCTTACAAAATAAACGCCTAATTCTCTACAACCTCTACATTTCAGCCATGGCCATTAGTGCAATCACTCCAACCATCCAATATAATGGGTCCACCAACCACACTCTACATCTCAAAGCCTCTAGCAATCCATAAAATGATTGGCTCAAGACAAACACCTATGTCACCACCAAGCTTTTAGAAAAAAAATTAAAAAACCCTAATTAGAGATGCTTTAGAATGCTACAATCAACTTAAAACCTATTCAATTGACCTAGAAGATCTAGTTAATGCTCTAGTCACGGAATTCCAATATCACAACTTACCTTAAAACAATCTAGGCAACTTCATTAACACAAGATAAATACCTCCCAAATCTACACCTAACATTATCATATCTTGGAAATCCTTTGCATACAAGACTGACCATAACATGAGTGAGGAAAACCTTTTAAAACTTCTTTTCAAAGCCATAGACCCAAAACTGCAACACAATGTTATATTCTTTTCTCCAAAACCTAGGGGATGCATTTGAACAAGCCAAAAGACATCCATTTCAAGAAACAATTTGTAAAGCCATAAAAAGCTAGCAAAGACACTTTCAAGACAAGCAATGCCATTAACACACAACAATGCAAAGAGAAACTCCATTTTCCAAATGATAAAAACCAAACCCACTCTCTCTTAAGTCTTTATGAACTCAAGCAATGCTTGCTGAAGCTTCACAGTTCCACCATTGATTCTACCATATGACAACCCCAATTGGTATAATGCTGAAAAGTTTTGATCATGAAATGCTAGTTTCAAGCACTCATAAGAATTTTCACAATCTTAAAAGAATCACTTATGATTTAATGTTAGGTTTCCACTACTTTGATTATGAATCCATCACACAAGATAGATACAACAAACCCTTAGGACCTTGTCCACAAACCCTCAGAGGAAATAACTCAAAGATAAAACAATCAAGACAACCATTTCACCCCCACCACTCAACAAGATAGAAAATCGACCACAAGAACCTAGTGTACAACCTCCTATTGTCATAAAAGCTACCACATTAACTTCCTAGAAGAACTCAACACAATGCCTTGAAAAATTCCCTTGATGGAACTCATATGTACCTACCCATATCATAAGATGTTCCTCACACAAAAATTACAAGACATCAAAGAATTCTCTTCACGTACCACATCCACCCAAACTAGTTAAATATCCCAAGCTCCAACCACCAAAAACTTCATACAATTGAAATAATATTCCAATCACCACCTAATAGGAAAATCCCCATAGAATTCCCCACGAATGACATGACCAATGAGAAGATCCTCTATAGGGTAGATGAGCACCCCTCTCCATTATTGTCATGATTAGGGATTACTTAGTTTAGCGAGTCCTAATCAACAAAGGCTCAATAATCAATATTATCAACAAATAGGTAATGAAAACACTAAAATATTCACAAAATCACCTAAGAATACAAGAATCAATTGTCACAGATTTGATAAATACAACCAAAAATAACATGTTTATTTTTGGCTTCTGGCTTCCTATCAAAGTAGAACCCAAAATCTTACATGAACTCCTCTCCCTCTCTCACAATCTCCTCTTAGGACAACCTTCAACACACCGCATGTGAGCAATCACTTCTTTTAGAAGCCAATATATAAGATTCATTCATGATGGCATTCATTAAAAACATGAAATCGATCCGAATCCATGGGATCTCCCCATAAACTACCCCATGATGGAATTTTGAATTCCCACTACTGAAGATGTTATCAATGTCCACTTGCCCAAGTACATCAATATGCACCTCAGCCTTCAAGTTACCCTTGACTATATGCATACTAATGGACCGATTGATCTTCAAAATAAATGTTATACTTCTCATCTACTACACATCATAATTGATCCACCACCCTCTTCCTTGCTAGCAAGAGATAGATACTTACCTCTATTAAACCATGCTCCTTCCAATGCTAATGAAGCTTATTAAGATGATGACATCTTTCAACACAATGAAAAATGGAATTGCGGATCTCTTCCAAGACTCGCTCTAACTCTCTCCTCAACCTTTAGCCAAATTGGCATTGTTAACAAGGATTTGCCACATGTCAAACACTCACATAGCCAATCTTATACCATTCACCCCTACTATAATGAAGACTATCATCTCCCATGCTTGAGCCTAAAACTTAAATGCACTCCATTATCAACAACAAATGCATGTCTTTGACCATGAAGCAAACATAGTCCAAATCTCCCACAAAAAGTATAATCACACTTTTGACACTAGTGATGAAAAATGTGCACGAATACCCCCTAATCCACCCAAAAATCCTCCCTTAGAAGACACGAGACAGATCCTTACCTAAACAACTTATCAAGCTCTAGACTTAGGGGCATTTTATGATTCCTACCCTTCCTTCAAACCTCAACTCTCCATTAGTAATAACCAACTCTCTTGTTGCCATTCAAGCCACACAAATACAACTTTAGTCTACAAAGAACCTACCAATGCTCAATTTCTAAGAAGATATTACACCTAAGGTACACTTTTCCTTTTACTACATTTAGTTAGGCATGTACATTAGTTTGCATCACATGCTAAAGCCGTTTGCATAATTATTTCAGACTATTTTACTTGCATCTTACATTTCATTATACTGAAGATTCTAGCTTGATTTGCATCTCTACATATAGGACCATTTTTACCATCTTAGCAAGCTCTCTACATGTCCCGTCCCCTCTACCACTAGCCTTGTGGCTCTACATCACCTTTGCTCCAGTAGTTGCTCCTTGGCTCTTTTCACTACATGTTTCTCACTCACACCCCCTCTCTCGTGGCAAATTTTCAAGGATGTCCATCATTTATCACTCCATACATCCATACATCTTGACTACGGAAATCACTATCATACCTCTCCTTTTAATTGCATCCCTACTAGGGAACACCTATTTTGAAATTGAAGGCCACATTCTTTGAACATCACCATTTCTTACCTTAGTTACTCAAAGAGGTGTCAATCAAAGGACTAGAAAAAATGACATGGCACATAAAAACAAAAGATCTCAAGCAGCTCATTCCTAGAGCATCAATGCCCTTAGCATTGAGGACCTCATATTGATATAGAATCCTTGGGGGCAAGGCTGCCAATGTATTACCCTAAGCATTTATTCAAGATTTTCCCTAAACACTCAAGTAAAAGAATTTTTTACTTTTTTGGACTCATTCTTACCTTCTTTTATGTTAATTGTGTTTTACGTTAAAATATTTGAGTCTTAGCATGTGTTTTATACCACATAAAGTAGTCACAATAAATCATTAGAGGCACAATCCCTAACGATTTAGTAATTGGTGTAGATGCCAAGCTTAGTGGAATTTTTTCCTCATGCCTCTATTTTGGTACTCTCACACTATTTACTATCAATAGCCAAATGCTATTGATATTTAAAGAACAAAATTAACAAATTGTACCTTCGTTGTCTATTTTCTTTTGATTAGGGAAGAGGGTTCAAATTGAACCCCGTATCACTTTTTTTTTTGGTTGATTAAATTGAGGCTTAAGGTTCGCTCACCCTTTCTATTATATATATTAAATTAAAATAATACCTTGAGACCCATAACAAGGGAGCAAAAAACAAAAGATTCCAACTTGCCTGTAATTCAAGACATTAATGAATAAACCTTATGTCACAAGTTTCATGTTCATGTTTGTGTTCAAAAATGATAAAATTTGGATTAAGTTTGGCAAGAATTTTTTTTTTTTTTAAATCATGATTAAATCACCTAATATTAATTTGATCTTTTAAAAAATAAGAAATAAATCCATAAAGTTGACAAAATAGTTTTACATTGCTACATAGATTTGAAAGCTTTATAGAGGATGCCACATTTATAAACCATGATAATATTATCAATGTTAAACCATAAGAAGCATATGAAATCACAATTGCAAAGATGTTTTTTTCATCAAAAAGTGACAATCAAGAATTAAGACTCTAAAACTTCAAAAATGTTCCAAGTCATCAAGAGCACTTGGTTGAGATTATTTAGTATCATCTTCATCAGATGCGCTACTCAATTCATCATCAAAAAAGTCAAATTCATTTGCAACTACTGTGTCTTTTGAAATTTGTTGCAATTGTGAAGAAGATATGGAATGTTTTGCTGATTTGTTCTTAAACAATTGTAAATTATTACGAATGTAGACAAAATCTCCCAAATTTTTGGACACCGACTTGTTCCTCTTTTTGGAATAAATGTGGTCAAAGCAGCTCCATCCTCCCACAAGCTCACAAACTTGCTCCCTAACTCCATATTCAAAAATAGCAACATGTTGTAGTTCAAGAGTGCATGCTCAATAGGTCATCTCCCATCTATACCCATGTATGTCAACTTATACCATGTCATGTTGGTTGTTGACATTCCAAACATACCTTTTGTTGATTGTATTTCTAACATTGGTCTTTGATTACACTTGTAACTATTGGATCTAGTTCAAACTTCTCAATGGCTTCAAGAAGCCCCACCATGACTAGACAATCATTATCAACTTGAAATAGCTTAGGTTCCAAATAACAAGTTGTTGCATGTAAAGGTGTGTGCATCATTTTCCATTTGGAATCAATTGTTTCCCATATCTACATGTTGTTTGATTCCACATTATTGAGTGTTTTTTTGACTAAATTCCTTACAACAACCCATGCTCTCATATATAGCATGCCAAGACAAGGGGATCACCATCAACCATACGAAGCACATCAACAATTGTTCCACATACATTTAAAACTTTTGTTACACTTCCCGAAAAAATGTTGTTTAGAATGATTTTCTCTATGATCTTTCCCTTAGGACCTAACAAAAGAGCTGAATTATCCCACTCATTGAAACAAATAACAAACTTTAGAGCTGCTTTCTTTTCAACTACTCTTTTCAAAGTGATATAAACTGAAGCAAATCTTGTTTCCCAAAGCCTCAACATCTCCCTAGATGCATGTTGCGTATAAAGATTCAATTTGCAATGACAATTTCTTATAAAATTTACAATTGCTTTCCCTTTGTGAATCACTTCATTTACCCATGGAAATTTCAACAAGTCATGAAACAACAAATCGAGACAATGGGCTACATATGGGCTCCAATATATTTGTCGGTACTTTTCTACTATCATCTTCCTAGCTCTCACACAATTTGTTGCACTACCAATTGTCACTTGTACCACGTTTTCCATTTCTACTTCAAGAATGGCTTCCTCTAATACTTTAAAAATATACTTTGAAATTTTCTTATGTTCCATGGTGTCAATCACCTTTAAGAACACAACACCTTGTCGACAAGCCACCAAAACATTAATCAATGGCCTCTAACATGTATCTGACCATCCATCACTCAATATAGTGCAACATGTTGGCCTCCAAAGGCTTTGACATCAACTAATTTTACAGTCACCCTATCTTTTGGCCTTTGCCAAAGAGTTGTTTCAAAGGCCTTTGAAGACAGAGGTATATACCCTTTGCCAAACTCTACAACTTTCTGAATTGCATCTAATGTGGATTCCTAGCTACATTGAATGGAATGGTACTTGAATAAACAAATGAACTAGTGCATCATCCACTTGTTTTTTTGTTGGTGTCCAAAAGTTATTCAATGTTCCACTCTCTTTCAATCCACATGTCATGAATTTGATCATACTAGAAGAGAAAGACATAATACATGCCATGAATCTAGACACATTCTCTTCAATTCTCTACTTTTGTGTTTTTTTTATTTTTCCTAAAATCGAAGAGGATTGATCTTTCTATAGAACAGCTCTAATCTCTAGACTCATGTTCTCACATGCAATGACACCTCCTCCTACACCCCCTAAAATGCCAAGTGTTCCATTACCCTCGTTAATCTTCTAGTAAAAGGTTTTTGACAAAAGTTACACTTGAGACTGATACCGTTATGGGCCATATGTTTCAACCTCTAGAAGGTTGATTTTGGGGAACCATTACAATCTACTTGTTTTAAAAGACAAGTGATATCATTTAATATTAAAAACATTAACAAATTATACACTTAAAATTAATAATAAACTGCTTGATCTGGAATTAAATTTTTCATGTATTTAAAATTTAAATTAATCGAAATATTTTAACTTTTAGAATGTATTAATTATGTTTGAAAATCTCTTATTTCAATGTATTAGATTTTCTTTAGTTCCATTATAAACTAAATTATAGCATAATTTATAATCTTATCATTAGGTGAACTGTATGTGTAATTGGCAAATTGCTTGACTTACAGTTATACTTGTATTGAAACAATATGATGTGTTGGTTATAGTTTTTAAAGATCGTGATTCAAGCGGGCACCTAAGAGAGGTAGTGGAAATATAAAAAACCGTATTTAAGTATTGTCATTTTGTGATGTATCTGAAACTGAAAATTGAACTTTGTCGCAGCGCTACCTACCTCTTAGTGCCACAAATACAACTAGTGTTACTGAGGATTATAACTTATGTGATTGTGTGTATGTCTGTGCTCAACCTAGCACGGGACACAACGAAGCTCACAACATGTTGCAGGTAATCATTTTATAATAAAAATATAAAACCCTAACAAAAAGTATTATTTTAAAATATATTTTAATTAAAAATGCCTGAAACTTGTTCTGTACGAACTTTAGGGAAAATTATAATTCGCTGAATTTCAAACTTCATGCATAAAAAATGGTGAGCCCTATAACATTGGATAAACCCAAAGAGAAAAGGCCAGCTAGAGATAAAAGAGAGTATGAAGCCTTTTTTACTCCACCAAAATCACCACCATTCCTTTAAATTGGTAGAAATGTCTCCCCAAAGATTGACCCCTTTTGTCATGGAACACCGTCATATTGTGCTGTATCTTATCCTTCTTTAAGAAAAGGACATCTTCTTGAATGTTACCCATGTATGTGCCTTTTCATCCTTGGAAGCTTCATTATCATCCTTGTTATTCTTCAGAGAACCCTTTAAAGGAGTAGATTCAGCTGTCTTGGAGGGAGAAATAGCATGATCAGATCTGATTAGAGTTCTGGGAGAAGCTCATTCAACCTATGACAGAGAGAAATAAACCGAGATATTGGAAGAGTTATTAAGATCCGTAGCATGTGTTCAATCGGGATCCTTAAGGACATCTGAAAAAATCTGTTGATAGCTTAAAGCAGCACCCCCTTCCACCAAGTGGTCTGCCTGCTTCAAAGAAAGTAACCCTTTTTTTTGCTGTGACAGAACTAGGAAAAGCATTTACCAAATGGCCTGCGGTATAATAATATCTGCCTCTCAAAGCAGTCCCTTCATAATCCAATTGTTGATTCCATAATATGTAGTCAACCTTGAGAACAAATTTACCCCGACACTTGCTTGAAGAGGTTCATTTCCTCTAGAATTTGGCAAACATAAAATTGGAATGAGGCTAAGATTTTCTGGGACTAAAATGAGTTTCCTAATGGAATTTCCAAGGGTAGACAAGCATGATGAACCCCATAATTGTAAGGGAAGATTAGGAAATCAGACCCAATTGGCATGGTTGAGAATGTTTCAGTGAGAAGAATGAACTCAAGATATCATGGTTTAATGCTTAGGTATGCTCCATCCTAGGACCATGGCCACTCCTCCAGCAACATATTTCAGTCCTCAATTCAATCGCAGATAACAATGAAAAATCCTTTTGCACATGGACCAATAAAAATTTCTTATTTTGGAAGAGCTTCCAATGTTTTGAGATCCACACAATAAGCTTGACCAGGCTAGGCCAAAAATTGTTGAACCGATAGATTGGGGTATGTTCAAGACATTCCTTTTCAACCTCTGAGACTTCATCCCCATATTCAACGAAAAAGAAATCAGACAGTTGAAGCCTCACTTTAGACTGGTCCAAATTAAGATTAATAGAATTTGACTGAAACTTTCGAGGGAAAAGATCTAGGTTCTTCGCCTGTACACGAATCACCTCGATTCACGCTCCGTAAAAACCCCAAACTAACAACAAGAGAGACCAAATTAAAATGAGAAGGAAGAGCCTCATCATCACCAAAGGACGAAGCCAGCAAATTAGATCAAAGCCGATTGCACATTCTAACTTTATCCTAATCTAGGCCAAAATCAAGCTAATGAAGAACAGGAGAGAAAGAAGAAATTGCCATATAGACCAGTGCGCATGCATTACCATTCAATTTCTGCTTCCCAGAATTGCAGAGCGCGGTACAAGAAGATTTCTGGGAAGCGGAAAGGAGGTTTAGTGCAGGAGAGGAGCTGCAATGATCCTGGATGGAATGGCCAGGAGCGGCAAGAGACGAAATGGGAGAAGCGGGAGGCGTTTCGGGAGCTAAATGTCCCCATTTGCATATTAAATGTAAAAGGCTAATCTATTTCTTCTGTCATAAATTTAAATTTAACCCGATCCAATATAATTAATTATAAAATGTACTCCACTGAAAAAAATGAATACTGCCTCCATAACAATAAGTAGTTGGTGTTAACACTGGTGATCCCACACTGTTCTTGATTCCGCAAATTTATAAAATGAAACTAAATTGGAACACCTGGCGTGTAATTTCCTTCACCGGAAGATTTGCGATTCCCGAACTCCAGACAACACAAAGTTCATCTTGATAAAATTAGAATGTGTTCTAAAAAATGCAGATAACACAAAGATCCTCCTTTCCGAAAAGAAACTTGTAAGCTATGCATGCTAATGAAAGGCTAAAAATGAAATCTTCCTGGAAAAGCTATCATATACCAACCGTTTGATGGACTCTCCGAGCACTGAAAATGACTTTGTCCATATTTAAAAAGAATGAACCCTCTCAGAACAATGGCTTCTGTCTAGTTATTGAAATTGTGGCGTAGACAGTAAAGTAAAAGAGATTCCGATTTCTGTTGATGTTTAACATGAGATGTTTAAAGAATAAAAAGCGCGGTAAAAAAGCTAACCTCATCGTGCGGCAGAAGAAATCGCGCCCGAATTCCTTTGACGGCAGTAAAGAGAGAAATTGCAACAAAATACCTGCGACTGGTAAATATATAGTGCGAGGCAGAGCTCAGAATTATAGACGAGAGTGGTAACGGATGGTATAAGTGAAGAATAACGAGAATCTTAATATAAGAATTAATGGTGGCGTAGGAAGTGCGCGATGGAAGGCGAAGTATCTAGAAGCAAAGGGGATGTTTCTCTTTAATTTATTCTTTTCTTTGCTTACTCGTTAGGAGTTATACTTTTTGTATTATCAGAAAAAGTGGGTTTCGTAGGATTCTCTTTAAATTTGTTAGGCTACTTTTGTTCATTTATATGTATTTAATTATTAATAAAAAATATTATTTTACTATATTATTAGGAAAAGTATTTAAGAGTGTTATTGAATGGACTAATATGCATAAGTAAATAGTTTTATTAGTCAAATATTTTTCCTCTCTTGTGCTTTGTAGTGCATATTTAATAGGATTATTTATATATGCATTTATCTTTAGGTACGTTGTGTAGTTTAATTTAGGTGGATCAATGTATTTTTTAATTTAGTTAATCATTAAGATCTATTTTTGAGATGACATATGGCAATTAAAGGGTGAGACTTGTGAGAAAATTAAGTGGCATTGAAAATTACGTTTATGTTGGAGAATATTTTGGCTCAACAAATATTTAAATGTTTTTAAAAAAAATAAGTGTTTATGAGGAAAGTGGATATTTGTAAGAAATTTGTTTGACAAATGAATGGGATTTCTAAAAATATACTTAAACTTGTTTATGCAATAAGAAACAAAGAATATCAATTGTCGCATGGTAAGGATGAACTTGATGTAATTATTTGGATTAGTTTAATAGATGAAAAGAGCACAAGCTAACACTAGCACAAATGCATAGTGGATTTGAGATATGCATATTCTTATATGGGTATTTATTTTTCATAAACCATAAGATTTTAGGTTTTAAAAAATACATCAAATTTTATTTGAGTTTATGATTAAAATACCATAATTTTATTTGAGTTTATGATTAAAATACCATATCTCTTCCAACACTCAAAACTTGTTCAAATTATCTTAATAGAGTATATGCGCAACAAAAACTTCTAATAAGAAGACTATATTTGTGACTATAGAGATATTTGGGCAAACATTATGCATATAATTTTCACCTTTTGTGGATGGTACATACTATCCTGAGAAACTTGATATCATTAAGTGTACAAAATAAATTTAACAATAAGATATCTTTATTAATATATTCTATGGTACAAAATATTTATAATCAAAGGGAGTCTATTTAGAACACAATGTACAAATTCAATGCAATGGAAGAATTCTCAGTTTTTGATTGCCTAACTTGCATACTTCACATGCTTTTAATAGATGTTAATATATGCTCTAAATCATACCCATTGTCTATGTTTATAAATAAAGCTTCAAGTGACAAGATTGTTGGACCACATGATTAGAATACATGCACTAATTCATGATCATAGAAAAGTAGACTTTGTTTTGAGTAAACATGATGCATATAATTTTCACTTCTTTTTAGCATACATACTATCATATGAAACTTGATATTATTAGGTATGCAAAAAAAGTATACCATGATATATTTATTAAGAAATTTAATGCTATAAAATATTTATAACCAAAGGGGGTTCAACACGATGGAATAATTCTCATTTGAAGAAACTTATGTACTTTAAGTGCTTTTAATAGTTGTTTACATATGTTTTAAATAATCTTGGAAGAGAGTATCTGCATAAAAAAGCTTCTAGTGTTTGACCAAGGGACTTTACATGCATGCACTAATTCATGACCATAGAAAATTATTTGTTTGGGTAAACACATGATGCATAAATTCTTCACATTTTTGTGTGAGCAATTCATACTATCTTAGGGAACTTGATATCATTAGGTATGCAAAATTAAATTTAACATCATGTCTTTATTAAGAAACATAATAACGTAGAATATTTATAATCAAAGGGTGTCTATTTAAAACACCAACTCCAAAATTCAACACAATGAAATAATTCTCATTTGATTATTATCTAACTTGCACATTTTAGGTACTTTTAATTATCATTTATATATGTTTCAAATAATTCTATCAAAGTATCTAAATAACAAAATCTTTTAGTGGTAATCTTGTTGGACCAAGGCATTAGAATACTTGCACCAATTTGTGGTTAGAGAAAATTAGACATTTATAAGTCAACTTAACTGACATATATATATAGACTAACATGTAAATGTATTTTTATATATACATATATGTACATATAAAGTTACACTTAAGTTATTTATATATACATATGGGTAAGTGCATGAAGATGGGGGACCAAAAAGGGGTCTTAAGTGGCCACCCTTTTTTTAAATTGAGAAAGACTGACCTTGGATGACAAATTGAAAATAGTTACACTCAAAATTTGCAATAAAAACAAGAGTCATAGTGCTCCAAATCTACTTTCTAAACTACTATTTTTTAAAATAGTAGAGATTAAGGGATTCAAAAAGGGGAGCACACAAATTGGTCCTGTAAGATGGGGTAAAATCAGATTAGCCTAGATTCTAGTGATAACCACAACACTTCTAAGCTAAAACCCAATCCAAAAAAGAAAATACAATCAAATACGAGGAAAATAAAACATTCAAATGAAAGCACTCCCCATGTTTGAAGTTGAATCACTTCCCTTGTCTCTCCTAAATCTTCTTTTGTAAATATGCACTCAAATCAAAGCTAACTTGTGCAAATACTTGCAAATAGTAAGCAAGAAAGTTGGAGATAAGTGGTTGTTTTAAATTGAAAATGGAGAAGGAAGGCTTCTTTTATAGACAACCATTCCAACGGACGGTCAAGATCGAGCTTCTAGAAAGATTCCAAGATCGATGAATGAGAGGACATGCAACACAAAAGAGTGGAGGTTACGAAATGAACGGTCAAGATTAGAAAGAGCCTAGAGACGATCGATGTCTGAAATTCAAAAATGAGATAGTGGAGGAAGAAAATGGAAGAATTAAAAAATGATATTAATTATTTCATGAAAATGAATCTCTAGACAAGTGGAGGCACAAATAATTTTTCCAAATTATCTATTTTGAGGAAAAGGCAAGTGGGTATTTAATTAAAATAATTTATATAATCATTTTAATTAAATAAGAGGAAATGGGAAAAGAGCATTAAATAATTAATTTAGATTAATTATTTAATAGAAGAGAAGCTTTGGGACATAATTAAATAATTTTGACAATTATTTAACTATAGAGGAATTAAAAGATTAATGAATAGGTAAATAATTAATAATTATTATTTAAGTATAGACGAATTATGATAAGCAAATAATTAAATAAATGGTAATTTATTTAATTATTGAAGAAAGGGGTATTAGCGACACAATTAATTTATTTAATTGATCAGGATAGAATAAAGGTTAAGAAATGAATTAATTAAATAATTAAAAAATATTTAATTAATAGAGGAACATGATCAAGAATAATTAAATAATTAAAATTATTTAATCATGCGAAGATGAAGACCAAGAAAAATGACGCTCGCAAACTAAGACATTTTTCAGTGTCTAAATTTTGCCCCTCTTTGACATAATGCAGTTCATTGTGTTGTGTCAAAGAAATTCAGTCAAAAGATGCCCCAGTGAAAGCAGGGTATAGGTAATGCCCCCTCAGGAAAATTTTACAAATTTTCAAAAAAAATCGAAAAAATTGGAAAATTGTCCCAATAAGATAATTTGGTTGCTAGGAGTTCAATGGTGGAGACGAAAATGATTTTCGAGGTCAATAAGGGGTTCAAATTCATCAAAAAGTGTGCCCAATAAACAAGGCAAGTGCAAACCCTAATTTTCAACCTATAAATAGGATTTAGTTTAGGAAAATAGGTCATTGGTGCAATCCATTTTTAGAAATCCTAGGAACTCTGAGTGAGAGAAGCTGAGGAGATGTCACCTGTTCCAGATGTTGCACATAGAGGATACTGCATCCGCACCTTCAGTCGTCCTAAGGGAGCGCCCACCCCAATAAGTACTACAAACCCACTTTGTAATTTTTTTTATTTTTGTGCATTGAGTTAGGGATTTAGTTTAGCAAGCAATTGTGTCGCATGACATGCGACGCAATTGTGTTCATGAGTGATGCAAATGAGAAGAAGTTTTCTGCAAGTGTCACATTGTGATGTAATTTCTTAGGTTTAGGGTAGGGGCAGTTGCGTTGCGACACAACTGACTTTCTAAGTCACAAATGTGGCCATAAATGACATAATTGAATTTGGGTGATGCAAGAATTGTATGGAATGGCGCATGTGAAAACATGAGCAACGCAATTGTAGTTGCGAGCCATGAGAAATTTATGCAATACATTTGACAAAATAGTGACATAATTGACTAGTGAAAATTTTTCCCCTGTTACGTCAACTTAGGTCTAATAGGTTAAATGAGGATTTTCGAATTGACGTGATGACTCGTGTGATGAATTCAGGTTGTTCTACCTCTTATTTACACACACGAGTCATGCCTAGATGTATTTCAACTACGAGACCAACTGGATGATGTGGAGAGACAGGTGTTGTTAGATCTTGGATTATTATATGTTACCTATATGCCCATTATCAGGGCAAACAAGGGCATGTTGATGGCATTGGCAGAGCGATGACAATCCAAGATATGCAATTTTCATCTACTGACCGGGGAGGCAACGATTACCCTAGAGGACATGTATAGGATCTTGCAGTTGTCGATTTGTGGTGAGTAAGTTTGATATGAGCTCATTCAAGGATCGCAGGCTTTGTATGATTACTATGATTGTGGTGATGATTCAGAGCTTGGCATTTAGGGGTATGAGATCAGGTGGGAGACCCTGGTGGAGAGATATGATTGAGTACTATACACATTGATTACAAGAGTTATGATTCCAAACCATAGGGGCCACGGGTTTCTAGTGAGTTGGGGAGAGATGCTGGCAAGTATGGTCAAGGAGGAGACCGTGTATGTGTGGGGACTATGTCTAGTGGGTATGTTATACTTCCAATTGCATGATATTGCTTATAGAGGGGGACAAAGCCTGAGTTGTGGGGTCACATTACTCATGATATGGGCTTGGGAGCATATAGCATTGTTTCGGCCACCAGTAGGATGAAAGTTGGGAGTTGGTGCTCCATATGTATATGTATCGAGGTGTCTTGTCACAAACACATGTAGGAGATGTTGGGTGCTAGAGACACGGTATCGACACATTGGTTAGCTTTGTTTGGAGACCATATAGAGATTACAATTTATGGGTTGGTGAGGATGATCACTTTCTATGGTGTCGTCAGCAAAGGTACCTGATAGGTCAGACTATGCAGTCCCAACATATTATTGAGATGTACTTGCCAAAGCAGGTCAGATAGCAGTTCAGAGAGAGGTAGGGTGTTTCAATTGGTACATCAGAGTTTGTGCGGTCATCCCAAGAGGTGTACCTATGGGCTTCACATATAGTAGTGACCACAACCGAGTAGGAGGTTGATGCACTACAACTAATATACTGGGGTTGGAGAGGGGGAGATGTAGATGTAGGGATGACTCCCGAGTATGATGTGTGGTGGCAGACACATAAGACATCACCATAAACAGATCCAGGGTTGCCAACGCCTATTGAACATAGAGGTAGGGGCCCGAGAGGTTAGAGAGGAGACATTGGATGGAGGGGTGGAGGGAGAGGAGATGGAGAACAGGGAGACTGAGGATGGGGAGACAGAGGAGGAGGAGATGATGGAGGAGATGATTAGGGAGGTCAAGGAGGAGATCAACGTGGGAGGAGGAGGGATGGAGGACGGTGGGCAGTGGGACACTTGCCACCAATCCAAGAGGAGGAGGAGATGGAGGGGGATCAGCCGAAGGTGAGGGCAGCGACAGAGGTGGTAGTGGAGGAGGGAGAGCAGCATGTAGAGATTCCAACTCTAGAGGTGGCACACCAGGAGGTGGAGATGGTGGAGGTTGAGGAGCATGCAGAGGAGAGACAAGAGGAGCATGTCGAGGATACAGATATGGGAGAGGTAGAGAGAGTCCTCCAGGAGAGGATTATCATGGGGATGGGAGAGGAGGGGCTAGAGGAGGGCAGGGTTGGAGAAGAGGAGGGTAGCACAGAGAAAAGGATAGCTACCCTGTAGGCTTGGGTATAGGCTCTAGAGGTAGATTTGAGGACAATGACAATAGAGAGAGACAACCTTCAAGTTGAGAGAGACACTCTGTAGACCAAGAGGGAGCTACCTGTCATCAACCAACAATAGACCAATCAAAGGATGATAGAGTTTATAGCTACATGCGGTGGATTTGTAGTGGATGTTGCTCAGGAGTACACCAGGTCTAGCAGGGCTATGTAGTATTATAGACATGTATGAGAGGGTGGTACCACCAGAGAGGAGGGAGCCCACATTTTCACAGATTGAGAGTGGCTCATAGGGTAGGACACACAGTAGGACTCACAACAGGCATTCTCACAGTAGGTTAGAGAGTGGGGAGACATCACCCCTAGACGACCCACACACTATGACAGGCCTTCTACCGCAAAGCATAAGTCTCTAGACACACCTCAACAAGAGGGTAGGGATGCACCAGGGACAGGAGAGCAGGGGAGCTTAGTGATGGGACTTTAAATTTCTGCTCTATAAGTTCCATTTTATCTTGCCTATGTTCCTAGTCCTACTTGATGTTTGGGAAAAGCCTAAGGTTGGGGTTTTATCTTTGTTTTCATGTAAAACCCTAGTGTTTTATTTTATGCCTTGGGTGGGATCTATTTGGCCATTACTTTTTGCGGAGGGTTTTAAAACAACTTAAGTCCCATCATTTCGTCTAGGTTGGGCTCTTTTAATTCATCATTTTATTTCCTTCACTAGACTTTATTATTTCCTAAGTCTAGGGTCGCCCTGCATTTCCTCTGTTAAAACAACTTATGTCATTGTTTTTCGTCGGCCTAGTGATGTCCCCTCGTGCTTTTAACAAATGTTTTATATTTTGCAGTGGGCCAAATTTGCAAAATTGTAGATCAATCACCGTTTGATCTCAGTCATTCCTCACTATCCCGTGATGACCCCACCACACAACTTTGGTTTATCACGATATCACAGGTGAGCGCCACGTGTCTCATATGGTGAATTTAAAGGATTGATAGGAATACATTGATACATTAATTTGGTTTTAATACATTATGTAGCAGGTTACTAAAGCAGTTATGAGATGCAGATGCTTCAAATCAACGAAGATGTTATAATCTCAGTAGGAAAGGCGCTCGATGATTAATGACAGAGCTGGCAACTGTGTTGAACGAGCAGGATTTTTGATGGTTGAGATCCACGGATTCCCGCCATCGTGTGATCAAGAGTTGCAAGGTCTTTACTGATTGTGAAATCACGGGTGAGCACCACGTGGATTTCCTTGCCAACGTAGAGTGTGGTGGGCCAGTGTTGCCACAATGGAGGTCATGTCAGAGTGTTTTGAAGGCAGTTGTTTGATGATCCAACCAAAATGAAAGATCAATGGATAGTATTTGAATTTGCATCAAATGTGATTGGAGTCATTGGTACAGTGCGCGAGTGAGCTTTAATGGTAGAGGAGACATTCTCTGGCATGATTTGATTGAAATAAAGTGACCATTTCTCTATTCTATTGTATCACAAAGCTTTCAAACTTTTTCATGGAGCAGTCTCAAAGCCAAGGATGAATTTACAAGTTGTTGCAGTGAAGGTTAGGGTTTTGGCACGCACAAAGCTGTAAGTTGAATTCTATGTCTCCTGGTTAATTTGTAATCTAAATTTTTGGGGAATTTGTTGTGTGCTTGTCGGAGGGCTTGTTGATAATTTTTTTAGGGTTATAGGTTAACTGAATTATGGGAAATTGCAAGTTGTTGTTTTGTAATTTTGTATTTTTTTAAAGCCCTAGTTTTGTTTGAAGTTTGAAAAGCAAGGAACCCCTAGTTAATCTGGATGGCACCATCAAGAAGTCATTCTGGCCAAATTGACTATCTAAACAGAAACCTATATGATGATTTCCTAGATCAATTGCCCTTGTCAACGAATGATAGGAAGAAGGGGTTGGTCTTAATGCGAGGAAAAACCCTAGGGGAGGGATTAGTATATAATTGTTTCAACATAGCCAATGTTAGGGTTCCACTTATAGGTTTGGAGATGTTCAGACTGTGGTTTGGATAGAGGAATTTACCCCATCCTTTTTCAAATGGTTGGATGTATGATATGGGGAAGTTGATCATTTTGAATGTGTTCCCTAATGTGGAATTGCTCAAGGTAGTGGTTGCACGATATGACCCTATCACACGGATAGTTAGAGACAACAATGGAAAGGTCCAGTTAAGTATTAACAGGGAAGAGTTCCGACAGGTTTTTGATCTAAGTGAGCCTATTGAGTTCTTGGTTCTTATTGATCTTGAGGGAATGAAGAAAAAGTATGGGAAGATGAAATCACTTTTCAGAGTTAAGATGCTCCCACCTCATCTGGCTAGGGCAGGAGGTTCCAAATTTTATATTAGCCCTAGTGACCAAGAGCCTTTCAGGTTGGATTGTTTTGCAAAACACTTCCTGGCCACTTTCTACTCATTATGTCAGATTTTGGGTTTTAGTCCCAACACAGTGATGCCTATTGCCTATATGTTCATGGGGGTGCAAATACAACACCCCAATTTTTCAGTGATATATGATTTTGCTTCCTATTTGGCTGAAAAGATACATGAAGAGTTGTTGAAGTTGCAGTAGAATGATGCAAGCACTCCATTTTTCTGGTATTCTATGTTAATGTACATGTTTTTGTTTAAGAATGTCGAATTCTTCTATGAGAAGATGAAGTTGAAGCAGTTTTTTAATGGAGAAAAGCTGCTAGTGCAAGTGTGGACCGCTGACTTATCATACAACGGAGAGAATGCTAGTTATGTGCAGTTTGGCAACTGTTTTGCATCTAGATTGAGGGCTAGGCTGATGGTAAATTTTCCTAGAATTCCTGAGGAGTTGCATGACTTCCTTAGGCCAAAGGAGAGGAAGCGAGAGTTGAAAATTTGTCACAACTGGGGTGACATTATCCCATACCTGGTCAATACTATTTTGAAGGTGTGTGGCTTTAAGGGGACCTCACATATATTGCCATATAATGTGCCACCAAGGGTTGGATTTGCTGAGGATATGTGGCAAATTGGATGTATCCATGAGGATAATCTTACAGGAAAGGGCAAGGGAAATTTTTACCCAGACTATACAGTGGTGTCTGATTTTGTGTTTTCAAAGGGAGGATGGGTCCATTTTGGAAAGTTTTTTGAAGTGTACCATTTGAGTTTTGGCCCCAAGAAGCAACATGATCCTGAGGGTTTCTTTGCCCTATTTAGACAAATAATAAAATGGGGCAAATTTGTGCATGAGTTCAATTTTCTTGAGGACTTGATTAGAAATGAATTTGATCTAAATAGGAAAGAGTTGAAAAAGGAGAAGTGGATATCTTATGACAAGCTATTGACCATTGTGCACAAGATGGATCCAAAATATGATCCATTGATGGAATTCAGTCCATATCACAAAAAAATTGACTTTTTGATGGACAAATTCAAAGAAATAATGAGCATTCTGATGACTAAGAAGATAAATTTGGAGTTGGACTTGGGCATACAAGAAAGAGTTGCAAGGCCACTTGAAGAGAGGCCAACCTACCAACCTTCAGAGAATTGGCCTATTTACATGAGGAAAAGGAATGATAGCAGTGATGAAGAAGAAGAAGACAGAAAAGGAAAATAGATAATGAAATTGCCTAAACAACCAGGCCCAAAGCTCAAAACACCTGGGGCAATTAAGATAATTGATTTAGAATCATCACTTGAGAAAAGTCCCTCACCACCACCATCAGAGCCAAGCCCCAAGAGGCGAAGGATTAAGTAGTCACAAGAAGACTTGGTGGATGAGATTGTTGTCACTGATTAGGATATGAAGATGGGTATGCCTTCTCCTCCCAGACTAGTTGAATTGGTTCTATCAAATTTGGATATGAGGGGTAAATGTGTGCAAGATGCAAGGATGGAGGCTTGTAAGGAGTTTCTAGATGATGATGCCTTTGTAAAAACACCAGTCTTCTTACAACTGGTATGGAGAATGAAATTGGAAGAATATCAAAAGAAATTCAAGAAGAGAAGAGAATTGAGGCCTGATAGGTCAGACCAGGAGAATGATGATGAAGTAAAAGCTAAATTAATGAATGAATTCAAGAGCATCACTCCTAAGGAGGGGAGAAAATTGGTCAATCAAGCTGGTGTCTTGATTCTACCGGAGTGGGACATTGTCGATGCAGTAGCTTTCAAAGCTATTCTAAAGTCCAAGTATCCCCTGAAAAATTATGAAGAAGAGGTCAAGGCAACATTCCAAGATTCTGCCTTTAGTGAAGAGTATGAGACTTTGGCAATTTGGGCTTTGGCCCCCCAAGAGAGAAAGCCCAATGTTACTGATATTAACCCAAATTTGAGAGGGGGGTTAATAATAAAGAGAGCTTCAGAGACCTCAACCATAGAGGCCACAAATTTGACTGTAAATGTGGCCAAATTGGCCCAAAAGACTATTGAGAGAGAAGAGGCTGAAAAAATAAGCCTTATGGAAAAATACAATTTTATAATTGGAGAATACAACAAGGTGCAACAAAAGAATATTGAGCTATAGACAGAGGTGGACAGATTGAAATATAGGTAGATTGGGGAGACATCAAATGCTCCAAGGATTAAAACATTTCCTTCCACATCAGGGTCAGTACCTCATGTTTCCCCCATTATTTCTACACCAAGGTCTCCTAGTCAAAATCCTTCCTTCAACCCTACTTTGGAGCCAATTGAGGAAGAATTTGAATGCTCTATTGACCCAACAAAGAAGTAGTTGATGCATAAAATTGCAGAGTTACAGGCATCTTTAAAGGTGAGTGAAGAGGGAGCATTTTCAAAGCAAGGGAGATTGTTAATACTGTATTGAGGCATTTAAATGAGAAGGTTGATGACAGATTGTCATCTATGTATTCTTCATATTCTTTATTATTAGATGCAATAAAGAACATTGATAGGGATCAGGAGGTAGCAATACCACTAGTTGAGAAGTCGATCCCTAGGGCCAATGATTTAGATATAATGTATAAGGCCTCAAGGTTTGATATAAATAATAGGCCCCAATCATTAAGGCCTACTCAAGTGTTTGTTAAGTCATTGCAAGGTTTTCAGGTCTTACCAGATGATTTGAGTAGGAAGATCAAAGAGTTGGTGAAGAATTTTGATGATTGGAGTGACACACTACTACCTAACATAATTGATGAGCAGGGGAATATAAGGTCACTTCGACAGTGGTAGGATCGGGCTAATGAGGTCATCAATGCTCAAATCACTTTAATTTGTGATGACTCAGATTTTGATTTATTGGCGAGTTGTATGGATAAAATTATCAGCACCAGCACATTCCTTGAGTCTTTTGAACGAGAAGCAAATCAAGTGGCAATTAATTATACACCATATAGTGTCAAGGTAAATGAGGTAATCATTTTTAATTGGCCAACCGATGAAGAGTACCAGCAGTGGGTAAATGTATATCTAACTGAGGAGGAGTAAAAAGGGAGTAGGCTGCTAACAGTTAACAAATTAGTCGTTGCAGTTACAATAGATTCCATTTTTGTTTTTGATGACAGTTTAGGCACGTAATTTTTGAGGTTTTGTTGCTGCATCAAACTTTTCTCAGTGGGCAAGGTGAACAAGAAGATTCTCCGGGAGAGATTGTTGTTGTACCAAATTTTTGAAATATCACAAGGTGGTCCAAGTGGCTAGTGATATGTGTACTCTCTGGCCTAATGCTTATTTGCTCCATCATTTTCTATAAGAAGGATTTCAAGGCCAGAAGTATGGGTTAGCAAGTTAGATAATTTTGGTCGAGTCTAGGTGAAGTTGCAGTGCAAAGTGTAAATTCTGACAGTTTTAAAGAGAATGCAATTTAGGTTTTGAACTCATGGAGATTTAATGTTTTGTGACAGTATTGGCACTTGAAATTAAAATGATTAATTTGAGCTCATGTCTCTCCAATGTACAAGCATATCTGAATTTTGAATAAAATGATTAAGGGTTATTTTGTTCATCTCACTATTGTGGTTTGTACAATTCTTGTTTTAGCTTTGATTCAAGGAATTAATTAAAATGCTTGAATGGGATTGTAAGTCGATATGTTCTGTTCGAGGATTTGATAAGTAGTATTGAGTTAGGATACATATTGATGAGATTGTAAGGAAATGTTATTGAGGATCTTATGTGCTATGTGTTAAATCTGTCATAAACCCTTAGATGCTTATGAATTTGACTCCTCCAATGGATATAGGGCACTAATCTAAGTTGTACTTGTTTGTGAGATTTAGTAGTTTGTTTGTGTTCACCTGGAGCTTTCTACAAATTGAAAACCAATGAATCTTTTATTGTGAAGTGTTGTTGTAGTTATCTCGTGTTCCAAATAGTTGATATTATTGATGAACAACCAATTCTATTCAGTATTATCCTATTTTGTTGAGCTATTAAATGAGATTATATGTTGTTGTTAATGTTGTTTATGATAATGATGCAGAGGTTGTAAATGCATTAAGGGATCACCCTCCCAGGTCTTGTAGAGCCCAAAGTGTAGGAGGTCTTTAAAATCCTCATCAGTTGGTCCAGGTCCTTCAAGCTGCCCTTGATTGGAATTGGCAATTCCATAGGTAGATTAGGAGATCAACCTGGTTACAATAAAAACAACCAACACTTAGGATATAACATCTTTTGATATTTTGTATATGGACACTGTATTTTGATTATTGAGCCTGCGAACTCCATTTTTGGACACGATACATCTTGACATTGTACCTATGACATATTTTGAGCGATATATGATATGAGTTTTGGCAGCGGTTTATGATATGCAAGTTTTGTGACGATACCTTATGTTTACAATTATGTTATGCTATGGATGTTCATTTTTTATGCTATGTATGCATTCTTTATGATCATGTGATGGGTTAATGTGATGGATGATCATACATTTATGACTATGTTATGAATGTTCATGCCTTTATGATATGTGTGTGGATTATGAATGTAGTATGGATGACCTAATTTTATGATGCAATGTGATATGTAAATACGACCAATGTTGGTGCAATGGGATGCCTATAGGTTATGATTGAAAATGTGCAATGCAAATGCAAAATGTAATGTATAATATGATATGCCAAAATGTTATTAATATGATGCAATGTAAATGAACTATGATCATAATGTAAAATCCAATGTCATGATTGGTTATTTGCTGATGTGATGAAATTCTAATGCTATATGGATAATCTCTATGTTTTTGTATTTTCTCATGCAAAATGTGGTTTAATATGATGATGATGTCCTATGATGGTGATGCTTACTATGATGCTTCCTAACATGATTTGTATGTAGGATATTCTTGTGTGTCACAAGATTTTGTCAAGATGTAGATGGAAGAAATGTTAGCATGGAAGAGATGAATGCTAGCATGGAAGATGACAAAGAGGATAGAGAGATGAATAGGAAATGACAAAGGACAGACTTTCATGCTTTTATATTTGTCATCATTAGGCATCAAAATTGTCGCAAATGGAGCACAAACATCATGATATGACATAGACCAAGGTGTGCAAGGTGACCATCTGTCAGAGATAAGCAATCAAAAGACAAAGCCAAAAGACAAGGAATGTCGTGACTCATACTAAGGTGCCAATTATCCCAGTCTTTTTGCCAAGACAAACCATAGACAACAAGCAAAGAAAATAGATCATGATCCATCATTGCCCCTCTAAAGCCTTTTGATAGGACATCCTCGAGGTAGCTAGAGACATGACCCTGAACCAATAAAAAAGATAAGAAAAATTCAGACCAACAAAGTGTTTTCCAAAGAGATAGTGTTTGCCAATATTATTGATAAGATTGTTTGATATGATTGATTAGGTTGACCACATTGACCGAGATGACCGAATGATTGATTTTTTGATCGAAGGTTGATTGATAAGTTGACAAAGTTTGATTAATTGATATGATCGATTGAGCCTAGTTTTAGGAAAGACACGTGCTGATTAAGGCAAGATTAAGTTGACCAAGATGACAAGATTGATTGACCAAGTGACAAACTTGAATTGATTGGATAAAGTTTGATTGATATGATTGATCGATGTGATGATGCCTAATTTCAGGAAAGACATATCTTGTTGAAGGCAAGGAACACATCTAATAAAGTTGACCAATTGACCAATTTGAGAAACGCCTAGCTTCAAGAAAGATATATCCTGCTTAAGGTGAAGGACTAGATTGACCAAAGAAAATGTCTAATCTCAAGAAAGACGCATCCGAATAAAAGACAAGTGATAAGACCGAATGAGACAAATAACATAATGCCCCATTCTGATACAAGACCAATGAATTGATAATGACTGATGATAAGGTAATTGATTGAAGATTAAGGATTTTATTGGTTGTGTTTGTCTATTGATTTGTGCTTTGGTTTGAATGGTGATTTTCTTGTGGACAAAGAACACGACCAAACTCAACAAACCATAAAGGACTGGCCTAGGGCCTCGAGGGCTCATCGATTGATGGCCTTTCCTATGTTATACATGCAGAGACCTCATAGTTCGACAGAACTTGACTTTGTTTTATTTGAGAAAAGATCGAGTCGTGATTTTATTTGAGCAAAACTAAAAAGGACTGACCTAATGTCTCAGGGCTCATCAATTGATGAGCCTTGCTTATGTATCAAATGTGCAAAGACAATGTAGTTCAACCCAACTAACATAGATTGACTCAGACTCAAACTCTGAATCCATTTTTGGATTTTTAAAGTTTTATGGTGTTTTCGGATTTTGATGTTTTATGATTTTTTTGGATTTTGATGGTTTTATGATTTTTTTTGGATTTTTTTGGATTTATGATGGATGATACCATGCGTCGGATCCCATGAAGACGTAATTCAAGGAATTTCCCCTAGTTAGGTATAGACCAACTTATTATGTGTGAGGAGAATCAATGGACGAATGCAAAGGATGATAATAAAGGTGAAGGATACCAAATGTTGGTGGTTATCGGGCCATGGTAAGGATAACAAAGCTTTATTATGGACGAGTGACATGTTTGAATGGAAGTGTGGGGGATGGAAGACCAGGTGGAGTGATGGTAGACGAAGGAGCATAGACTAACTACACATGGTGTATGTATGCCAGGTTTTCACCATGGTACTTATCCAAAGCGCCACCAAAGTGGTTTTCAATTTTGGACGAATTATTTCTCTTTACTTTTTTGATTTTTTTGTTGTCACCAAGATGCCTATTTTCTAGGTTTTCATTAGGGTGACTATTTTTTTTTTTGATTTTTGATTTTTGATGTTTTAAAGGGATACTCTAAGAATTAAGTATAGTACTTGTGAAGGTGCATGCTATTGATAGGTTTGGGTAATGGTTCACCTTCAAGAGTAGAGAGATGATAAGCACCAAATCCATATGTCGTTGTGATGATATAAGGGCCCAACCAATTAGGTTCAAACTTTTCAGGCTTTTCTTGATCTGTCAGATTATTTGGATTTTCTTTCAAGATTAAGTCACCAGTGTCAAAGCTTCTAGGTCAGACCTTCTTATTGTAGCTACGTCGAAGGCGATTTTGATATGCTTGCAAATGTGTCAAAGCATTCTTTCTCTTTTCATCCAGTAACTCTATCTCATGTAGACAGGATACACATTATTCTTCTTGATCAATCAATCCTTGCATAGAAACTCTTAGGGATGGTAACTCAAACTGAATAGGAAGTATGGCTTCATATCCAAACACAAGGGAATATGGAGTGGCTCCTATAGGGGTATGAAAACTGCTACGGTAGGCCCATAGAGCAGGATTGAGTTGGAGGTTCCAATCAGAACCAACATCATTGACAATCTTCATTAAGATTTTAAGAATAGTCTTATTAGATGCCTCATCCTGGCCATTACCCTGGGGGTTATACAGGGTAGGATAGCGGTGTTGGATATGAAAATTTTCACAAAGTTCACGAACATATTGATTCTTAAAAGGGTGACCATTGTCTATAATGATGGACTATGGGATACCATAGCGGCATATAATGTAATTCAAGATGAGCTTGGCTATCTATTTTCCAGTAATGTAGGTCATTGGGATAGATTCAATCCACTTGGTAAAGTATTCAATAGAAACAATGATAAACTTATGCCTATTTGCAAAAGTAGGATGGATATTTCCTATGAGATCAAGTCCCCATTGAGAGAATGGCCATGGTGATGTGAGCAACTGCAATTCTTGAGTTGGCACATGTATAAAATCTCCATGAATCTGACATTGGTGGCATTTCTTCACAAAGTGATAAGCATCACATTCTTTTTTAGGCCAATAATATCTCGTCCTCATGAGCTGTTTAGCTAGGGTAGGACCAGTAGAGTGAGCTCCGAATATACCATGATGAACCTCTTGTAAGGTCGCTTGTGCTTTATTTGAGTCAAGACATCAGAGGAGGGCGTTATGTAGACTGTGAGAGTAAAGGGTATCTTTGATGATGGCATATTTAGAGGCTTGTCGGATAAAAGCTTTGCGTTGGTTGGAGGATAAGTCAGGAGGGGGAGTATGCTCATGCAAATAATTGTAAATGTCTTTATACAAGGGAGATTTAAGACTAAAAATTTCACACACAAGTTCAACTTTGGGGACATTGAACACAGGGACCAACAGTTGTTCTACCAAGAACTCATATTGCGATGCATTTTTGAGAATGTCCAAGAGAGATCCAATTGTAGCCATTACGTTAACTTCTTTGTTTTGGATTATCAGGTATCTACTCAAAGGTAATGGAATCAAAGTATAGTCTAAAACTATCAACCATGTGCTTGTAGGGCATTAGTTTCTCATCCTTGGTATCATAATCATCATTGACTTGCTTGATCACTAATTGGGAATTTCCATAGACTTGAAGATCCTTGATTTTCCATTTTATTTCCATTCAGAGTCCTATTAATAATGCTTCATACTCAACTATGTTATTAGTGCATATAAATGCTATTCAAAATTACTTAGGAATGGAATCCCCTTGAGGTGTAATGAACAAAATACCGGCTCTAGAACCACGACTTGTCTAGGATCCATCGAAGTACAGTTTCCATGTTGTCAGCGTTTCTATGACAAAGATTGATTCATCTGGAAAGTTGGATATCAATGGGTGGTCGGCCTTTACTAGTGCATCTATGATGGTATCCACTATCACTTCTCCTTTTATTTCTTTTCGATCAACATACTCAATGTCATGCTCACTTAAGATCATAACCCACTTAGCTAATCTTCTTGTCAGAGCTACTTTGCTGAGAAGATATTTTAGAGGATCAATTTTGGTGATCAATTTTATCTTGTGATTCAACATATAATGTCTCAATTTTTGGGCTACAAATATGACTGTTGGGCATGCTCATTCAATAGGGTTGTAGTTCAACTCGTACCCAACTGAGGTGTGACTGATATAGTAAATTGCTCATTCTTTGCCATCATTATCATTCTATGGTAACAATTCCCCCAATGTTAATGTAGTTGCTGTCACATACAATATTAGATGTATTCCATCAATCAGAGGCATAAGAACTAGTGGAATCAATAGATAATTCTTGATCTTATCAAATGCTTCTTGAAATTTTTGTGTCCAATTGAAGGGAATTCCTTTTCGTAAGAGATGTTGAAATGGATGGATCTTTTCTGCTAGTTGAGCAATGAACCTGTGGATTGATTGCAATATTCCTTGTAAGGTCCTTAACTAACTGATGTTGGTTGGTGGTGGCATGTCCAAGATAGCTTTGAATTTTACGGGATCAACTTCTATTCCTTTGCGGGAGATAATATATCCAAGAAGTTTGTCTGATTGGACCCTAAAAACACATTTCTTTGGATTATCCTGAGTTGGTACTTTTCAAGTCATGTGAAAATATTGTCTAAGACTTCTAGGTGACCACTTCATTTTAGAGATTTTGATAGAAGGTCGTAAACGTGCAATCCTCCATAAGCACATGCATATAATCATAAAAAATAGTAGTCATGGCTCTCTAATATGTACTCCCAGCATTTTTAAGTCCAAATGGCATAACGTTCCAACATAAAGTTCCCCAAGCACATGTAAAGGCTATCTTCAATTGATCCTCAAAAGCAATTCTTATCTGATTATAATATGAGAATCTGTCCATAAGTGATAGCATTTCATATCCAATAGTAAGGTCTACTATGATGTCAATATTTGGTAAAGGGAAATCATCTTTAGGACAAGCTTTGTTGAGATCTTTGAAATCTGTACATACTCTGATTTTCCCATTTGGTTTCATGACAGGAACAAGATTTGATATCCAACCTACATAATTAATAGAGTGTATGAACCCAACATCTAAGAGTTTCTTTAGTTCTACCTTGACTAGGAGTGCAATCTGGGGGTGCATTTTCCTTAGCTTATGTTTATATGGTTTGACATTTCGTAATAGTGATAGGTGATGTAAAATGAGCTCAAGATCCAATCCAGGCATATCATCATATGATCATGCAAAATTAACTTCTCTTTTCGAAAAGAATGTTGTAAACTCAAGCTTTTCCTTGGTGGTCAAAGATTCTTCCAATTGTATGATTCTAGAATTGTCTTGTATCCCAATGTTCACTTATTCTATTTCCTCTATAAGCAATGGTGATCTCTCTTAGTCTATAGGGAGACTGCCCAGTCCTCCATCCTTAGGCACCTCAAAGAGGTTTTCACCTTTGGATATGTCCTTTATTTTTACTTTTTCACAGTCAGCAAGCACCTTTTGGTTTTCACCTAAAGAGCTATTATTTTTATTTTTACTTTTTTCATTTTTACTTTTACGACTAGAGGAAAGGACAACCTCACCAAATTATGGTACAAAATTGAGTTCTATGAAAAATCCAACCTTATGGTCCCCACTTGTTATTCCTTTGCGAAGTCCCATGAACCCAACAATTGCTTCGTCGTTCTTGAATGTATCTAAACTCAGTGGTTCTTGTTGATCCCAATCTATAAGTTGGGGATAGAAGAGGGGTAAGAAATCATTAGTATTGTCAAGGGTCATGGTGTAGGAAGATAAGGTAAAGACAAAAGTAGAGTCATCAGGTTCCCAAAATGTTTTAATCCAAGCTCCCATTTGCAAGGAGATCTTGTGGTAGGAATGTGATGGGTTTTGTGGGGAATTAATTATAAGTGTTTGATTGAATCTTGCTTCAAGGTTAGGCTCATCAGGTTCTCTAAATATTTCATCAAGGTCAAGATCAGTAACAGAGGACAGTGAATCCCATTCATAATCACTAGATTCGACATCAAAGTTGTAAGATTCCTCAGATGTCTCAATCTCATATGAAGCGTCAATGACCTCAGTCAAGGTCAAATTAGTACTTGGAGGACTTGGTTCTGATGGAAGATACCCCAACCCAACATATTTTGGTAATTTTGAAGGCAATAAAGGTTCCGATATCTCATTTTTGTGTAGACCAAGGCCGCTATGTCCATCATATCCTTGTTGCTTTATTAACAGGAACCATTTTGGATATCATTCAATTGGTAGTTGTTTAGGCTTCGTCTCATCCTATTCTTTATACAACCATGTATAAATGTGGTCATCCAAAGATTCTTTGGCTAATTCCCCCCATTTAGTGAAAATGGTAGGAAGATTGTGGATGATAACCTTAGGATGTGTAGGATGTGGTTTTCCATAAGACTTTGGTGATTTGGGTAACTTTCCAATGCATAATAAGCTATTCATACTATATTCTCCACATCCTTTGTATTGAATCTATATTTTGGGTGTGGATGGTGGGGTGAATGGAGTGGATGATTTGATGAGGGCAGATGGGTCAATGTAGTTTGATGAAGTGGAAGATGTGGCCTCTCAATTTATGGGCACTTGACATTCAACGGTTCTTTTTGGATTTGTGCAATACTGAAAGGGATCAGGTTACCAGGAATGGTAATTTTAGTGCCATTATGTAGGAACTTGAGGCATTGGTGGTATGTGGATGGGATAGCCTTCATAGCATGAATCCATGGGCAGCCAAGGAGAAGGTTGTAATGTAAATATAGATTCAATACATGAAACACTGTGTTCTGTATTGCTGGACCAACTCTTATGGGAAGAAAAATTACTCCTTTAGACGAATGCTCAACATCATCATAAGCTTTGATCATAATTTTCTTGGTTTGGTCTATGCAATTCTTAGATTATCCCAATGCTTTCACCAATTTTAGTGAGAAAATAGTTAGACCTACTCCACCCTCTACTAGGACTCATTTGATCTTATGTTTATTAATGAAAACTTCAAGGTGTAGGGCATCATTATGATCAAACTTTTTTGTGAAAAAGTCTTGTTCAGAGAAGGTGAAATGATGCGGCATAGCTAGGTATCCAACCATAGCATGAAATTCATTGACATCTAGGTTAGTGGGTACAAATGCTTCTTTCAAGGTTTTATCAAGGATAGCTTTGTGTTGTGGTGATATGCGGAGTTCCAAGATAGAAATTTGTGTGAGAGTCTTCCCTAGCTGGTCTAGGAGATTATACCAATTTTTTGGCTGTGGATTGGAAGGAGGTCCTAGAAGAGTTATCTTGGCTCTACAAGTGGTGACAACACAAACTAAACTTGGATTATTTATGATAATAGTGGCAATACGATCATCAAAAGGTCTTATGGTAAGGATAATGGTGCTATAATCATGTTTGACAACAACATAATTGGCATTGTTATTATTTATTGAACTAGAGGCTGTTCCTTTTTGATGGTCTTACAAGGGAGTTTTAAATATGGTATGATCAACATTTTTTTTCCTTGTGAATCACCTATCAAGATGGTTCCATTTTCAACAAGGTCTTGAATGAAATTTTTGAGTGTCCAACATCTAGATGTTTTGTCTCCTTATTCGTGGTGATATTCACAATATTCATCTTCCTTCCACCAGTCAGGTTTGATCAATGAGGGTTCATAGTTTTTGATTTTCGGTAGTTGGATGACATTGGATTGCAAAAGCTATTTTAGGATTGATTCAATGGGCTCACCCAATTGGGTATATGTTCTCTTGGCACATGGAGGACCTCTATGTTGTTGATTGTTTTGGACTGTGTTCAATGTTTGATTTTGACCTTGTGTTTGGATATTTGGTGTGTTTGATGAGGAGGGACCTTTGAGATGAATGGTTGGACCTTTGGTTATCACTTTAGCATCGATAAATCCATCATTTGTGAAATTCTTGTTTCGGGACCAATACTTGCTTTTCTCATTATTGGACTTTGGAGTCTCTTTGTGTACTTTGACTAGTCCTTTAGCGACACTACCTTTTTCAATAAGGACACCTTTCTCAAGGATCTCATCAAAAGTTGTGCAACATTGGATTTGAATTTGACTCATCATTTCTCCATTAAGGTTTTCCACAAAAATGGTGACTAGTTGTTTCTCAAGAATGTGACAAGGGAACTTGCTAACCAAACTTCGCCATCTTTGGTAAAATGAGGTAAGTGACTCCCCTTCTTCTTGTTTGGTCATGCACAATGTGGAAAGGGTGACATCACTTTCAATGTTAAGGGAAAAGTGATTAATGAATTTATCAGCTAGTTCACCCCATATTCTAATCCTTGGAGGAAGACATGCAAACCAATCTAGGGATGGCCCTGTGAGACTTTGTGGAAATAATCTCATCAAATAGGTGGGATAATATATGAATTCCATACATGACATATTAAATTCTTGTATGTGTTCTACTGGATCTCTCTTCCATTTGTACTTAGGTAAAGGTGGTGTTGTGAAGTCAAAGGGAAAGGGTGACATGTATAGATTTCCATCGAATCGAAAGGGGCATAGTTCCTCCATGGAATAGGTTTTCTTGTTAGCTCCCAATTTCATGTTTGTCATTTGTTGTCGGATAGCTTGTATTTTTTGCATCAAAGTATCTGCAAGAGATGGTGTTGCATTGGTTTTCAATTTGGTGTTATGATGTTGGTATTAAGGTCATATGTCAGATTTGGATTGGGATTGGTATTTGGTGGTGTGGGACCTTGGTTACCATATTGATGTGTGTTTTTTTGGTTTAGAGTGAAATTGGCATTTAGATTTGTCCCAAAATTCATGTTTGTGTTTGGTATAGTGTTTTGAAATTGAGGTGTAGGCCCTTGATTTGTCCCTTGAATTTGAAATGTTGTTCCTTGATTTGTGTTTTGGAAAGATGTGTGGGTCCTTGATTAGAATTTTGAAATGATGGGATAGGTCCTTGATTAATGTTTTGAAATGATGGGGTAGGTCCTTGATTAATGTTTTGGTTTGGTACCCTTCATGGAACAATGTGAGTCCTCCTATATTATTTTGGTTGATTTTGATTTGATGAAGGTGTACTTTGAAATTGGAATGAGGGACCTTTGTTTGTGTTTTGAAGTGGAGGCCTGGGACCTTGTGATATAGGACCTTGGATTGTGTTTTGGAAAAGAGGATTTGTGAAGGTCTTACCCATGAAATTTGATGAGTTTCCAAATGTGAAGTTTTTCCTTGTGTAAATGTGGAGATGCTAGGGATGTGTGTGGTAGTGGTTTCCATGTGTGTTGTTGTCCCAAGTGGTATAGTTGAAATCTGTTGTGAAGATGGCATCCATAATGCAAATGGATTTTGGGTATATTCTTCTACAATGGTTGAGACATCAAATCCTGTAGGGAGTTTAGCACCCTTTTTGGCTAGTGCATAGAAGAATCTATTAGGGTCGGCACCAATGAGTTCATCAATGAAACATAAAACCCTTGGGTCTTGATAAGCTCTTTAAATATCTCCAGGAGTAATTTTCTTGTTGAATTCATCTAGGTTTAAATTATCCAATGTGTTGGTTTGGTCTCTTTGTGGTGTCTCTCTTTGAGGTGTGGATTGATTTGAATTTTATCCAAGGGTGGTGTCATGAAAGGGGTCACTTGAGAAATCCATGTCCTTTCTTTTGGTTTGTGACCTTGTTTCAACCATGTGAGACTTGCAAGTTGGAAGGTAATGCCAGGTGATAATGAACCTAAACTATGTTTTTGGGATTTTTTGAATATAAGGATGCAAGACAATCATGCAAGTATAATAATGACCAAAGGATGAAGCTAAATGAAGCTAGATAGATGCAAAGGATACCAAAGGTAGACTAATTGATGATCAAGGAAAATGATATGGAAAATAAATGAGGCTACAAATAAGATTATATTTTTGTGTTTTTGGGATTATAGGGATGCAAAATGAAAGTGCAATTTAAGTGCAAGACTAAGGATTGATAACGAAGCTATGGTCAAAGGGGTATGATATGACTCTAAATGAAACTAAGATGATGCTAAGGATGTGAATCCTAAAATTTAAGAAAAAGGATGGTGACTAAGCTAATGTAGGTCCAAGATAACAAACTCAAATGTCATTAACCTTTGCGATAATCAAGATGATAATTTTGACAAGGTTGAGTCTAAACTAGGACAGAAGCTTGAGACTCAAATTTGACCAAGATGACAATAAAAAAGGTTGATAAAGTAAAAGATGAAGGTCAATGACAAATTGGATAAGAAACCATGGACTATCCAAAAGCTTAATAACCTTCCTATGTCTGAAATTTGAAAGGATAAGTGCAACTTAAGGTTTAGGACTGATTTGTGCAAAGTAAGGATGCCACCTAAAATGCAATGTAAACCTAAATAAGGAATCTGAAATGGATTGGTAAATGTCTACAAGTCTCTAGTTTAGAAGTTAGGGTCACTATAAAAATGAATTGATTGAATTTGAACAAGGATTTTGAGAGTTTCAGATTATCAGTCAGTTGCAGCACTATTTTTCTCAGATGCATCATTTTATGTTGCGGGTTTCCAATTTGTAGTTGCGGTTCAAGTTATCAGTTGCAACTCTATTTTTGTAGTTTTGGTTCAAAGTATTAGTTATGGATTTGTTTCTATAGATGTGGTTCAGGTTATTAGTTGTGGTTGTCTAGTGAGTAGTTGTGGCACAAAATTTCAATTGCGGGCCTGTTTTAGCAGTTGCAGTCACAGAATGTTGATCTTGCAATTTTGATGGTTTTGACTTGATTTTGAGTGGGTTTTTTTATTGATTTTGATAGAATTTTGTTTGGAAAACATAGAATATAGTCAAAAACACTTGTTTTGGTTTAATTTTGGATGTGAAAAAGTTTTATTTCAAGATAAAACACTCAAAGACAATATGCACAATCCTAGGGTTGGCAAGGAAACCATTGGTTGATGTCCCCACTTGGATTTCTCTAGCCAAATAAACAAGGCGGATGGCTAGAGAATTAGTGGAACTGGATCCCCCTTACATGACACTCACTTCTTGGGCTCACCAAGTCTCATTCCCTAAAGAGGAATTTATGTCTCTACACATGAATAGTGAAAATATGGGACAACTTCAAAGGTTCGACCTCTTATGATCAACGAGCGTATAAAAGGTTTTTGGTCACTAAAACATTGGTTCTTACCAAGGGAATTCATTCAAGGTGGCCATACATGTGAAAAGATTAGCTCAAGATTATGGTCAATCAAGAGGCCTCTCAGTCCCTTCCTATGAAAGGATTTTGGTGTAGCTCACGGGGCTACTGAGGATGGCACTTTTTGGTATGATACATCCACACCTACTACTTATGACTTTCGTCACAAACAATTTTCTTATATAGTGGTTTGAAAGAGCTTGGATTTAGCTTGTTACCACTTGGGTCGTTCCCAAATTTTGAAGCAGGGTGGAAAACCCTCTAAAAGAAAAGGTAAATAAAATTGAGGAAGTACGTTGTTTTTGATCTCCTAGATTGCATGAAGCGCAAGGAGAGAGCATACACAATGCCTTTGCCTCACACTCACATGGGGTTCATTTTAATTCTAAAATACAAATATGGGGGGTGGTTTTGCAAGTAAATTATTTTGATCCTCAAGATTGCCAAGTGGCGCGAGAGGAGAGCATACACATTCAATGATAATTTGCAAACCATAAAACACAAAAGACACTTGTCAATTTTTAACCCTTGCTTATGATTTGAAGACACTTGGGTTCTTTTTATGCCAATGGCGTGTGATGCATGTTCATTTTAATACCCATGAGTGAGGAAATATATTTTTTTGTTCATTTTAAAGCCTTATGAATGAGATTCAAGTTCATTTTATCCTTATGATCTTGTTGCAAGTTGTAGTTTGTTGCAAATAAAGAAAACAAAAATTGATTATCCTAAAGTAAATGATTGAAAGCTTGATTTTTTGTTGTTTCTAAAGTTTTGTTTTTTGAAAACTCCTTAGATCCAAAGCCACACACTGAAAATTTAATAGTTAGCACACAAAAAACCTAATCTACTTGAAAACCCAAAAAGAAAAATTAAAGAAAACTGAAAAATAGAAATTTTTTATACCAATCAGGCGATTGTGTTGCTCGGCTGCAGTTGTGTCACGATTTCAAATTCAGATTTCCTGCCCACAGATGCATTGTTGTTTTCACAAATGCATCATTATTTTTGAATTCAACTTACCGCCTAATATTTGTGTTGTTCCACTTAGCAGATGTGTCGTTTCTCCGTAGTTGTGTCACTGCACGTCTTAGTTGCATCGTTCTGTACGAAAACTTGCAAAAACAAAAAGAAAAGCCATACAAATCTTGCAAAAACTTGTCTTCACATCAGGTTCACCAATGTAAGATGGGGTAAAATTATATTAGCCTATATTCTAGTGACAACCATAGTACTTCTAAGCTAAAACCCAATCCAAACAAAAGAATACAATCAAATATGAGGAAAATAAAACATTCAAAATGAAAGCACTCCCCATGTTTGAAGTTGAATCACTTCCATTGTCTCTCCTATATCTTCTTTTGCAAATCTCCCCTCAAATCAAAGCTAACTTATGCAAATACCTACAAATAGTAAGCAAGAAATTTTGAGATAAGTGGTTGTTTTAAATCAAAAATGGAGGAGGGAGGCTTCTTTTATAGATAACCATTTGAATGAACGGTCAAGATCGAGCTTCTAGAAAGATTTCAAGATCTATGGATGAGAGGACATGCAACACAGAAGAATGGAGGTTACAAAATGAATGGTCAAGATTAGAAAGAGCCCAAAGACGATCGATGGTTGAGATTTGAAAATGAGATAGTGGAGGAAGAAAATAGAAGAATTAAAAATTGAAAATAATTAATTTATGAGAAGGAATCTCTAGATAAGTGGAGGCATAAATAAATTTTCCAAATTGTTTATTTTGAAGAAAAGGCAAGTGGGTATTTAATTAAAATAATTTATATAATCATTTTAATTAAATAAGAGGGAATGGGAAAATAAAATTAAATAATTAATTTAGATTAATTATTTAATAGAAGAGAAGCTTTGGGAGGTGATTAAATAATTTTGACAATTATTTAACTATAGAAGAATTACAAGATTGATGAATAGGTAAATAATTAATAATAATTATTTAACTATAGACGAATTATGATAGGAAAATAATTAAATAAATGGTAATTTATTTAATTATTGAAGAAAGGGGTATTAGCAATGCAATTAATTATTTAATTGATCAAGATAGAATAAAGGTTAAAAATGAATTAATTAAATAATTAAAAATTATTTAATTAATAGAGGAATATGATCAAGAATAATTAAATAATTACAATTATTTAATCATGTGAAGATGAAGACCAAGAAAAATGACGCTTGTAGACTAAGACATTTTTCAGTGTTTACAGGGCCTATTTTTATCAAATTAACATAACATAGCGTCTAGTGTGCTCCCCCCTAAAATATTTTTTCTTTAGTATTTTAAAAATAGCTTCGATGAAAATTTAACTAACACCATGTAGTTTATCACCTTTTTTTGTTAATTTTTTAAGAATATGTGATTTTTTACTATTTTTCAAAGTGGACACTTCCTTAAAAATAGAAATTTGAGCATGCTCCCCCTAAATTTTTTGATTAATCAAAAAATATTTTTTTGAATATGTGTAGAATGGAGTCTAGTTTCTAAAAAATGTAATTTATTTGAAATTTTGATGAACATTTAAAAATAAAGTGAAAAATACCAAATACTGGTTTTTGACAAAAAAACAAATATACTAATAAAATAAATTAAAGATGAAAACCTTAACATAATCAAAACGTGAAATAAATTGCATGGTTGGATAGCTAAGAGAGAGCTTAACTTTACTATGGTATTTTTCTGACTTTGGCATTGAAGCATGTGTAAACTTGACGAGGAGCGTGCTCAAGATTATGTCAATTTTTTTACAATTTGCAAAAACATGTCTTTGGACATTGGAAAGTCACTCCAAGCCTTTGGGTTGTAAGCCCAAGAAAAATCCAAGTCGAAGGCTTGGAAATTTCCAAAAAAAAGAAAAAAAAGAACATGTTATAACATGCTCATATTATGTCAAAGAAAAACATAATGTGAGCGTGTTATAATGCACCCACTTTATGCAAAAGTAAACATAACACGAGCACATTATAACACACTTGTGTTATTCTTCGCTAAATTTGACTCTATCAGCCATTAATTCTTGTGTGTAATATATAGTTGGCTGAGTTTATTGTTCATCAATTTCAACTCTCCCATCCATTACTATTTCTAACAAAGATATGGTAGTTATAGGAGAAATAGCTTTCCTATTGAAAGAACAAATCATGCATTAAGAACCTACAAACTTAAGGATCAAATCTAATTTATGATGTCATAAATTTACTAACTCAAGGATTAAATCATGCATCCAAATGGAATGGGCTTCCCACTTTGTAGTTTTATGTTCAAAATTTTGCAAGTACCACTTAGTGTCAAGGAAGTCATATTAATGTGAATTTTAACATTTCTAAGGTGTGAACAAATGTTACTTTGGGTAAAGAACATGAATAAAGGGAGTTAGGCGTCAACTAGAATCCCAAGAAATATATTTGGCTAATGGATGATATCATCTTTAAAAGAGTAGATTTGTGTGATATTTCATACTAATTTGGGTGGTAAATTTTCTTATAGTTTTAACACATGGCATTAGAAACTATAATTAATTTATAGTTTTGCAATTGGTTATTTATTAGATGCATATATTAGTGGTTTGACGAAGAGGCATGACTAGAAGGAAAGGTTATGCTACTATGTTCTACTAAGAGAGATGAGGCACATTTAAGATTATGTTTCTAGATATCTTACATACTTTTGCCTCTTATAGATTATGGCTATGATATCGTAGAATGGACATAGATGTTTAGTTGTGTTACTACTAGTTAAATCACACAACGGGGAGCATGCATGAGAGGCATGGGTTATGGGTGGATTGAATCCATAAAGCCAAATATTTAATAATTCCTATTTTGGGTTTACAATTGAGGGTATAAAGTATCTATTTAGGGTTGATGTTATAGGGTATAGAGTTTAGGGTATATGGCTGAGGGTATAAGGTATATGAGTGTATAAGGTATATGGTTGAGGGTTGAGGGTGTAGGGTTTAAGTTTTAAGGTATAAGGTTGAGGGTTGATAGTATAGGGTTGAGGGATGGTGTTCAAGGTTTACAGTATAGGGTTAAGTGTATATGGTATAGGGTTGAGGGTATTGGGTTTACGGTTGTGGGTAGAAAGTATCTATTTAGCATCAAGGGTTTAGGGTATAGGATTTAGGGTATAAGGTTAAGGATCTAGGCTTTAGAGTATAGGGTTGAGGGTATAGGGTATAGGGTTGAGTGTTAAGGAATAGTATTTAAGGTTGAGGATATAAGGTTAAGTGTATAGGGTTTGGGGTTTAAGATATATTGGGTATAGGGTTGAGGGTATTGGGTTAAAATTTGAGGGTATAAGGTATCTATTTAGGGTTGAGGGTATAGGGTATAGGGTTGAGGGTATAAGGTTGAGGGTATAGGGTTTAGGGTATGGGGTTGAGAGCCTAGGGTTTAGACTTTAGGGTTGATGGTATAGGGTTTAGGCTTTAGGGTCGAGGTATGGAGTTTAGGGTTGATGGTTTATCATATAGGCTTTAGGGCCTACAGTTGAGGGATAGTGTTTAAGGTTGAGGGTACTAGGGTTTAGTGTATAGGGTATAGGGATTAGGCTTGAGGATATTGGGTATAGGGTCGAGGGTATTAGGTTTATTATTGAGGGTTCAAGGGGGCTAACCCTTGCATCTAAAATTAACTCATCATGGGAAATAATTTTAGCTAAAAATTCAATCCATGTAAGCCTATCATATTTTAGATAGCGAATGGCCAGTCCAAATGAGATTGAAAGAGAAGCACTAATGATTAAAAATGTAACTAACAAGGCTACAAGATTTTTCAACTTTAGTGTGATTTCCTAAGGTAGTTATGGCCTATGCTAGGAATTAAATAGTGGCATAGAAGTGTGATTGTAGAAGATTGAGTCATAAAAGACTCCACACCATAGGGTATTATTGAGACCTTTCACATTCCTCTTTATGAGATTGTTTCTATAATAAAGATGAAGTATGTTGAAGATATTGGTAATTAGAATACTAAAAAGTATTTAAGGCATATCAATTCTAAATGGATGGAAAATCCATAGATTGCAATATATCAAAAACCTCGTGAACTTTATTGAGAAGTGATTTTTATTAGGAAACTAGGGATATGAACAATATATTAAGTAGAATTGTGGGATTGCAATGATCTATATGTTATATCCTTGGATGCATTTGTAAATTAATATAATAGTTCATGAAAGGAAAAACACACTCGCGCTTTAAAGAAGTTGCAAAGTGCTCACATTTTATTCAAGTTAAAGTACACTCACACTTTGTACAAGTTAAAGTGCACTCATGCTTTAACATGAGTGTGTTTTGGGAAGTACAAAAAAGGTAAAAATGCGTGTGACTCGTTATTTAGGCCCATATGCTTTGTTATTCTCTTGTTTCTACATGTTATCTGACAAAAAAATGTTTTTTCATGGTGTTTGACAAAAGCATAAGCATATTTTATATATTCCACCACCTCTGCACCACCTCTTTTTTGTTTGACAATGTAGAAGGAAATACTTGAGTTTTTAGATGAAATTTGATTTTATGAACTAATATTTTCATGTTTATAGTGTTGGAATGTTGATTATTATTATTTTTTAATTTAATATTATAGATTGGTTCTTTTCATACTTTCTACTAATTCTATTATATTTATATAGAATTGAACATTGAAAATAAAGGAACTTGGTGAGAATATCTAGTTTGTGAGGAGTTTGAAGCAAGAAGAAAAGAAAACTAGACATAATTGGGCAATTTCTCAAGTCAAATCTTGAATTTTAAGGTACATTTTATTTGCGTATGCCACCTTGTAAACTTATCAAGGTTGATGCACATTGAAGAGATTAATTAATTTGCATATATGCATTAGTTGATTTCTTGCTACAAGTGACTAATTATTCATTCACATCATCTTGGAGATCAAGTAAAAGGAGTAAATCAATATTGATCTCTTCTTCATCCTAATTTCATTATTCTTTCTTTATGTCACTTTTGTAGTATTTATTTTTATCATCTTGTTCCTTCCCCTTTATTTCTTCTTAATATTGTACATGGAAATTTTCTTTGATCTAGTAGTAGTACCATTATATCATACAAAAACTTGTTTGATCATTGTTTGTTAGTCATTTTAGACTTTCACCACTCCTACATTTGCATGGGATAATTTTTTCATATGGTGGCTTGGACTTATGGGTTTTTTGTTACATGAGTGCCCTTGGATAATCAATACTATTAGTGGGAAATTCATAGTGATATACATGTGCACTCTAGTTACCTTTACTGTTACATACTTTTATATTATTATACAAGGACCCATAATTTTTAGTGTCGTGACTACTCTATGTTCCTAGTGTCTCCTCTACTATCCCAACCTTTTATTTTTATTCCTACCTCCATTATTACCATCCCTTTCTTTATTCCTCACTCCAACCTAATTCATTAACTCCTTTTATACCTTCTTCCACAAGTCATTCTACACCTTATTTCCTACCTTATTGTAAACCACATCCCACACATCCTACCATGGTCGTGCATTATTATCCTCTTACTAACATGTTTACTTCCAATTGCCTCTATAATTTCATTATTGCATGTAAAATCATTTCACATACAAACCTTTGCACTCATTTTCAGTTTCCTTTAAAGATTGTGCATTTATTTCTAGGCTTCTTCCAATTATCATTCGATTGTGATGAAATAAAAACTCATGACTATGAAACTACCACATGTCTAACCATTTAAACTTGGTATGTCCGCCCTTATAGCTCCCTTTTCCATTGATCACTTCATTATTTGTCATGGTGATTGTCATATATTTAGCACTGCCATAGTAAATTATGCTTCATCAACTAGTAAGGTCCATATGTTGTGATGAAAATAAGAAATATTGGATTTAGGTTCACTATCTTGAGTATATTCTTGGAAAAAATCCATTGGATTAATTCACCCATACAATCCATTTATTTGGCTTCTCATGAACCATTTCTTAAGGGACAATCATCCAACAACAATGGACAAAATTTTCATGACAAGCCTATCATGCTCATTCTTCTCTATACTTTGGATTCTCATTGTCAATGTCCATTTCACTTTAAGAAACTATGTTACTATTATTTAATCTTGTGAGTTATCTATCAAGTTTGTATTGTGGTATTTGAAAAAACATATGTTCATGCAATGGCATTGTTCATCTGATTGTATTAACTCCTAAACATTCATTTCATTGTATTTTATCATTGTCTAATCTAAATACAATCTCTTAAAATACCTCTAAGATGACTTATGGTTCATGCCTTATAAGTTAGATCTTCTATGATTATCCTTGAAATTTCTCTTTACAAAATGTTGGTCATGCCTTACAAGCTTTTACTCACTGTCATGGGAGTCTTATGTTTTTTCTTTAGTATCAAACCTATAACTCCTTTAAGGAAGTTTTCATTTACCACTTTCAAGATTTTCATATATTGGATAGCCTCTTTTCATAGTGAACTTAGTGAAAAATCCTTCTACAAATCCTTTATAACCTTTGTGGGAAGCTATTACCATGGATTTGGTTTGCACTTTTGAGTTCAATGAAATTTTCATGGTAATTGCAAAGGTCTTTATACATGCCCTTGCATTTGATAACCAAAGACCAAATCCTCTTATAAGGCTTATGAAATACAACATTACCGCCTTCTTCACTATCTTTCATACATTATTTTCTAACCACTCACTACCTCCTTCAATATTGAAAATATTGTCATTGATAAACCCGTTCACTAGTTATTTTGAACTATCCTTATCATTACTACCATACTATCTTCATATCGCTATGATCTCTTAGGTTTGCTGCTCTTGAAACTTTGAAGATTTATAGATTTTCATCTCTTCTAAGACTCTCTACTCTTGGTCATCACTTGTAACCTTCCACATTTGATCTTCTATGGTGGTATTTACTTGATTGCACCTCCATTTGGCAATGGTAATTGATATGCCATCAACCATGTTTGTCTCTTAACCTTAGTTAGTTTTGGCTGCCCTTTATTTGTCATCTTTCAACATAGAGCTTGTCAGTATCATCTTATTCTCCATGATCTTAAATAAATTTAATGACTTCATCCCACGTCTAAGATATGTATTGTGATGTCCATTGTCTTGTAGAATACCCAAATTTGCTAATGTATGCATCATGACTGTAAAATAACATTTTTGACTACCCATTCCTTGTACCATGGTCATACCTTATGGTAGTGTATGACATTGTACATCCTACTTTTATGATTACTTTCAAATTTGTGAATGGTATTGCACATCATAATTTTATTATTACTTTGATATTTGTGTATGAGATTGCTTTACTCTTTAGTACCATAATGGAACTAATAATTAAGTCTTTTTCATGATACATATAGAATTCTTCATCATATCAAGGAAATGATCAAAGACTTAACATTGGATGAGCGTGAAGCTAAGAATGCAAGAAAAGAGAAGGAATGAGGAAAATTCATGAAAGTAGGAAATTGAACATCATAGAAGAAGAAATTCCAATTCAAGAGGAACACGAATCATCCACTCTACATAAGAGAGATATGGAATTGACAACACAAAGGCAACAAATCAAAAACCTTTATGCAATGAGAAATTGGAATCCCCTAGTTGGAGGCATGCCATCTACCTCAAGTCAAGATGGAAGCACACTATCTACCACATATCAACTTGAAATTACTTCATCATTCACATGTGAATATGGAGGTACACCATCTTTCACATCTCAAGTTGGAGGCATGCCATATTTGACATCTCAAGTCGGAGGCACACCATCTTTCACATCCAAAGTTGAAGGTACAACATCTTTTCCATCTCAACTTCAAGGTATGTCATCTTTTTAATCTCAAACTGAAGGTATTCCATTTATCTCATCTCATTTAAATATTTATAAGATTCCTAATGTTGAGGAAACTTTACCTTAGAGAACACGTCCTAGAGTTTTTCATAGAAAGCCTAAGTTTTTTATAGACATTGATGAGAATACTTTACAATCGATGGTTGATAAGATTCCAAAGAATACTTGTCGAAGATATGCTAATAAGATTTGGAGATTATGTTTAGAAAAATTAAATATAACTGGAAGATGTTAACTATTTGTTGAAATGATGAGAAATCTAAAATTCAGGTCCATTATAAATATTCTTGGGCCAAGAACATCGGATGCTTCAAGTGAGAAATTTATTGTTAATAATCTAATGAGTGCATATGAGAGTGTGGGTTCCACATTACACACCAAAGGTAGTAATATCACATGACATGTCATTACATCAACAATAATAAGTAATCAAACCAAGAAATCTCATCTCATTAGAAATATAAGTCAAACATTGAGAATTGTTGTGGGAGAAATACGAAAGTATGAATGAAAGCATAATTGAAGTAATTAGAGTCTAAAAAAACTTAAAAACCACACAATTAAGATCACACCGACCCATAATCAATGGAAATAACTTGCAAATCTTCAAATGATTTAATCTAAAGAAATGAACACAAATTCAAAGCAATCAAACCAATTAGAAATTACAAACCTTCAATCCCATTGTGGATTGATGTAAATTTGTGATGTGGATTGCTCAAACTATTCATAATCCATTTTACAAAAACTTGATTGAGAGGTGCGATCCACAAAATAGGTGTTCTAAAATGCTCAATATTAGCTCAAGAATTAGAGAGTGCCTATGATTATGAGGATTGTGAATGATTTTCATGTTTGAAAGGCTTTGTTTTATAGATTTTAGGAATTTTGATCAATGATCAAGATTTGATTTGAGGATCAATGGATGAGAAGAAATCAAGGAGATGAGGGAGGATCAAGGAAGATCAATGGTTGAGGATTCATGAGAGCCCAAAATATCCCTATTTTAATTGAAAATAGGTTGGAGATATTTTGAATTGGAGGGAAGAATTTGAATTTGAATTCAAAATATTCTCTTTTTGAAAAGGGAATATTGTTTGTGCAAGTTGGAGGGTTGGAGGAAAATTATCCAATTAAATAATTATGAAAATCATTTAATTGTGAGGATGAGGGAAATTAAGATTTTTAATTAAATAATTGGGAATTATTTAATCAAGAGGGGAAATTAGTATGAAAATGATGAATTAATCAAATAGCTTTAATTATTCAATTAATAGAGAATAAAGTGAATTTAATCAAATAATAATAAAATATTTAATTAAATGGAGGAATTAGGTGATAATGAGGAAAATGATGTTAATAGGTGAAATTGAGATGTGTGATATGTCCAGGAAAATTTTAGGTGTCTATATTTTTCCCCTCTTTGAATCAATGTACCTTTTATGTTGTTTCAAAGACCTAATGCTACTAAAAAAAAATTAAAATTTCCCTACTATCCAAATATTCTCGAGCAGACAAAGGAATAATGTTAGAAAAATTTGGGTTGAGATCATGACTTGATGATGGGAGTAGTTCTGTTGACAAGAGGATAAAAGATAAGTCCTAGGCTAGCAAGGTGGTCAAGAGAGAAACCCTAGTTCGAGGGTCATATATAGGAATTTGGGCTCAAAATATCCTCATTTGCAAACCTTGCTTTATAAGATCTTAGATCTCTAATCATTCAACCCTTCTAGACACCTTCTTGATATGGTGCTTGTACCTCATGCCACACACCACATAGATAGGGTTTGACAGTTCCAGAGGCCAACATGAGTAGGCCCACCAATACGTACTAAGTTTTTTTTGCTTGCACATAGTTTTAGGGTGTCAAATTCTTAGCTAAAGGTAGGAAACAATGTGTTGATCCATGGATCGACACCTTTGTAACCTAAAATGGTGTGTCTGTAATCACATAATGCCACCTTTGTCATATCGTATCGCCATTCTGATATAGTATGGTGTTTACATTACCTTAGTGCGAAAAAAGCAATGCATTTGTAAACATGTTCATATATGTATTATAGGGGTTTGGTGCATTTGAAAATTGGTCCGTGTCTGACTGGCATGCTTTACCTTGTTTGCAAAATGTGACACATTTGTTCTTTTGCTCAAAAGATAGTTTTTTATTTTTTTAGATGAAAGGGAAGAACTTGTATATATATATTAATATAGGAATAAGGAATTACAAAATATCATTCTTGGGGCTCTTATTAGCCTAATGATGCAAAATATTATCTTGAAGAGAAGCTCCTAACAAATAGATATTGCATGTTGTATTCTATGCAAAAACCCATTTAACCACTTGGCCTAGAAGCCTAAGAATTGCCCTTACATACTAAAATTTAAAGTGGATAATCCTACAAAAAACTAAACCCTTACATACTACAAAATAATAAACCCTTACATACCAATGTATATGCTATATATACCCTTACATACTATTATAATACTCCTCCATACCATCAAAATTCACTTCATTTTCTCCTTGTTGCTCTTGAAAGTCTTGCATATTATCTATAACTGGTGGCATAACATTTAAATTTGGAATACCTCCAAGATGAGGCTGATGAGAAGAACTTACATTGTCTTGATTAAGCCTCAAATGAAGACCATGGTCGACTGGAAGATTGTGAACATTATCCATTGTTGGAGCCGATCGAGCAACCACTGGTTCATTGTGTTCATGGGAGATGAGGGCCATAATCAAATTCACCTTTCTCCTCATCAATTTTGCCATATCTTCTACTATTACCCCAATGTGCCTATCCAATGATTGTTGCAAGAACCTAAAACTTTGCATTTCTAGTGTGTTCTTCATTACATCTAAGAGGGAGATATATGCTATGCCATTCAACAAGAAGTAGCATGGAAAGAGACCCCTGATTTAGCCTTGGCCCTTCCACATGTCATAACCTTGCACTACTCTGAAAAGTCTATTATCAAGCAAGAAAACCTCCTTTACCACGTTTTGAGAAATTAACTACAACACTGGGAGAGATTACAAGATATCAAACACATTTGACAAAAAGATTGAAACTACTTGTGAGGGAAAGATAATTCTCCTCACCTGGGGGTATAGGATCTCGTCTCCCAACACTTATTTCACACTCTTGCAAAATTGATAACAATGCCACTTAAATATTTGACCTAGCTCTACATCCCCCAAAGAGTTTGAAAAAGGTAGTTCCCATTCCAAAACTGGTAAGCAAACCCTATGCTTACCAAAATTTAACAAATTGATAGGTTTTTTATGAAAATTTAATAAATTGACATCATGGGTGTTATGCTTATAGGTGATACTTCATCCTATCTAATGTAGGGAGCATATACCAAGGATCTTGGATCGAATGGAACTCTTGGGAAAACTAGAGATTGAGTTTCTTTCATCGATTGGTCTTTACTATATTACATGCATGTCTAAGATTAGGGCTATGATGACTGTGCTCATGGAGTGATAGTGATCAAATACTACTACTTTCTACTTCCCAATATGAGAGTGTACTATTACATTTGAGGATGTTTGGAATATCCTTAAGGCATTGATTGAGGGTGTGCAGGTCATCTATGAAATTGATTGAGGTGTCCCTAGAAAGACTACTTGGTGATGACGAGCTAGACATTTTAGACAAACAAATTGATCTGAGACTCTACTATGGAGAGGTTGATAAGATCATCTTGAATTTAGCATGATTTATTATGGGACCCATCATGTCAGATCAAAAATCATGAGGGTTCTATGTTTTATGGGGCTTTATAATCAAGGGGATGGTAATAGAGGGCATCATTTATTTATGGGGACCTTGCATCCTCACACACCTATATCATGATATGCACCAAGTTTGTTACAAAGTTGCTACTATTTTAATAGAAAGTATGACATTGCTCCACATTGTTGTGTGGTCTCACAACACGCCCCATTTTTCCCTTGGAAAAATGTGGACCCCTTTATTTTCTTTCATTGGCCTCTTGCAAATCATGCAATATTCAATTTTAACCTGGCAAGTCTTTTCACCTAGTGAATTTTTACCTACCTGCTTTCATTCAGGGAGGTTTTACAATGATCGACTAAACCCATTTGTCAAGTTCTCTTTTTCTTAGGTATATGAGACCGAAAGTTTATTAAACTAAGTTTGTGTAAGTTGTAGCAGTCTCATTTTTTCCCACGCTCGGGTCCTCTTTGCACTGGGTCCCATTTCACTCAGTAAGTGAAAACCCAACCTAACTTTGTCCTAGAGTCAGATGTTAGGTATTTCATCCTCAAGTGCAAATTAGTTTCTCAGCTTATGAGCCAAGCGCTTACTCATTCAATCTTGTCCAACATGGACAAACGTGACACACCAATGTGCCACATCAACTTCATTTGCCACTTTCTTTTCAAAGGTGGGTCATGGCACGAAAACTGTCAAGAGGCTCCATGATGTGAACCCTAACCTACCAAGTTTGTACTTTTCTTCAAGATAATTAATGTATAGTTGTTAAGGAATTTAAAGAAGGGGGTGAAATCCATGTACTTGGCACCACCTCAAGCATGTAATTTCTTTTGTAACACATCACCACATGCAAGGTAACATATTCATAAGATCATCAAAAAATTTAAATGTCAGTCGAGGTGCACAAGAAAAAGTAAGTGTCGAGATACTAGAAGGAACATAATTACCATAGTTTAATGTTCTTCAACCTTGTTATCAACAAAATCAAGTATTTCTGTTGAGCTTCATAAATTCTTTCATGGATACTTAATTTTGGTAAAATAATATTTCCTCTAGGTATTTTCTGAAAGAAAATGTGGCTTAATTTGAAAGGAATTAACCTAATTTTAGCAAGCAAATGGTTGTGGGTAGTGAAATTTGATGAAATTTTTAGGAGCACATGGTTAGAATAAATGATAATTTGTATGCAAAGCATATAAACGCTAATCATTCAAGAAATCGAAGGAAACATGAGTACTTCACAAAAGTAACAACCAAAAGAGGAGTTTGAATTTCCTAACTCTCAAGCGATAACCACCTATTGAATGATAATGGATACCCATTTGGGAGGATTTAATGAGCATGAGCTTGTGTATAGAACTTAGCAATTAGATGCCTACCATTGTACAAAAAATATGGTTTCCAATGGAATGCACTTGGTGGTAGGGTTCTCGTTAGCCATGGAAGCCTTTGAATTGGTCCTAGAATGTATGAAGTGGTACGACGAAGATAGGAGGGTGGTCATAAAGGAAGGAAGAGTTTATGTAGACCTTTAAATGTATGGTATTGTATATACATTTGGGCTCCCTATGTTCACTAGAATGAATGTATTGAACATATAGGAGGCAACTAAAGCTTATATGAGTGCGGAAGAACATAATAGAAAATTCATGATGTCAACATGGTTTTAGGAGAAAACGGTGAGGATGTCGAAGCACATTGTAAGGTGATTATTCATATAGGAAGTCTAGGACATGATAACCCTACTGAGTAGCATGGCTGATTGTAGAGATGCCAACAAGTTTGAACCGTGGATGTTTGAAATCATCAAAAAAATGAGGGAAGATCATGTTTGAATTCATTGGATAGACTACATGAGAAGATATGGACCTTCCTTGATTCCCAATGGTTCACCATATCCTCATATGTTGTCTATTACTATTCCCTAAGAGCTAATATCCAAGGATTGAACAAAGTGGCAACTTTAGGAAGAGAACCAAGAAACAAATTAATTTACCAAAATTTGCCACAAATTACTACCATGGGGTATAAGGAATACAATTGTAGGGTGAATGATGTATCCTCCATGAAATTGGTCAGAATAATGGAGGGAGATAAAGCCAAGATATTATTCCTCAAAGCACAAGATGCTATACGAACTATGGGAGGCTTTTTTATTCAGCTCCCTACACTCACTTATATCAGAATTGAAGGATTCACTAGTTACCCTTTTAGGTTGCCTAAGTATCCCATAAATAAAATATTGTTGCTTGAGTTTGTGAGGAAAGTAATACCATCTCATGGCACCTTTTTGAAACTACATAAGAAGGGGGCAATGGAATTCCTTATTACTATTGGGATTTATGAATGCATTTCTGTCAAAAATGCCAAGCTATGTGAGGATGAATTTAAAACATATAGATTGAATTTCTTCATGTTTAGGAGGGATAACTATGATCCATTAGATAGGTTGGATAAGTAGGTAAATAGGAAGTATGCTCATGAGCTCCACTTGGAGGACTTATGGTATGGTTACGAAGATGACCATGATGTCAAAAAGCGGTCTTACTGAAACATAGAAAAATGGATGTAGGGGTTCAAAGACATAGGTTTGTATACTAAATTTGGACTATTACACCAAACTTACTATAAATGGAAAGGGGAAACGGGGTGAATGAACCTACCTATTCTTCTATTTCATTCAATAAATGAGATCGCTCAAGTCAAAATCCACTTTCATCCCTTAGGTGAGTGAATTGTTTGAAGAATCTTGCAATTTCCCTTTTTGTGTTAGGATGGGGGTCTTAGTCAAGCAACACTTTGGGGAGAAAACCTAAAAAATAGTAAAATAACTCCAAAATGCAATCTACAACTTGGATCTAATAGATTAAGCTCAATACTGATAGAACCATAAATCATATCACATATCAAAAAGGGTAGAATGATATTTACCAGTCACCAAAAGTTGGTTGTTGAAGTTGATCTAGGAATCATTCGCCCAAGGGTGAATGGGTCCTAAGTTAGGGTTTGTTTGCAAATTTTGGGATCCTCTACTATAGATCAAAATCCTTCAATTTTCCCAGGTTTCAGGTTTGAAAAGCCAAAAATAAATTCTATAAGTGAGTTTCAATGAGATGAAAACTTTTGTGACAACTTTTGCAACTTTGACAAGTTCTCCAATTTCTCTCTTCAAGAGATCTTCAAGATTTATTCCACATAAATCTAAAAACATAAATAAAGAGGGATTTTTTTTTTGTTTTTGGTGAATGGGGGTTTTCCTTGGTCAAACCCCATTTTGGTAATCAAACCTTGAAATGAAACAAAATAGTATGAAAGGAATGATGAATGAACAACTCAATGTCACAACTCACCAAACACTTGATAACCTTGGAATTTAAATATTCAACTTGCATGAAATGGCTTCAATAGATGTGGATCTTGAACCTTGAACTTGACTTGAGATAATGCTTTGAATGCTTGAATGGATCATGAAACCTACATCATCATATTAGCTCCAAAAACATGCATGATGCAAGAAGACTTTGACATGACAATTGGATCTTGATTGCTACAATAAATCTTCAGTAAATGTGCCTTTGAATGCCTTGAATTGCTCTCTTGATCATAAAATTGTTATCTTGAAAATATTAGGTGAAATATAGTGAAATAACCTTATATGTATAGACATGTATTCTCAATTTCCCGAAATTAAAATGTCACAAGCCGACATCTAAATATGGATTTGAATATGTTAAAATACCACCAAAACCATAATTTAAATTTAGGTCCTAGTTCTAAGGGAGGACCCATTCACCCTTGGTGAATGGGTCCTAGGTCACTCACCTAGGACACACATTGCTTAATGAGAAGTTTTATGTTATGGTATTAATGAATGTCAGGTTTCTTCTTCAAAAAATATAATAAAATAGGCTTGGATTTGAATTAAAGGGTCAAATTAAGGAAAATTAAGCTCAATTAATTAAAGGAGCCCTAAATAAGTGTGAAGGTGTAAATAAATACATTTTACAACACTAAAAAAAGGCATCATTAAGTTCATTTTAATTAATATGGCCCTAAACTTAATGTGAATATGTAAAATACATATTATAACACTAAATTAAGGCATAATTAGGTCCATTTGAATATTAATTTCAAATTAAGTGTGAAAATGTAAATGGGATACAATTTTCTACACTACACCTACAAAATGTTGTCGCTAGCTCAAATGAAAGCCTATGGAACACATAATGTTCCTGAACATATGGAGGGAGGTAAATAACCCTGCCTATGAATTGGACAAAGTATATGATGAACCTATCCCAAACCTAGATTGGGGATGACAAGAGATGATAACCCTTGAAAAGTTTTCCAAGAAAGTGCTAGAATACAATCAGTCATGAATAAATGGATACCTCTAGGTAATAAGAGAGGCTAGGATGACACCCACATACCTGAAGGGAAGAAAGAGGAAACAAAATATGCTAAATGAATTAGGGTATTATCAAGGTGTGGAAAAGAAAAGAAGAGTTATTGAAGTAGGATAAATTGAATAGGGTAGAGATGAAATCCTTGATGTGTTAAGCCAAGGAATTTCAATGGATTCAAAATCAAATGATCCAAACAGAGAAACCTTGGTTGTTACCATTAATATGTTAAAGACTCTAATGATGAAATCATATTATAAATAATTTCCAAGAGCATAGCCATTGAACCCAAAAGAAGTAGGTATGAAAGCATAGGTGTATGCTAGGACAAGGTCAACATCACAATAAGTGGCTTCCATGTTTACTTCTCCACCTTCTTTGAGCACAACAACAATAAGGAAGACTCTAGGAGGAACACCCTTGATTATAGAAGAGGAGCTAGAAGTAACTGTAGAACGGCTATGGAGAAAATGGAGAAATGGTCTACTATACTGCATCGATTTAAGGAGAAGCCATTCAGATGGGGTTCAATGATGCAACCCATGATAGAATAATTTATAGATATTGAAGAATGTCTAGAGGATAGATAAATAAATTTTTAGTGGGACAACTCACCCAAGAGGTGGGAAATCCTGAGGAAATTAATGCAAGTAGAGTAGCATCTCCATGGCAAGAAACAGGGGGCACTACAGTGCAAATCCCCATTTCTATAATAGATGAGGAAGAAGAGGACAATTTGCGTGTGGGAAAATATTAGCCTTTATCAAGGGAGACTAAAACTATTGATCAACAACCCCAAGAATGGGAGATAAATCTAAATGTAGAGTCTTCTCAAACCATGGGTAAAGAGAAGGGGAATAATGAAAATCTTGATGCCCTAGAGAAAAATGGATAGATTGCTCTGGAGGAGGGGGTTGAGAAAGATAAAATAGAATCGAAGAACATAAACCTTGAAGAGAAAGAGAAAGGAGAGCCAGAAAGAAGAGTGGATAAAATATTTGGTGTAATAGGGTGAAGAATCAATAAGAGAGGAAATTAATAAATTCAAAGAGGCATACCGCTGGTTCGATAAGTCAAGAAGGCTCATAGATGAGTGTAAAGATTGTAGGGAGCAGAAAGGCATAGAGATGTAGTGGTTAAAAGCAATTCTCAGGGTAGAGGTCTAAGAGTTGGTAAAAGAAAAGGTGGTTATAGAACAAGAAGTTCTAATGTTGGAGAAATGGATATTATAGCTGAGTTGGGAAGGTGACACTTTGTTGCAATATGGGAGTGGATTAGAGGTCACCAAAATGAGTGAGAAACTCATGGATAAAGATCTAGGAGTAGAGAATGTAAGAGATTTAGGGTTTATGATGGGTAATGATTAAGAGTTAGAAGAGAATGTTCCTCAACATATTGGTCGTCAAGAACAATTCCACAAAGAAGTGAGGAAATATGAAGAATCACCTAATTGGTTAGTCAGGAAATTGGATCCACTAGTGGAAGTGGAGTTGGTGCCTCTTGATTTTAGGATTTTAGTGCAGGAGTTAGAAACCCCTAGGCCTAAGGGTAAAGCAAGAGTCAGGCATGTCAAATGAAACTCAGATGGAGGGAAGACTCTCCAAATAGCCACTCCTATTGGAGAAAATGACAAGCATGAAGTGGTGGCTAGGGATTATCAGGTTACCACTATCAACCTAAAACATTCCTTACTAGAGCCATAATTGGAGGAAATGAGAATGAATTTAGAAGCTACAATTGATCGTATGAGGAAGGATAAATAGAACGAGGAAGGAAAAATAGAAGAAAAGTGAATTGAAAGAAAGAATTTCCTATTTAGAGAATTTTATTTGAGCTATAGCTCAACCCAATTAGTCCCTAACCGAGTTGCCACCAAATCGAGTGGTAATATCGAAAGAGTAGGTGAATGCCATTGAAGGGCTAAAACATAAGATAAACGTGGTTGAAGACTGCATAAAATATTTGGTGTAATAGGGTGAAGAATCAATAAGAGAAGTAATTAATAAATTCAAAGAGGCATACCATTGGTTCGATAAGTCTAGAAGGCTCATAGATGAGTGTAAAGATTGTAGGGAGAAGAATGACATAGAGATGCAGTGGTTAAAAGTGATTCTTAGAGCAGAGGTCTAAGAGTTGGTAAAATAAAATGTGGTTATGGAACAAGAAGTTCTGATGTTGGAGAAATGGAGATTGCATCTAAGTTGGGAAGGTGACACTTTGTTGCAATATGTGAGTGGATTAGAGGTCATCGAAAGGAGTGAGAAACTCATGGATAAAGATTTGAACCTCATTGAGATTTTGGCAAAAAAAATGTGTTATCCCAATAAGTTAGGGCAAGATGATGCAAAAATAAAAGCATTCAGAGGTTGGATAGAAAAAATTAATGAAGATCCTATTCATTCTTTAAGTTAGAAAGTTATTGATGAGATGATCAAATGCAAGAATTACATAAACAAATATGAGATAGAAATTCTACAAAAAGAATGAAGCTATAAAGAAAATAATGGAAGAATATGAAAAGTGAAAATATAGATGAAAAATGGCACAAAGTTTTCCTAAAGAACACATAAATCAAGTGTTAATCACTTTTTAGGAGTATCAACAAAAGAAAGGAACAAACGAGTCCAAAGACAGGGCATCTAGTGAAGTACTTGTGATCAAGTAGTGAAAAACTGGGGGTTTTGTGTAGATGTAATGGTAAGTCACTTGAAATTAATTTTGCAAGTTTATTCCTGGACCCGATGCAAGATGGCTAGTCCCAGAGGTTTTGATGAATAATGCTACATTTTGTGTGAAATATGCTTTTGTCCCGAGACTCGAGTGTGAAAATTCCAAGTGTTGAAGAAAGTCAAAGTATCTATTGACTTATTCTAGAATTCTCTCTGTCTAACTATCACATGCCACATGCTATACTATAATTCGTTCCTTGGATTCTATTTCATGTGTTTTTATTGAACTCCTTGAGTGCCTTGTTCTTATAAAAGGCCAAGAGTTGTTTCTTTTTAGTTAAGTTCAGAATTTTTGGATTCCAGAGATCTAAAATTTTTGCAAGTTTTATTTCTTTTTCCTATTGCTTGTTTAATTCCAGATTAAAAACTTGTATGTTCTATTTGAAACTAATTAATATCAAGGCCAATTTAAAGCTATTTCTTGATACAAAATCATATGTAGCTGATTGTTTGTTCCTATCAGAAAAACTTGTGTGTTGTGCTAGATATTGGTGCATACTAACACTATCCGATGGAAAATAATCCATGTTTCTTTAAATCCTTTCATAATTCTATGCCTAGTTGTGAAGCAATATAGTGAAGTATAGAGTGGTTTTCTTTGATTTAGTTTGTTTCTTGGGTCATGCATGGATAATACCTAGGATAATCTTTAAATTTTAGGATTTTTTAATGCTTTGTTTTAGAATAGATGTTTAATATTTTCAAAGATGATGAATGCATGGAGTATGATCATAAATATTTCATTTACATGAAATTATAGAGTGATTTATGCTAAATCTGCTTGAATATGTGAAAGCAATTTAAATTCATGAAATATTACTGTAAATCTTTAGTTTCATGAATTTGTGAAGTGATATATGAGTGATCAAATTGAGCTTATGCTATGATCCTTTGGATACTAGTCAACCTAAAAAAATGTAGACCCCTCGTGATTAACAACAATTTACACAACAAACCCTAAGTGAACCTAGTGCATCAAGACCTGACATTCTTGAGCCTTGGGATCAAATTAAGATCACCTTAGATTTAGGTTTTCTTGGTGGATCTTTCAAGTAAAGGTAGGATCTGTCAATAGAACTGGCACTAGAAGAAGGGCATGTTTTCCTTGTCGAAAACAAATAAAATTGGAGTTTCATAGGGTTACTAGGTCTCGGTCTAGCGATCCTTGTGTGGAATTTGTAGAACTTAGTGGTCGTACATGAAATAGGGCTCGAATGTTAAGGTCCGTAAGTGCATTCCCACAAAATCAAGCCACTAAAATACCTCCCTCACCTATAGTGATTGCTTTCTTCAACGTTGATTCTCCTATTCAATTCACTGTATAAAATGATCTTCTGAAAAATCCAGATAAATTGTGTTTGAATTACTATCTTTATAAGGATGTAAAACAACATATAATTATCTTCAAGGATACATGCTTTATAGCTAGAATACAACACAAAGATGTAGTGTGCAGGTTGTTTCCATACATGTTGAGCAATGAAGTTTACCAATGGTATATCAATCTACCTCATAATTTTGTCAGGACATGGAAAGATATAGAAAATCATTTCTTATCTAGGTTTAGAATACTAATAGATCCTACCTTATTGTATCACCAATTTTCTCAAATCAAAATATTTGATGATGAACCTATAACGACTTTTAATGATAGATTCTAAAAGGCTTATTCTAGGTTACAAGCACCTTACATTGTAAATAATTTGTCTGCCCTTGTTGTTTATTACACTGTAGTTGATTTATTGATAGTGTTGTTTGTGAAAAGGAAGGTAAATCATCCTACTACCTTAACTGAAGCCTATTGGAAGCTATAAGTGTGAATTTAGAAATGAAACATCTCAAAAATGGATCACCTGTGAACAACAAGAATAGTTTGAATAACTACCCCATCCCAAGCATGAATGGAGTCTTGCTAAATAATGTGATGATCCCTAACCCTTCACCTTTAGCGGTCTAGATTGGGAGCTTTCCACATAATAGCTTCTTTCAACCCTAAAATAGTCAAGCGTTGGTCCCACACCTTGGCTTGACTATCACTAGGATACCTCATAATGGGAATTCCTTCTTTATGTAGGCTCAAGAAAAATAGAGAGCAAAGGATCAAGAAGATAAAGAAAAAATTAAAGAAATAATAGCTCAAATTTAAAGGTTAACAATTGAGGTCACACAAGTGAGAAATTAAAATTTGTATTCTCAAAATAATAACCAAAATTTGCAAGGTCAAACATATAATGCTCCCAGATCACTTAGGCATTTGAATACACAACCTAACAATGGGGGGATATCTACACCTTTGGATAGTGCCAACTCTTTTGAAGATAGGTCCACATCTAAAGTGAACTTGGTTGAATTCACCATGAGTAATCGGTGTAGGATTCACAATACCAGTGCTCATGTGAAAGTTGTTTGTCCATAATTCAAAACTATGTTAGACATTTTCTTAGCCGCAATGTATCATAATGATCAGTGTGATTATCACCTACACCAAGGAAATGAACTAGTTCCAGTACGATATGATTCAACGTTGGTACTAGATATTTATGTGTGTTTTGAGTCATGTATGGTTGTTGAGAGAAGCACTTGTGAGTGGGGAGATAGTTCAGCCATGACCTTGGAAACTTGTACATTCCCTTATCAAAATGAAAATGAACCTCATGATGAAGCTGATGAAATTAAGGGTTTCCAACAGTATCCGAAGGGACACAGTTACAACCTGGGGAGTAATACCGCTGGTGGGAGTAGGTTCAAAGTACCCTTGAATACATAAATCTCACCTAACAACTTTAGTATGCCACTAGATGATAATTCCAATAATAATATGGGGTTGCCAAAGGTCACCTCATAGTATAACAATTCTTAGAATCCTCCTTGGAGTGAAAAAATAGAATCCGCTGAGCAGAGCTATTTGACTACCTATTTGGAAAAATAAATTAGGAAGGTAAAGATTAGTTTGTCTTTATCAGAATTACTTTTAAAACCTATGATCAAAAAGGATTTCTTAAACATGTTAGAAGAGATTCTCAAGGAAAGCTCAGCTAGTAAAGAGACGCGGGTGAAAGACAACTCCATTAAAATGAACGACAAAAACATTGTCCATATGGTAGATGCACATGTAGCTTTATATAAAGGGAAGTTAGAGTCACCACCATTTCTGTTAACATTAAGGATTTTTGGTAAGAATATCCATAATTTCTTGGTAGATTCAATGGAATCTACCAATGTGATGCCTTTATCCATATGCCAAACCCTAGGCTTAACTCTGACTAGCTCCTTAAATAATGTTACTCAGTTGGACAAGATCGAGGTGAACGTAGTTGGAGAGTTGACTAATATTCATATGTAATTAGCATCAGATCCTATAATTTAGTACTATATTGATATTCAAGTAGTCATGATACCTGATACCTATGGGATGTTGATTAGAGATTGGTCAAAGTCTTTGAATGGATATATGGATACCAATTTCTCACATATGTGGTTACCCTGGAAAGGTGTTCCTAACCAGACCAGAATAGAGAGAGAGAGAGAGACATATGAGACATATGATTGTAAATTACAATAAAAAAATGTGTTCTACATTGACGTGGAATCTGATGTATATGCTATTAAAAGTTCTAGAGTTAAGATAGAAGAGGTTTTTATGTGCAATGCAAAGAAGCATGATTGAATAACTCTGGGGAAAAATGTGCTAGTAGAATCTGATTATGAATTTTTCGAAGGAGAAGATAATCGCTTGGATAAATTTAGGAGACCATTGTCAAGGAAGCCTACGAGGGCTGAAGGACTGAAGATTCATTGCAAGGTTTGTTGTTACAAGGCTGGTGTAGGCTGTATAATTTTGCATACTCAGAAGATAGTTTTGTGATATGGGCGAAAGTTATCTGTAGAGTTGGAAACCAATGCTACCTGGAGGGTACAATTCTTAGCAAGTGTGACTCTAAAATTCCTAGTGATAAAACACATGCAATGTGGACTGAAATTATCAATTTATCAACTTCTAAAAATGCTAAGTTCAAAGTCATGAAGGAACAAGCTCGGATCCTCATATCTGATGGATCAAAATCCAAACAAGGGATCTGAGTAGGGGTTGAGTTGATAAGTCCCTAAGGTAAGTCATTTCTTGTTTCTTACAGATTGTAATTTTAATGTACTAGCAATATGGTAGAACATGAAGACCTTATCCATGGTTTGTTGCTCGCTATCAAGAAAAAGGTCAAGATTCTCAAAGTGTTTGGTGATTTGGAACTAGTTGTCAAGGAAGTTAGGAAGTAATATATTTTTCATTACAAATTCCTGTTGAGTTACTGACATCGAGTGTGGTATATGATTGAATACTTTGAAGCTTTTAATATTACCCACATCCCACAAAGATTTAATTAGAGAGTGGATGCACTAGCCATGATCGCTAGTACCTTAGAGACATTGGATGATTCAGACTTGAGAAGGTTTACTATTGAGTTGGTACAGTTGTCTTCGGTTCCAAATAATGTTACCAATTTTCAAGTATTTGAAGATGATAGGAATATTTTGGATTTCATTACTAATTCAATTGTCTTCGAAGCTCAAATAATTGAGGAAGCAAATCACCCTGATGGCGAACTCTAGGATGATGAATTAGCTCAGTCAAAAGATAATAATATTCCAAAAGGAATAATTGAATTGGAAAGATTGTTTGATTTAGATTAGATAATCTAGTAGAAATATTTTTCTAAGACCGATGGGGGAGAATCTGAGTTGTATAACTTGAACACCGAGGAAGATCGTAAAAATGTGCTCATAGGTAAAGTGTGCACTGAAGAAGAATGAAGGAAATTTTCTCAGGCACTCAAGAATTATTGAAAAATCATAGCATAGACTTACAAAGATATGAAACATATGATACCTCCAACATAACACATACCATCCTGCTTAAACCCAACGTGAAACCTTTCCGGCAAAAGAAATGCCTAGTAAATGTGCTCCTAGAGCCAATAATTCAAAAGGAAGTAAAAAATCTCTTATTAGTTAATTTTTTTTCCCATAAGGCACTCCACAAGGGTGGCAGATCTAGTACCTATTAGAAAGAAGAATGGGGATATAAAACTATGTGTAGATTTTTGGAATCTTAATAGGGCCTTAGAAAATGATAATTATCCTTTGCCTTCACTATGTTTTGTAAATTGTTAATGGGGTATAGATGATGTCCTTTTTAGATGGATTATTAGGGTATAACTAGGTGATGGTTGCTAAAGAAGATAGGATGAAAAATATTTTTACTACAAAGTGGGGGAATTTTGCCTATAGACGGATGTTGTTTGGGTTAATAAATGTTGGGGCCACGTTTCAAAGAGCAATGTATTATGATTTTAGAGACCTGGTTGGAAAGTGTATTATAATATATATGGATGATATAATTGTGTTAGCCAAAAGAAGAGGAGATCACATCTGTGATCTCAGAGTCATATTGCAGAAGTGTGAGACATATGGAGTGTCATTGAACCTGAAGAAATGTATTTTTGGGGTAATTGAAGGTAAATTACTTAGGAATGTTATTTCTGAGAGATTTATTTTGTTAGGCACTGATTGAGTGAGTGCCCTAATGAAGTTGCAACTTGTAAGGAGCAAGAAGGAATTGAAGTCTTATTTTGACAAGATAAAATTTGTTAGAAAGTTTATTATCGGATTCACTGAAATAGTAAAACCTCTTAATGATATGTTAAAAAATATGCTAAAATTGAATGGACAGATCAAACCAATCTTTCTTTTGAGAATATCAAAGCTACCATTATTGAAGCACCGATGTTGGTAAGTCCTAATTACATTTATTCTTTTGCCTTAAGTCATACATGCATGGCTTCTTTAGAACAAAGGGGATAAAATAAAGAAGAAAGACCCATCACTTTCATGAGCTCCTTGTTTAAAGAAGATGGATTAAGGTTTATGGATATTGAGAAGAAATCCTTCACATTGGTTAAGGAATTAAGGAATTTTTGACATTACATTCTCAGAAGTATAGTTAAGGCGATCGTGCCTGATGTAGTGGTAAAGATGTTACTCACACAAGGTGAACTAGGAGAGAAAATAGCTAAATGGGTCACTATTTTACAATAATTCAACTTGGAAATCATACTCATGAAGTTGGTTCATGGAAAGGAATTGGTTAAATCTATTGGTGAGATTGATCCTCAAATCTCTAGCCAACAATATAACTTAGATGTAGAAAATCAAGATGATTGATACTCAGACATTTGGTATTATCTGGTTAGTAGCAATTATCCAAACAACATGCAAAGGCATCAGAGAAGTGCCCTGAAGATTAAATCCCAAAGCTACATGATTATAGGAGGGGTTCTCTTTAAGAAGAATAATGAAGGGATTTATTTAAGATGCCTGAACAAGAAAGAAGTAGGTGAAGTATTGCAAAAATTACATGATAGGTTTGGCTCAGCTTAGCTCATGGAGCCCTATTATCCACTGCTCACCTTATTTTGAGAGCCAAATATTATTGGCCGATCATATTCAAAGATACATATGCATATGTTAAACATTGTTATACATGCCAAACTATTGTAACCTATGATGGAGATGCATCCCTTTACATAGTGTGGATTATATTTCATAGGCACAATCAATCAACCATCATCCACAAGCCATAGGTATGTTCTAACTACTATTGACTACTGTAATAAGTGGATAGAGGTGTGTCATACTAAGCAATAAACCATGAAAGTGGTAATCAATTTTTTAGAAGAAAACATCATCACCAGGTTTGGAGTATTGTATGATTTGGTATGTGATAATGGTCCTACTTTTTCTTCTTTGAAGTTTTCCAATTGGGCATTTGGATACGGTATAACATTAAATTTTTCAACTAATTATTACCCATAGGGAAATGAATTGGTAGAATTTTCAAATAAGAACCTGCTGGACATAATTAGAAAACTAATTGAGAAGAATCCTAGGGAATGGCATTCCTTGCTAAAACTCACCATTTGGGTTGACTGTAATAGGATGAAGTTTGCATTGGGGAATTCCCCTTACCATTTGGTTTATGGAGTTGACACTATATTTCCTGTAAATTTGAAGATCCCTACTTGGCAGTTTTCCCAATAGTATGTTGGATTAGATGAATAGACTGAGGCTCGATTGTTACACCTGATGCACTTGGATGAAAAAGATACTAGGGAAATAGATCATTTTGTTAAGCATCAATTCATAGTTAAGCGGTGGTTTGACAAGAGGGATAGAGTAAAGTCATTTAGAATATCTAACCTAGTTTTATCTTGGGATAAAGCCCACGAGTGAAAGGGTGTGCACAATAATTTCAACAAGTTATTTACTTGTCCTTGCCAAGTATCTGAAATTCTCAGTGGTATAACCTATAGGCTTAAAACCCTCACTGGAGAGGATGTCCCATTGCCTATCAATGGACAATTCCTAAAGCATTGTTTTCAAGAGTAATGTAGGTCGACGATTACTATTGTAAATATATAAGTATGTAAGTAGTTTCCCTTTTGTATTTTTAGTTTTTCTCGGGTCTTGATTGTTGAGATTTGTTCAGCCATTAGTAGCTTTAAGGAATAATCAAAGTAATAGAATATCAATTCTGGAAATGAGGGTCATATTTTAGATGGAAGTAGTTCTCCAATTACGGGTAACCAATAAATTTTTTCTTTTTTCTTTTTACTTTAATTCACATAGATTATCGTGTTGGTATTAGATGATAAATTCCTATAATTTTAAAAAAATTACTTAAATTTGAGAAATGGTTGTTGCTTGCATTGATTGAAAAATCAAAAGTTAACCTTCACTACCACTATAATTCCCAACCTAATAGCAGGCTTCATTTACCGCAAGTTAAAACAAAAGAGCTTTCAAAAAATATCAAATCAAAATGAATATCAAAGAAATATTAAAAGAGAAAATTCAACTCTTTAGGCTATCCAAATATCTCTACCAGGGTTATAGATGCCTGATTGGAAGTAGAGCTATGTTTGGGAAAATTATAGAGATAACCTTGTTGGGGCTATGGATGCTTGACTAACAAAAAGGCAGTAGACAAGGTTGGTGTAGAGTCCCTACTAGTGTTTAGTAAAATTGGTGGTGATCACACAATTCAGAGGGAAGGCCTAGTTGAATAGTCCACTTAACATTTGGAAATACCTTCATTGAATCATCGTCCAAGGCTAGTAGGCTTGTGATGGTTTTGGAATTGTATGTGCTTTCAAAGACTGTAAAATAGCTAAATGAATCTAGTAAAGATAATACACTTGCTAGAAAATCATAGAGCTACAAAAGAGTAAGGAAAGTAAAGTTGTTCCTATGGCTATGGGTATGTACAATATAAGCCTTTAGCTAACTACTGTTCAAAAGTAAATGTTGGAAATTGACTAAACTATTAATTAAACCTATTCTTCACTCCAGAGTACAAAAATCTAGTAATTACAGTATGATTATGAAATAGATATTTTTCATGCATTCATCAATGATTAAAACACAAAGAACATGTTTAACACAAACTGCATTTATAAACTAACAACTAAGAATAACAATAAAAAAAATTGGAAAGAAAGGAGTGAAGGGTAGTTACCTTAAGTGGCCCTTGATCAAGTAGTTGTATTCACTTAATCTAAAACCAAATATAGCTGTCAAGGTCCAACACAATCATAGTAACTCAATTTAATTCATTACACAAATCTAGAATATCACATAATATTTTGATCAAGGTTCTTATTGATGAAATCATAATTGCACAATAAACATAGTCTGTATATCAACTAAAAATTGAAAGAGTATCTAATAACTACTAAAAACTAATTGACTGAAAAACTAACTAGCTAACTCAAGACTCGACCAACATGATGTACATATAGGAATGAGGGAGCTTATTCAAAATAGGACTCTAAACTGAAACCTTTAATGACCACTCCCTAGATTTCATAGGGTGACAAAGATTTAGTTAACTCTGAATGTAACTAGAAAATAAGAAGAGTTCAAATTGGATTGCCACTCTATTTGTAATAGAGTAGAACATGGAATGCTCAAAATTAGTTTAGAATTCTAATCACAATAGGATTCTTCCTTTTCTATTATGTTTATTGAATGCCATAATGATGCATTATCTCCTTCATTAAATGTCTCCATATTGTAGTCATCGTGTTTAGTTTATTCTAAGAATCCCTTGTTTTGCTATTTAGTAACTCTTTCGGTTGCGGGCTCTGTGTTGTAGTTGTTGTGAGCTACAATTCCTCCTCTGGCTACAAGGGGTTAGCTCACAAGACATGAACACATACTAAAAACCATGACTAAGCATAGATATCCAATCACAATTCATACATATTCACACATAAATCATGTATTAACCATCACATCATAATTATATTTCCATATACTTAAACCAAGTTCAGGGTTTGCATAATAGGTATCAAAGATAGCATAAAGTATGAACATGTATAGGAAAATTTTCTTGGTAATGTCTATAAGAATGCATAAAAGATATAAAAACTAACTAATATATGGACTCATCATTTCCCCCAACTACCTTTTTGCTTACCCTCAAACAAATCAACTAGGGTTGGAGGTTGTAGTGTAGTGTAATTTCACTAAGATCCATAATAATGTTCAATCCTTTGATCTTCTTCAAGTAAAATCCTCTATAGCATGAAAGTCTCCTCATTCTAGTAAGTTCAGCCTGCTCACATTCCTCCATTTTATCTCATGTCCAAAGTGGCATTGGATAAAGGAGTATTGGTGGCTAGAATGTAAGTGGTAGCCATTTAAGCACTTTATCAATAACAATTCCCATATACCTATTCACTCTTTCAATCATGGCCATTAAATTATACACTTAATGTGGCTCTTTTCTCAGTAATTTTGGAGTCAAACTATCCCATATCTCTTGCACATACTTGTAACAATGACGAACCAATCCAACTATCAATATATGATTTTTATTGTAATCCTGCATCCTCAATCTCACGATCTTTCCTCATGATCCTTTATAATCCAAAAGTTGTAACCATTCATTTACGATTGCATTAGGGTCCTTGGATTCTTTTTCACTAGGAGAGCAATTGATTTTTACCTCTTCTCATACTCATCCATGAGTTCACCCCTAAATATTTCATTTCTAAAGTAGGATGCTAGTGCCCTTACCTGTAAATCCCTCACAAACATCAAGGGGTTCCATTCTATCTCTTTTGGCACTACATAGTTATGCAAATAATACTCACAAAGCTAGTCCTACTCATTTGGTGTAGAATCAAAATAAAATGTTGAGAAAATTAAATTTCCTACTCATGGAAACTGGCTGGTTGCTTATTAACCTACTGAATTAAAGACTCAAAAACGTTTCCTGGAGAAACAAGGCATAAGTTCTGGCTGGGGGTCTACATTTCACAATTTGGTTAGCCTTGTCTACTACCTCTTCCACTTTTACTGCTAACTTCCTCAACTCAATGTCCTTACCCTCTAGTATCTTTGTAAGCTCCGTCATCATTTCTTCCTCTTGATTTTTCCAATTTTCCTTTTGTTGTGAAAATTCCTAAGTAATCTTTCACAGTTGGTAACCAAGGGATAGAGTTGTATGATAAATTGGGGTTTTGTAGTTTTTACTTGATTTTACTTCCAGCTTAATTAGGTAGAGTTGTGATTGTTTTTGCGAAGTAAAGATAGAAGGTACACATTTATTTTTTCTATGTTTCATTCATATGCAAAGAATTATCAAATAGATTGCATTCCATTATGAAATTACATAGAACAGAGAAGAGAATAAAACATTTTTGCATAAAAAATGTATTTTATTGATAATTTCAAGTATACAATATCCCACACAAGCTATGGGATTAACTCCTTTAATGCAATACAAAGAGTAGACTATATATTTGAAGAAAATAAGAGAATGTGAAAAGAAAAGGAATCCATCATTTCCTGGGTGTTGAGGTTGGATGTTGATTTTTTGCATCTTCAGACAACTCTTGAATCCTCCAGAAGGTTGCTCCATTGCTCCTAAATTCTTGCAAGAGTTGAGAAAATTTGGTGTTAGAGCTTGGGATACATTTTCTCATCATATACTATTCAATCTCAACAAACATATAGTGTACTATCATATGACATTGAAGCAGTTTTGCAACATCTCAAATATCAAAAGAATCAGAGGAGTATCGTCAGATCATAAAGCATCAAATGACGAGTTTCATTATTTTTTATCTAGCATGTTTGCTCATTATGCAGGTTTAGGTGAAATATTTGTTTCTATTTTATTTCATTTGATCTCAACATGTGGGATAAAATGGGCTCCCACAAGGGTTGAGCCCGACATATTGTCCTCTTATGTTTTGATAGGGATAAGAGTGTAGAGTTTTTCATTATAATTTCATCAAATATGTATTTATCATTCATAACAATGAGTTAATTAGTTCAATGTCACAAATAATAAATATTTACTCAATAAGATTATAATAAAAAGAATGAGACAATGAGGGATGAATATCAAGCCAAGAATGCAACCTCATTTGAATAGGCATTAGGATGTAGCTATAAAGAGAAAATAAGCATAGTAAGTATGATTCAAAGGTAGTGTTTCATGATGGATTGAGGAAAAATCATTAAGAATCATACAACGATAGTGCTACTAAGTGAATGATCATATTAGTAACCAATGCATGCAATGGTGATCTTCATGGAGATAAAGAATGGTGTATTGACTATTTTATAATAATAAGCTTTCGTGCATGATAGTTATATTATGTCATATTAATGAACAGTAATATTGAAGACTCAATGAGAAGTCAATACAAAATTCAATGAGAAGTCAATGCAAAAGGAAATTCATAAGATAGTAATCTCAGATCATGTAGACAATGAGAATGATGTTAAAGGAGCAATAGAATCAAGTTGAAAATCAGTCATGAAGGATGACTTAATAACACATAACAGTGGTGTAAGAACATAAAAATAAAGACAATATTGAGCTTAGTAATAAGCCTTAAGGATTTTGACAAGATTAATAGGTTTCATTAAGAAATTATTAGACATCTTGAGGGACAGTTTACAAGACATTTTGCAGAGCTCGGATCATTGGAATGCTAAGATGTGGTGGCTAAATAACAGTCCCTGAGCTATGAAGCAAGTCATAATCTAACCATGGAAAAGAGCCAAGAGATGAGAAGTGGTCAAGGTTTGATGCAACCACAGGATGCACGAAATCATGGTGTGGGAATCAACATTAAGAAAGGAAATTCCTATAGTGACCATGGATAAAAGGCCAGAGATATGAAATACTGTAAGAGAATAGAATACTCAAGTCCATTAAGAAAAGAATAATGAAAACAATTTCACAAAGCATAAAGATATTTCAATATGCTTATAATAGTCATAAATGAAGACCTTGAATTCAAAGATTGTGGTTGTAACATTGTAAAAAACAAGGGTAGTCAGGTATGATGGAGAGGTAGATATAAACATTGCGAAAATCTACTACAATGAGGATAGTGAAATTCAAAAGATGGGACAACATAAAATCAATTATACTTGGCATGAAATGAATGAAAAATATGACATATGCAATGATAGTAAGTTGTAGATGATGATATAATGATACATAGTGATCAAAAAATGCTCAAGCCATGTGTTCAAGGCAATGAGATCATTTAAAAAACAATGGAGATGCTTTGCTACAGCAATATGGAGCAGTATATATTAAAAGTGATAGTAAATAACATAGCACTATTGTTGTAGAAAAGATACATTATCACCAATTTGAAGAATGATGCGTATGAATCATGAATGAAATTCATTTTTCAGCGTTCTTAATAGTAAAGTGCAATCATAAATGCAAGATCAAGAACAACAATCTCACAAAAGAGAAAAACCATGGCCATGGATTGAGGCTTGATAAGTCATGACCCACAAGTTAAGAAAAGGGTTGTGTTCATGAAGGAATGTAAAAGATGTGAAGAGTCTTTGAGTTACTCTCGTACTCTATAATTGCATTGAATCATTTTGCAAACCATTTTTTTTCTTCAAACGATAGTATTTTGTTTTGTGAAATATTTTATTAAGATGGCTCTTGTTTCAATCAATCACCCTCTCATGAAGTCACATTCATAGTAAAATCTTGCATGATTTTATCACAACAAGGTGATTATGACACTGCTGGGTGCTATTATATGGGAAAAGAAAAAGAAGATACCCATGTTTAGAAAGAAGAAAAAAATGGAGGCCCGAGAGTGAAAGAACAGAGGAAACCTAGCAAATAGAAGACAGAGAGGAGGTCGTGGTGAATCACTTAGAAGCTATGAATGAAGGTTTCATTCTTCAAACCCTAGCATAGTAAAAACTATGAAGTTTTCAAAAAAGCTTCACCATTTCTTACAGACAGAGGAGTTTAAAAATTACAGAGAGCAAATTCTTACCAACATTCGCACAAATGAAGCCTTCAGACACAGTTGCAAAGGTCCATTGAAATAATGGCAGTGCCTCAAGGACTAGAATGTAGTTTCCAAAATGCAAATGAAATGAGATGAGTGTGTTGACCGATTATTGGTGCTTAGGGTTTTTTCCCTAAGTTGGTCGATAAGCAAAAAGACAAATTTTCCCTTTGTTTTAACTTTTTATGTGTCAACTAATACCCTTGTATCATATTCATGTGCCAAGTGAATGACTTATAAATTTTGCATTGTCTTCTAAGACATTGACCGAGTCATACGTTTATATTTCCATAGTTTTGAACTTTTGAAATGTAAAAAAACATTATTCAAGTGATATCATTATAAATCACTTTATCAATGTTTTGTTAATGCAAAGTAAAGAGGTGTTGTTTCAAGATATGGTTTGAGGAGTTAGTTTGAAGATTAATGAGTTGTGGAGAGCATATAGGGGAGGTTGAAGGAGGTTGGCAAACATGTTCCAAGAATATAGGAGACTGTTTTGACTATTTTGAGTTCTTTAGGAGAAACTTGGAGCATTTTTTTAGGGGTCCTTTCATCACCTTTTTGGAGGGAATGAGTGATTTTAGGCATCAATTTCTTATGACTTTATGGTGGACTTGTTCAAAGTTGAATTCTTCAACATATTGGAGCTCTTTTGGAGAAGATTTAATTGCTATATTTTTGGCTTTTTGGAGGCATCCAAACCAAAAGAGTTTCTAGATCCTTTTTTGGTGGAATTTGGAGGGAGTTTTGTGTTATAGTCACTTTGTTGACTCTTTTCAAACTTAGTTCTGATTATGCTCTAGTTTTGTACTTAGTGAATTTTGAGTCCTTTTGCAGTTTTTTGCATACTTTGTAGCTCTTTTGGACATGAATAACAATGAAAACATTGGATATTAGTGATTGGGGTATTTTTCCTTCTTACTATTTTGCGTCATTGTGTGCATCTAATTGATTGATCAAATTACTTGTGAAGTCTTGTTCATTTCCTTTTAATTTTGTCTCATGTTAAGCACCTTTTTGCAGAAATGTGTGTTGTTGCAGGTTATAATCTGTACCAAAAATGCAAGTTACTTTTAGCTATGAAGTTTCCTTCCTCCTAAGAGTTTAGCATTAGGGCCTTTTTATAAAGTGCTTATGAAAAGACATATAGAAGTAGGTTGTGCAAGTCTAATTTAGTCATTGTGAGCAAGTGTTTTTAATCTGAGCTTCAGGTCCTAGTTTAGTTTGGTGTATCACCTTTTTAAATTTCATTATCAATTTTTTCAGTTTATGCATTTTCTCTTCCCCTTTTTCTTAGCAGAACAATAGAGTAGTTTAGGTGATTACCAGTTAGGAAGTCGGCCTTCTTTGGAGGCTTGATCTCATATAAGGTACCCAAAACTTGGGATCATTCCCATGTTTCAGTAGATTTTTGAACTTCATGTTCAACAAGGTGAAAATCTAATTGATAACAATTTTGGCATGCCCGGTGGGACAGATAGTTGATTTTAAGTCTCTTTTATACTGCACATTGCTGTTATTTGGTGTGTACACCAGTAGTTTCTTCCTTTGGAGGTAATTTTTCAACACACCTAGTGAATCTGGAAGAATATCTACTGGTTTCAAGTAGACAAGTGCTAATATTTTTTACTTTTGCAAAAAAATAAAAAATAGTCCTGATTTTTCGTGCTTTAGCAGAGATTTCCATAAATTTCCAGCTTGTTAAGATGCTTCAACATGTTTTGTTTTGATAAAAAACATGACTTATCATTCACCATTTCATGAGGGTGTTGTCTATACACCTTCTTATTAGCCATATCAAAGCAACTATACTACTGGTTTCACTAAAAATGACTCTATTGCAAAATATTGCTAACAAGCTCAATTTTCTCAACACCCACCTACCCTTGCTCAAGCCTTGAAGCAACATGCCTATGCTCATCAACAACCCCAAGAAGGTTTTTTTATTTCTAACCAGAAAATTTACTTTTCTAATGAGCCTCAAAATTTTGATAACATGAACATAGAGGATATGTATTTGTAAGTTTCCAAGAACAATTTGATGAAATCAAGATAGAGCAAGAGTATCACATGCAATAGGAAGAGTTGGCTTACCAAGCTTGTCTCCATGATCAGGAGTTGGAGATGCAAAGGAGGCAATATAAGGAAGATTTTTCAAGGGATTTGGCTGAGAAAGAAGAGCAGACAAGGATATTACTTGGTCAAGCTCAAGAGCTAGAAGCCCAATCAACTCCTTTTGTTCCTAGTTTTAGACCAAAATCTCTTGAATCAATGAGCCAAAATATTAAAGAAGAGGTTTCCAAGTACAATTTTGTAAGCTTTAAGAAAATTAAGCCTCTAGAATCCTCTAGTAAGTCTTCTAAATTTGAAATTCCAAGTTTTAGAGGATTCCATTCAATGCAAGAGAATGTAGTACTTGTGAAAAATCAACCCCTTATCTCCCATTTGCAACCCTTTCAAATTCTCTTGCCAGTTGTATCTAACATGGATAGCTATGATGAAATTTCTAAGTTGGAAGAGCATGTGTTAAAAATCCCAAGCATCAAGGAAAAGCTACAAGGTCCAAGGAAAGTGGATGGGGACCAAAAGGAAGAGTTGATCTTCTCATCTGATGAGCTGCCTTATTTTGTTGACAAGGATGCAGTTTTAGAACAACAAGAAGACATCAAAAAATGTGGTGAGTTGCTGATTGATGACAATTAGTATGACAATGGACCCTTGGGTCATGATAAAGAGCATAAAACTGAACCTGAAACCATTTTCTAAGGTATGGGCTTTGATATTTCAAAGCATTTTATGAATGAGAAAGCTAATGTTGCGCTTTATGAAGAGATGTGCACAGACATAATTGAACAGTTTTGTTCAAAGTTAGATAACAAGGAATCAAACCTATTAGAAGAAGTTGACAATCATAATGAACTAGAACAACATGTTCACAAGCTTGAACAAGTGTTGAAGCAATAGGAGGAATATGTTCTTGATAAAGAGGAGTCCATTCTCTCAGGTCAAGAAACTTCTCATGAACCTGATTTGTAAGGTCTTAGCTGGTTGGAGGAGTTTCCTTTCTATTGTAAAAAAGAGCTATAGGATGAAATATCAGTTGAATGTTTATTTCAAGAGGCTACTTTATTGTTCGAACATTTTAATTTGTTCATTGAGGAAGGAAAACATGTTTTGGAGTATACCTCTTTGAGTGATAATGAGGATTTTGAGTTTGAACTAGCTATTCCTAAGAGCCTTCCAAGAGTTGATAGATTTGATGAGCTATTAGCTACCCTAGTGGAAGAATATTGTCCATTAACAATGAAGGAGGAATCAACATGGAAAGTTATTATGGAAGGAGAAGATAATACTATTATTTCTAACCATTTATATTGTCTTCTCTCTAGTCCAAACTTAGCCACGAAGTAGGAAAACCATGAAAAATAGGAAGAAAGAGAAGCAACTAGCAATGGGAGTCCAAGTTTTATTTATTCTTTCCTATCAATTTTTTAGCTAGTATGGAGGCCACTAAACTTCCACAGGTCATGCTTGCATCCAAGCATGAGGATGCAATCGAAGAAAAAACTAAATTTAGAATTGTAGTTGAGAGTGATTAGTTTCAGCTCACTTTTACAGTATAGGACAACATTAGGCATGATCAAAATCAAGGCATAAGTGAGTTTATTAAAAAAATTATGAAGCATTGAAACATTCTATTGAATATCTACTTGTGTTTCATATATTTTCAGCAATACATGATCAATTAATGCATCTTTTATTGGTTAGGAGGGATAGTTATTTCACAAAGCCAGTCAATGGTTTTGTTTCACTGAGCCTTGTTGTTGGTTAGAGTAGGTTAGAGTAAGTTTTAGTTCAATTTTAGTTTCGTTATTCCTCTAAGGGGTGTTTAGCATAGTTAAGTAGGTTTGATTTAAAGTTTTGGTGTGTTTGAAATAAGTTTTCAAGGTATCATACATTGATATGATGAATTACAACAATGTACAAGATTTCTTTTCAAGTTTTGTCATCTTGCTAAGTGACTCTGTGACCAATGGATAAGGTTTGGGCAACTGGTCAAGATATTTAGTAATAAAACATATGGAAGATGTCACCAAAAATGATACCCAATTTTACTTCCAGCTCAATCAGGCAGAGTTGTGATTGTTTTTGCAAAGTAAAGATAGAAGGTACACATTTATTTTTGCTATGTTTCAGTAATATGAAAAGAATTATGAAATAGATTGCATTCCATTATGCAATTATATACAACAAAGAAGAGAGTAAAAAGTGTTTGCATAAAAAATGTATTTTATTGATAATTTCAAGTATACAATATCCCACACAAGCCGTGGGATTAACTCCTTCAATTTAATACAAAGAGTAGACTATATATTTGATGAAAAGAGGAGCATGTGAAAAGAAAAGGCATCCATAATTTCCTGGGTGTTGAGATTGGATGTTGATCTGTTGCATCTTCAGACAACTCCTGAATCCTCCAAAAGGTTGCTCCATTGTTCCTGAATGCCTAGAAGAGTTGAGAAAATTTGGTGTTAGAGCTCAAGATATATTTTCTCATCATATATTATTCAATCTCAACAAACATATAGTGTAATATCATATGATATTGAAGTAGTTTTGTAGCATCTCAAATATCAAAAGAATCAGAGGAGTATCGTCGGATCATAAAGCATCAAATGTTGAGTTTCACTATTTTTATCTAACATGTTTTCTCATTGTGCAAGTTTAGGGGAAATCTTTGTTGTTGTTTTGTTTCATTTGATCTCAGCATGTGCGATAAAATGAGCTCCCACAAGGGTGGAGCCCGACATGCTGTCCTCTTATGTTTTAACAAGAATAAGAGTGTAGATTCTTTCATTGTAATTTAATCAAATAGGTATTTATCATTCATAACAATGAGTTAATTAGTTAAGTGTCACAAATAATAACTATTTGCTCAATAAGATTATAATAAAAATAATGAGACAGTGAGGGATGAATATCATGCCAAGAATGTAGCCTCATTTGAATAGGAATCATGATGCAACTATAAAGAAAAAAGAGCACAATAAGTATGATTCAAAGACAGTGTTTCATGATGGATTGAGGAAAAATCATTAATAACAATACAAGGATAGTGCTACAAAGTGAATGATTAGATTAGTAACTAATACATGCAACAGTGATGTTCATGCAGATAAAAAATTATGCATTGATTGTTTTATAACAATAAAATTCCTTGCATGATAGTGATATTATGTTATATTAATGAACAATGATCTTGAAGACTCAATGAGAAGTCAATGCAAAATTCAATGAGAAGTCAATGCAAAAGGTAATTCATAAGATGGTAATCTTAGATCATGTAGATAGTGAGAATGATGTTAAAGGAACAATAGAATCAAGTTGAAAAGAAATCATGAAGGCACGACTTAATAACACATAATAGTGGTGCAAGAACACAAAAATAAAGACAATATTGAGTTTAGTCACAAGTCTTAAGGATTCTAACAAGATTAATAGGCTTCATTTCCAAATGATTAGACATCTTGAGGGATAGTTTACAAGACATTTTGCAAACCTGAGATCATTGGAATTCTAAGATGAGGTGGCTAAATAATAGTCCCTAAGCTATGAATCAAGTCATAAGCTAACCATGTAAAAGAGCCAAGAGATGAGAAGTGGCCAAGGTTTGATGCAACCACAGGATGCACAAAATCATGGTGTGGGCAGCACCATTAAGAAAATACATTCCTATAGTGACCATGAACAAAAGGCCAAAGATATGAAATATTGTAAGAGAATATAGTACTCAAGTCCATTAAGCAAAGCATAATGACAACAATTTTACAAAGCATAAAGATAATTCAATATTCTTATAATAGTCATAAATGAAGACCTTAAATTCAAAAATTGTGGTTGTAACATTGTAAAAAACAAGGGTAGTTAGGTATGATGGAGAGGTAGATATAAACATTGTGAACATCTACTACAATGAGATAGTGAAATTCAAAAGATGGGACAATATAAAAGCAATTATACTTGGCATGAAATCAATGAAAAAGATGACAAATGCAATGATAGTGAGATGCAGATGATGATACAATGATACATAGTGATCAAAAAATGCTCAAGCCATGTGTTCAATCGTTCGAAAAACAATGGTGATGCTTTGCTACAACAGTATGGACCAGTATATATTAAAAGTCACAGTAAATAACATAAAACTATTGTTGTAGAAAAGATACATTGTCACCAATCTGAAGAATGGTGTGTATAAATCATGAATGAAATTCATTTTTCAACATTCTTAATAGTAAAGTGCAGTCATAAATGCAATATCAAGAATAAAAATCTCACAAAAGAGAAAAACCATGGCCATGGATTGAGGCTTGATAAGTCACAGTCTACAAGTTAAGAAAATGGTAGTGTTCATGAAGGAATGTAAAAGATATGAAGAGTCTTTGTGTTACACCAATATTGTGCAATGACATCGAATCATTTTGCAAACCATTTTTTTGTTCACATGGAAGCTTTTTTTTTCTGGAATAGTTTACTAAGATGGATCTTGTTTCAATTGACCACCCTCTCATGAAGTTGCATTCATATTATAATATTGCACGGTTTTATCACAACAAGGTGATTATGACACTGTTGGCCGCTATTACATGGGAAAAGAAAAATAATATACCGATGTTTAGAAAGCAAAAAAAAAGGAGGCTCAGGAGTAAAAGAATAGAGGAAACAAAATGGTGTTTCAAGAATTTCAAACAGAAATATAAGTTGGTACAGAGAAAACCTAACAAACATAAGATAGAGAGGAGGCCGTGGTGAATCACTTAGAAGCTATGAATGGAGGTTTCATTCTTTAAACCCTAGCACAATAAAAAATATGAAGTTTTCAACAGAGCTTCACCATTTCTTACAAATGGAGGAGTTTAACAAATACAAAGAGAAAATCCTTACCAGCATTCGAGCAAATGAGGCCTTCAAACACAGTTGCAGAGGTCCATTGAAACCATGGCGATGCCTCAAGAACTGGAACACAGTTTCTAGAATGCAAATGAAATGAGATGAGTGTGTTGACAGAGTATTCATGCTTAGGGTTTTTGTCCTAAGTTGGGCGATAAGAAAAAAGGAAATTTTTGCCTTTATTTTAACTTTTTATGTGTCAAATAATACCCTTGTATCATATTCATGTGCCAAGCGAATGCCATAAATTTTTGATTGTCTTCTAAGACATTGACCAAGTCATACCATTATATTTGCATAGTTTTTAACTTTTGAAATGTAAAAAGCCATTATTCAAGTGATATCATTATAAATCACTTTATCAATGTTTTGTTAATGCAAATTAAAGAGGTGTTGTTTCAAGATATGGTTTGAGGAGGTAGTTTGAAGATTAACGAGTTGTGGAGAGCATGAAGGGGAGGTTGAAGGATGTTGGCAAACATGTTTCAAGAATATAGGAGACTTTTTTGACTATTTTGAGTTCTTTAGGAGCAACTTGGAGCATTTTTTTAGGGAGTCTTTCATACCTTTTTGGAGGGAATGAGTGCTTTTAGGCATCAATTTCTTATGCCTTTATGGTGGAATTGGTCAAAGTTGACTTCTTCAACATACTGGAGCTCTTTTGGAGAACATTCAGTTGCTATATTTTTGGTTTTTTGGAGGCATCTTACCCAAAGGAGTTTCTAGATCCTTTTTTAGTGGAATTTGGAGGGAGTTTTGGGTTATAGTCACTTTGTTGACTCTTTTCAGACTTAGTTCTGATTATGCTCTATTTTGGTACTTAGTGACTTTTGAGTCCTTTTGTAGATTTTTGCATACTTTTTAGCTCTTTTGGACATGAATAATAGTGAAATCCTTGGATATTAGTGATTGGGGTATTTTGTCTTCTTACTATTTTTCTTCATTATGTGCATCTAATTGATTGATCAAATTACTTGTGAAGTCTTGTTCATTTCGTTGTAATTTTGTCTCATGCTAAGCATATTTTTGTAGAAAAGTGTGTTTTTGTAGGTTATAATCTGTGCCAAAAATGCAAGTTGCTTTTAGGTGTGAAGTTTCCTTCCTCCTAAGAGTTTAGCATTAGGGCCTTTTTATAAAGTACTTATGCAAATACATACAAAAGAAGGTTGTACAAGTTTAATTTAGTCATTGTGAGAAAGTGTTTGTAATCTAAGCTTTAGGTCCTAGTTTAGTTTGGTGTATCACCTTTTTGAATTTCATTATCAGTTTTTCAGTTTATGCATTTTCTCTTCCCTTTTTCCTTGGCAGAATAGTAGAGTAGTTTAGGTGATTACCAATTAGGAAGCCGACCTTCTCCGAAGGTTTGATCTCATATAAGGTACCCACACCTTGGGATCATTCCCATGTTTTAGTAGATTGTTGAACTTCAGGTTCAACAAGGTGTAAATCTAATTGATAACAGTAGTAGGGGGTTTCTGATTTTCAATTACAAGTTCTTTACTCCTTGTTTTGACCATGGAAAGTTGTGCCAATAGGTCCAATTTTTCCCCATGTCCATATGTTTATAGTTTTTCTTCTAACTCTCATATCTTTATCTCTCTTTCTTTATCCTTCTTCTCATAGGTTTGAACTAGTTCCTCTAGGTGTTTGATCCTTTCTAGAGCTTCCTGTAGCTCTTTCTTAATATTTATATCTTCCAAAAATATTTTCTCTTATTCTAAATTTTTTTCATCACAACCCCCTATATAATCATAACCCTCATTACCAGGGCTAGCTAGGGTTTTCTTTCTTATCTTATTGGTAGTAAATACATCCTTTAAATTTGACTCAAAGGTGGTAGATATATACCACTTTCTCTTTGTAGGCACATGTACATTCTCAAAGGCATTTCCTTTCATTTTTAAAATAGTATCAACCATAATAACATTTTCTTCATGGTGTCCTTTGTCCCTTGTTTCCTCTTTTGGTTTCTCTACACTTCCTCTCATAACACCTTTCTTCTTCAAACATCCTAAACACCTAGGTGGGTTAGATTTCCTTTCTTGTGTACCCTTCTTTTTCTTTTGTACCTTAGAAGGTGTGGATGAACTACCTCTCTTTTTCCTTGTGTTGGTGTTTTTTAAAACCCAAGCTGATTCCTCAAAACTTCTATGAATTTTCCATATTTAGTAATAAAAGCATAAGAAATGATTGGCCAACTTATTGAGAGCAAGCAATAATGCTTATTCTCCTACACTTTGGGCTTTGTAAGACTCGGGAGGGTGATCCCACAATGTGTTCCTTACAAATAATTAAAAAATATCAAATACATATTGCATAATAATAGATAAATTCCCCATCAGCACTGAGTAAATGAAATCCTTCAAGAAATTGGCAATTCCTTCAAAGATCTGACCCCAAACAGTAGGGAATCACAAATACAATAAAGATAAGTCGATATGAAGGTTATTTGAATAAATTTTCTAAAATCAAATACCATAGATATGAGAAATATGACCACTACTGCAGTATCTTAGCCATACCCTAAAGCACAGAGTGAAATGAGAAAGAACTGAACTACAAGGAAATTTTCATCTTAAACAGTTGTGATCTATATGAATTGCATTACAATTCACGTATCTGTAACAAAAATCTATTACTACTTACGAATCCAACTGCCAACCTACATGAACTTACACAATAACTAAAGCATTTAACTAATCCTTTGAACTAGAGCCACCATTAAAGTATAATTCACAGTAAAGAACAATGAAAATCAACGAAACTAGTCTTTGACCAATATTTCATTAATAATTCATGCAAGGTATCACAATTGGAGAGAAAATAGACTCAAGAGATTTTCATATTCAACACAAACATGCCTAAGAACCCCATAATTGACAAAATTCTTCTATCTGACTCTAAACCTTAAAACATGGACTCAATGGTCATACTCTCTGTATTAAAAATTCTACTCTCTCAAATCTTAGATTCAACAAAAGACCTAGTACATCAGCCCATAATTCCCTTTTATAGAATAAGGGAGCAAAACAAGCTTTAGGCCGAAATGTACACATGTCCACATTTGATTGGACCGTAATCCACTTATAGAGTTATATTTTCATTTTTCAATTGGAGGGAATAAACATAAGACAAAAGTAATCATCAATTACTGTGGAGAAGAAAACCCGCCTTCTAAAAGGCAACTTGTTTACATCAAAGGCATCTTTAACCGTTGCAACACTTTATTCCACCTCAACAACCATTCGCGTCAGCAACTTGCACCTGGAGCCAGGAGAAGTATGTGTATATTCAAATGTAACTTTTGAGGCCAAACCTATATTATACTTGACCAAGTCACACTTCTTGACCATAGTGCTCATATTCCAAATTCATCAGTGAATACCATTTTCCACAATTCAAATTCTTCCTCAGATGGCCACTTGAAAGAAATAAACTGATTAATTTTATCTCTATATGGTGCATATTTCACCATCACTAAAGTAGCCTCCTTATCAAAATATTCTAAGAAACTAATGACAAAAGACAATTTCTCAAGTGTATTCTTTAACATACCAATATCAACATTCTTGCATATTTCATCTGTCTGAGTTATCATGATGTTATTAATTTGGTCCTTCCAAACCTGCAAGGGCTTCACTTCATCATGATTATGCTGGATCTCTGGTAATGGAGTTAGGTCTACTTCATCATACTTGGCCTTTAATTATTTGATCCTCAATTCCATAGGAGCAACATATCCTTGGAACATTTGGTCCACGATTTACTTAACAAATTGATAAGCTGGCATAACCATGGGATACTTATCCTTCTGATGCTTTGCTCCCACCAAGATGAAATTTAATTTCTCAACCCTGGGACTCCATCTATTGAGTAGTGGGGTGGCCAAATTTTTATCCCTTGGGAAAATTTTGATTGCTTGCAACATCGAAATATAACTTGCATGGACACTATTTAATTTCCCTTGGACCTTCTTGTTCAAGTATCTCAATACAGTATCTACAATTATTGAATTGCTTTTCAACGTTGATTCCTGGACCTGTTGCAACATCTCTTTATAATCCTCAACTTGACAAATTAATTTTTCCTTTGAGAGTCCTCCACCTGGGCTATTAGCCCCTTCAATTGTGATGGGAACCTATCCCATATTGTATGGAACAATTGCTAAGGACTCTCCTCATGAAGAAGGTTGAGGTTGTTCCACTGGTGGGTCATAAATAGTGTGGCTAGAGCTAGCTTGTCCTTGAGACTTCAATGTTTCCATTTGCTGCTTCAGTAATGGCAACTCAATTTCTAGCTCTGCAACCTTTTGTTGACTCCAATTATATTCAATAATGAGGTCACTATACTGGCCCCTCAGAGTATCTCGATACTTGGTCAAATCCTCAATAGTTGACCTGGTAAACTTGGCAACATTTATTGCCATATCTGTTGCCTCCAATGCTGGGGTATCAACAACTCTTCTTACAACCAAGTGACCACTAAAATTAGCTGGCTCTGCAACTATTAGCTTTCTAGATCTATTAGACAATGAAAAAATTGCCAAGGCATCCCACTCTTCACTGAAAGATGATACCTTAAGTGCCAATGTAGCTTCCTCTTCAGTTTGGAGAAGTGGCCTATTGGCCCTTTTTATTGTATTGAAAACCACAACATATGCTATATCCCATTCTGGGAGCAATAGTACTTCACTCTTCTAGACCAATGCCCTACCTTGCTCTAGTGTCATTTCCTTGAAAGTATCCCTCATTTGCAACATGACATTGAATTGAATGACATTCTTTGGAAGCTCTAGATGTAGACTTCTTTCTTGAGCTACCTTCTTAGCATACAGTGGAACATGTGCCCTCCATAGAAAATCCTTAAATTCATTTGTCTTGACAAAGGAGTCATCCCTCATGAATTCTTTGCAGGCCTCCATTATGATATCATCAGTATTAGTTATTTCCCTTATTTCATCTTTCCCAAGCCTCAAAGGAACTGCTTCAAAACTTGATGGAACATGTTTTGGAAAAGATGGCATTCCTTGCTGCATATCATCAGGGCTTACCATGATCTCTTCATCATCTTTGTTAGGATAATCAACCACCTCTGTCTCTTCAATTTTTCGTCTCTTTGGTGATGGTGGTTGTGTTGGAGAAGAGGGCCTCAAAGGGGAATCCAAATCAAAAAAATTAGGCAATTATTTCCCTGAAGATGATGGCACTACTTTCTTGTGAGACATTACTCCAGACCTTTCTGAAGTAGCAGGAATGGGCTTGGTTTTTTCTTCAACTGTCATTCCCTTCTTTCTAGAATATACCCTAACCTTTGTTGGAGGCTGATAAGTAGGTCTTTCCTCCAGTCTTACTTCAAGATATTATTCAACAGCCTGTGACTTTCCTTTGTCCTCCACTACTCTTTCTTTTTTTAGGACTCCTACCATGCTCTCAAAATTGTCAATAACATACATAGCCCTATTCAACTCACCACTAATATTTGGCATGGGATTGTATGCAGGTTTCTTTTCTTGCTTATTCTTCATCATCTTAGTAAAAGCTATATATTTTTCTTTTCTTTCCTCTTGCATATGCAAATAAAAAATGTTCCTAATAATATCCTCAGGAAAATAGAAATTGTGAACAAAGATTCCAGTCCTGTGCTTTGCCTTCATTTGAGAAATGAAACCCTTAGGATCATGGTTCCTAGGGCATACATTTTTCAACCCATAAGTCTTAAGCAATGTCTACAATTCTTTCCATTCTCCTTTTTCCATGAAAAAATCAGCAAATGTTGTATACTCAGGAAAGAAGGATCCCTTCTTATGCTCTATTAGCAAGTGTGTATCCCGAACACATCTTGGCTGTCTCATGACTTCTAAAAACCCAATCCTTAGAGGTACATCGCTAAGAAAAGCATATGGGTTAACATTAGTGACATACACCCTTAAAATGGTTGTATTATAATAAGGGATAATGTCTCCTCAATTATGTGTCAAATTTAACTCAGGTCTCCTTTCCATTGGCCTCAAGAAATCATGAATTTCCTTTGGAATCCTAGGTGGATTATAGTCCAGGGATCTTCTCAATTTGGACCCGAAAACATTATGGAACACCACATAATCAAAATTATTATCATGCCTATCTAGAACTCTGGTCCTTTATTGGACAGGCATGTCAATATCACGAAAATATCTCACCTCGCTTGGTACCTAGAAATTCTTCTTCAGTGTGGAATTATGCACCAAAATAGCAATTAAATGAACTTTTATAATTAAATTTTGGTGGCGTAGTTCAAATTCCACCATTAATATTCACTCACATGAGATAAAATGGCTATCGTACAACACTAACTCATTTTGAATAACAATCGTTGATTTGAATCCACGAAGGCAAGAAAGAGTGACTTAGATAGAGTCAATGTGGTTTGAAAATTCCACATTCGCCCACCAAATCCTAGGTCAATGGAAATTCACCTATGAGACACCATCTCAACATGAGTGGGTCCCACTTTGATCATCTCATACTCAACATTGGCATCCATGCATCAGTATTTCACACACCTCAGAGCATTATTAAAACTGGTGTTTTAATTGTGCAAGGTCAATGAGGAATGACTATGATACATTGTTACAGGACAACTATCGATTTCAACATCCTTCATCAGTAGGCGAACAAGGACTGGGCCCCATGATCGTAGGAGATAGATGGAAACATCTCACACACCTCACAACATTGTTGTGATGTCATCAGAAAAACTTTCGAGGCCAGCGGGGAACGGTTAGGATTCAACAATTCCATCGGACGGTTAGAAAACCTGCACATGCCACAATTATTATTCATAAAAAGGGGACTGACTAGGTGGACGGGGAAATAACCCTTGGGGCAGGAAAATTAGACATTAGTCTAAAGTTATAACATTTATCAACCCGACATTTAAGCAAAAATTAAACACAGCCCCATTGAATAAAAACTGAGAGGCTAAGTTAAAATGGGTTGGTAGCACAAATGACTAAAAGGGCTCAGACCACAACTTATGCAACCAGTAACCTATAACAACAAGTCAACACATGATTAGAACAGCCAAAGTGATCAAAAGACCAAAAGCCAAAGTTTTATGGCTAAAACCCAAAACCCCAAGATAGACCAGTGGTGCCAAGCACCAAGGAAACATGAATGAGCATAATTGTGGAAAAATTTAAGAGCTCCACCACCTTGTCCTAGGTGTTTTAGAGGAAGATGGAGTCTCTTGTGTTTTAGGTTGGCTAGAGGTTGCATGTGGTAAATCTTGCTCATTTTGTTCCTCAGGTTCACCTTGGTTGCAGGTAGGGTAAGCCACAAGTGAAGCAAAAGGGGTTTCTCTTATAGACCTAGTGGGTGATTCTGGGACCTTTGGCACTACATGTTCCTCAAGGATTTGATTAATGTTTTGAAAAGATAAAAAATACTCCCAAGACACTTGGGGATGATGGATCCTAAGACTCCTTTTTACTAACAAGGTTATCAGACAATAATGTGATAATGTTTAATCATTCTACTTCCTCTGATATTATGACACCATTCTTTTGAATTTTTTTATAAAGATAATTGGGCACATTGACCAATAGATTTTTATGAAGATGACTTAAAAACTTGAAATGAATAGTATGTAATAGAGATAGCTTACCATCACATGTAATGTAATTAATAATAAGAGGCACAGGAGTCCCATACCCATGGAAATGATAGTCTTTTAGTACCTTGTGATGAGGAGTCTAAGTTCTCTCCTGGCTCTCTGAACTTGCCTCTAGCTGCAACTGCATTTGCTCGAGTAGGAAACTCAACTCCAACCTTAGGTAGACCTGATACTTGTGCAATTGTGACCTCTGAAGCATCCACCTTCAACCCCTTGATTGTGGCCTCATCAAACTGTAATGTGGCTGCAAATTGCCTCATCATTTATTCATTGTACTCTATCAATTTAAGGAAGTAGTCTAACCAACCAACCCTTGTGAAAATGGGAAGAAACAATGTGTTCTTCACTATCTATTTGTGAGCTGATGGCTCTCTTAAGATAATATCACCTCCCATACTCTACCTCTACTCAATGTTCAAGAAATTCAACTCAATTTTAACTTAGTCACCTTCAAACCCTCTCTATTCTGCTATATTCACATGTACTTTTCCACTATACTTGCATCATAACTCTCCTATTACATCCCTTCATCCTCTCTATCAGCTTAATTAAGCTTAAATTGGGTTCTCAAAATCTAAGATCTAGGGAATTGACAACTGATATTAATAGCAAAAGATTACAAGTGCAAAAAGCATTAAGACAAAAAGGGTTTGCATGTATATTTTTCATTTGGCTTTTGGTGGATAAAAAGAAAATTTTGGTTGATATATTACCCCCCAACTTAAGTTTTGAAGTGACCTCACTTCATGTCATGTGAAAAATAGGGGAAGGGTATTATTGTAGAATATGGAAATAAATGTAATGAATATATAACATGCTAAATTTAATGTAAATACATAATGGAAGCTTTTCAATATCCATGTTAATGTTGGTAGTGTAGTATGTGTACATGTCAGATGTGATTAATTGAATGCCACATGTGTGAGATTGATTGAAGAGCATCCACAATATGATATTGATTTGACAAGAGTTAATTGCAGTGTATGGTTAAATGAATGATAGGGTGGCATGTGTAATGAAATCAAGTGGAATGCATGGATAATGAGATATGAAGTGACTTTTTGAATACTTGAAATTCAAATTGGCAACGTGGAATGGAATGAACATGTTGCATGTATTTAATATGATAGGACTAATGTTGCATGTGTGAGAAAAAGTGAAAAGGAAAGTGATAAACTACAATTTATAATGTAGCACAAACTTTTAAACACTTTGACAGATAGTGTTGTAGGTACCTTCTATAACAGGTCTCAAACTGAAGTGTGACAACTCACATGTATTAAGTGACAGTTTCCTATTGTAACAGGGCCCAAACTGGATTATAGAAAATTTAATACATGAAGTTACAGGTCCCTTCAGTAGTACGAAGAATTCTTGGAAGAAGATTTTGAATCATAGGAACTATGTTGTGTGTACATAAAATTGTGGGATAGTAAATTATACTTGAGTAATCTTAGGAGATGGATTTTGTAGGTCTTCTACTCAAGCACTATGAGAACCAAATCTGTTGTTGAGGTGTTATCTTGTGATTGATTATCTGTATCTGAACCATTATTTTGACCATATAGATGCATCAGTGAAAGAAGAAAATCATATTTTTAAGCCGGTTGTTTGTATATCTTTAATTTGTGCCCATTCACTAGCAATGTGAATCTTACTACATCTATACTTTGTAACTTAACTGCTCCATTGGGAAATACTTGTTGAATTTTTTAGGGTCCCAACCATCTTGACTATAATTTACCCTTGTGGTCTTTTGACCTAGAATCATATAGTAAAGCCCAATCACCTACAGTGAACTCTTTGGCCTTTATAAACTGATTATACCATTTGGTTCTATGTTTTTGAATGATCTTTGTATCATGAATTACCTCCATTCTGATTTCATCCAATCCATTCAGACTGTGTAACCTCTCTTTTTGTGCTTCTATCAATTCCATGTCAAAATGCACTACTATCCTAAGAGTCTTGTACTCAAACTCTATTGGTAGAACTGTTGTTTTACCATAGAATAACTCGTAAGGTGTGAAACCTGTAGTATTTTTCCATGTTGTTTTGTAGGCCCACACTGCTTTAGGTAATATTGATGCCTAGTCCTTTCTATGAATTTGCACCGTTTTGGTCAGAATATTCTCAATATCTCTATTTGTAACCTCCACTTGGCCATTGGCTTGAGGATGATAAAGTACAAATTTTGTGTGTCTTATTGAATATTCTTTAACCAGCTGATAAATAAGGTTAGAAGTGAATTGCGGATCTTGATCAATGATAATTTCTTTAGGTACTCCATACCTGGTAAAGATTTATTCATACAAGAACTTAGCTACATTCCCATCTCTTACAAACTGTAATTATTTGACTTCAACCCATTTTTTCAAATAGTTTGTACATACCAAGATATAATCTTTGTTATTAGAGGTTGGTGAAGTTGGTCCAATGAAGTCAAGCCCCATATTTGTCAAATGGTGCTAATGTTATCTATGGTTGCAAAGGATTTTCATTTGACATTATTGGTTTGCCCATCCTTTGAAATCTATCACAGCTTCTAGTATACTTTACTGAATCCTTACAGAGAGTTGGCCAATAGTAATCTATTGTCAAGATCTTAAATGTTGCTCTTTTGGTTGCAAAATGACCCCCACAAGGCTCATCATGACAAACTTTTAAAATGTCAAAGAACTCATCTTCTCTTATAAATCTTCTCATGATATTATCTAGACTAGTGTAAAATAAGTAATCATCTACCCAAGAGTATGAAAATATTTTATGTACCAGCTATCTCTTTTCTCTAGGAGAGAAATGTGATGGAATATACCCTACCACTAGGTAGTTTGCAATATCAGCAAACCATGGTGTGTGTACTATAAGATCAAAATAATTCTCATCTAGAAAAGAGTCATCTGTAACACCTTCTTCTATTTGTGTAGGCAACCTAGATATAAAATTTTCCACCACATTAGCTTTCCTTGGCTTATCCACCATTCTTATGTCAAACTCCTATAGTAAGAGAAGCCATATGATTAGTCTCCCCCAAATATAGGTTTTTCCATCAAGTATCTTATGGCTATATGATCTATGTGAATAAAAACTTGATAACCAATGATATAATGCCTAAATTTGTTGATAGCATAAACAACTGTGACCATCTCTTTCTTACTGACAATGTAGTTAAGCTCAAATCCTTGAAAATTCTTGCTGATATAGTAGATAACATATTATTTTTTCCCTTATTTTTGTCTCACGACTGCTCCTCTTGCAAAATCTGAAGCATCAGTCTGTATATGGAAAGGCAGTGTCTAATTTAGCCCACTTAAGATACGTGCTTGTGTCAAAGTTGTCTTAAGTTCTTTAAAGGAACACTAACATTATATAGTCCATTCAAATTCTATGTCTTTAGTGAGTAAGACAAACAAGGGTGCTGCAATTTTGTTGAAATCTTGGATGAATCTCCTATAGTAGCTTGCATGGTCCAAAAAGCTTATGACATATTTTTTCTTTTGTGGTACATGAAGTGTGGAAATAATCTCAATCTTGTTGGGTTCCACCCAAATACCTTCACTTGAGATAAAGTATCCTAGAACAATTCCTTGAGTCATCATCATGAAACATATTTCATGACTCAATGATAGGTTATTTTCTTTATACCTCTTCAAAACCTTTTCTATATTGTTGAGTGCATCTTCATAGGTTTCTCCATATGTAGTAAAGTCATCCATGTAGATTTCCATGGAATCATGAGCATAGTCTAAAACACTACTTAGCACTGCCCTTTGAAAATTTGTTGGGGCATAACACATTCCAAAGGAAAGAACAAAATAGGCATAGGTACCCCAAGGGCATGTAAATGTAGTCTTATCCTGGTCTTCTGGAGCTATCTTTATCTATTTATATCCACTAAACCCATATAGGAAAGAGAATTACTTTTACCTGCTAAGGAATCGAGCACTTGGTCAATGAAAGGTAGGGGAAGTGATATTTTCTTGTGGTTGTGTTTAGCTTCCTATAGTCCACACATACCCTCTATTTTTTTTTCTTTCTTAGGAACAGTGACCAATGGTCACACCCATTGGCTATCACAAATGGGATAAATGAAGCCTGCATCAAGTAGCTTTTGTAACTCAATCTTGACTATTTCTCTTAAGGAAGGGTTCACTCTCCTTTGGGGCTGTCTAATTGGCTTGAAACCATCATTTATATAGATCATACACATGCAAAGTTCTAGATCAATCCACTTAATATCATGGTAGTCCCATGCAAAGGGTACTGCATGTGCCTGTAACATAGCGTTTAGGGAATTATGTCATTCTTTAGTTAATCCATTGTTGATGTTCAAGGTTTTATCTAGCATAATTTCCCATGTTTTGGATTTTGATTACGTAGATGAGAGATCAAGGCCACTAATGTTGGGAACACGTTGTGGAAAAAGGGAATGGAATTGTTGGGATACCTCTTCTGATGAATTTCTAGGTATAATTTTCTGCAATGGATCCTGTAGACATGAGAGAAAGTCTTGTTATTGAGGGTCCCTACTGCAGTTTTTCTATATGATATGCTCAACTAAGTCATCCTCATCTTGGGTTCCTAACAAATGGCTGCATTTTATTGTCATGAGGTTTTGTAGTGAGTAATGATCTTCTTCGTCCAAGGTAGGCCATATAGTTTTCTCTAGGTTTTCATGAGGTTGGGTTGGTGGATAGAGAACCAATTTCTTGGTTACAGTCCCATTGGATATTATCATGTTTCCAGACCTACAACGTATGAATGCATCATTTTTTAGTAACCATGGTTTGCCTAAAATGAGGGGATATCTTGTAAGGTTGACCTTTGGCTACAATACTATAAAGTATGCAAGATACTACCATGAATCTAGGGCAATGACTAAATCCTCAACAATCCCCTTAGGCTTTACTGTTGATCTATCTACCAACTGTAGTTGGTTTAGGTATAAGTTTAGCTAACTGAAGTAACTGCATTGTCTCCTTAGTCATGACATTAATTGTTTCCCCAAGGTTAATCACAATATTCTTGATAATGGTCCCATGAATCTTAACATCCACTATTGGAATCTTAGGGTCTATGTATTTAGGGATATTTATATTCCCTAACATAATATCAATAAGGTTTTCAAAGACATGAATTGTCTGAGGGTCCTTCTTCTTTCTTCTGGTTTCTTAAGATATAGGTCCCTTACTGTCTTGCTATAAATTAGGATATCCTTGATAGCTTGGATGAGTGGAATATTGATACTGACATCCTTAAGCTGACCCAATAGGTCTATCTTAGCTTGGGTATGATGTTTTTGAATGGCTAAACACTCAGGGAAAGGAGGCTCTGGACTTGAGGTAGTCTGGTTTACTTGATTTAACCTAGGTTCCAGAGGTGAATTGTCTAATGCTTTAGCTGTAGGTTCCTCATCCTCCATTTTAGTTATTTGGAGGGATGAAGGCCCAACTAGTGTCTTCCATGACCTGAAGTGGACATCACTCACCTCTACCCCATAATTGGGGTATTGTATAGCCTCATTAGTATAAGCTTGTTGAGTAGGATTGTTGTTAGAGTTAGGTACAGGTTGGGAAGGTAATTGTAGTGGTATAGGTGACTGAGATATTTTGTTTGAGGGATTAGGCATGATAGATTTTTGTTGTTGCTGAGAAGGTAGCAAAGGCTGTTGATAATTCACGTTTTGTTGATGCCACTATTGACTTTTCTACCATTGTGGTTGCCACTAGTTTTACTACAATGGCCATTAAGGTTTGTATTTGGAACCTTGAAAATTTAGTTGTGACCAAGAATTTGGTTGTTGTTGGTTCTAATTTTGCTGAGGGTTTTGCCATTGGTTTTGATTATTTGGCTAGGGCTGAGAATTCCAAGTAGAGAAATTTTGATTATCGATAGGAAAAGATGTATTGAATTAAGAGGGTCTTGTGGCATACCTTGTCTTTGTTTTCATGGCATTCCTTGAGAAATGTAAAATAGTTTTCCATATTCTCCTTCAAGTGGTTGAAAATTAGGTTTTTCTGACTTTATCTTTGTTATACTAGCAACCCTCTTGCACTTGTAGTTTGCTTTCCTTTGCAATTGGGGCAATATTCGGTGAGAATTGCATCAGCCTCTTCTTGTTTCTTCTTTGTATGTAGAGTGTCCAAATGAGTAGCTAGGTCACTTATGATATCCTCCTTCATGTTTGACATTAGGTTACTTAACTCCACTCTTGAAATCTAATTAGATGTCTTGCTAATGGTGGATGTTCTTTCTCCTCTTGACCTCTTGGTGAAGGTCCTAGAGTAGTTTTTGCAAACCCTGTAGATTTATTCAAAGGATAATTGAGACACATCACCTTGCCTAATAATATTGAGGGAATCCATGCAATCTTCATCAACTCCTCTTATGAACATAAGCTTCAATGATTCCTTTGAGAGCTTATTATGTGGGTTTTTCTTCAAGCAAAATTGAAACCTTTCTACATGCTCTTCCAATGGCTCATCCTTTTTTTGAGTCATCCAGAAGATATCATCTCTTCTCTTATCAACTCCTCTACAATAATCTTGGTATTTCTCTAAGAATTTTGTTTTCATGGTGTCCCAATTTGGAACATCTTTTCTTAATCCCATAAACCATCTCAGGGTAGTATCTTTAAGAGTAGGAGGGAATAATTTGAGCTTATGAGCATCCATTGTATAGTCACAACTATTGCATAGGATATCAAAATCAAACAAGAATGTGTTTGGATCTTTAGTCAACAACCCATAAAATATTGGTAATGTTGAAGGAGGGATATTCTTCAATACAGTAGCCCTTTCTTGGTTGGTAATTGGAAATTCAAAGGTCACATGTTCAAGTGGATCATCCACTATTGCATCAAACATTGTTTGGAAGGTCCCATCTATATTTTTAGTAGATGTTGGTGAAAGGGAGGATTATTATTTAGTTGTACCCTCACTTTGATAAATGTAGTCACCAATATCTGCTCTATCTTGTTGGCTTGTTGAGGGGTGGAATCTTCCCAAAGAGTCTCTCTGCCTTTGCATACAATAGATATAACCTTGTATGAAAAAAAATCCTACACAATGTTAGTAGAATTCTCTAGTATTTGATAAGATTAAACCTAACAGTCCTAATATTGAAAGAAAATTTTAAACTAGGAAAGCTTGAAAATGAAAGAAACTAATCTTTAATTGTAGCACCACCTCTAACAATGGTGCCAAAAATTTAGTCACTAATAGTGTTTAGTAAACATGGTGGTGATCACACAATTTAGAGGGAAAACCTAGTTGAACAATCCACTTCATAGTTGGAAAGACCTTCATTGAACTATCAACTAGGGCTAGTAGGCTTGTGATGGTACTGGAACTGTATGTGCTTTCAAAGATTGGAAACTACCTAAATCAATCTAGTAAAGGTATTACACTTGCTGGAAAATCATAAAATTGCAAAACAATAAGGAAAGTAAAGTTGTTCCTATGGCTATGGGTACCTACAATTTTAGACTGTAGCTAACTACTGTTCAGAAGTAAATATTAGAAACTGACTAAACTATTAATTGACCCTATTCTTCACTTTGGAGTACAACAAATATAGTAATTATAGTATGATTATGAAACAAATATTGTTCATGTATTCATCAATGATTAAAACACAAAGAATCTGTTTAACACAAATTGTATTTATAAAGTAACAACTAATAATAGAAATGAAACAACTTGAAAAGAAAGGAGTTAAGGACAATTACCTTGAGTGGCCCTTGCTCAAGTAGCTATCTTCACTTAATCTAAAACCAAATCTAGATCTTAAGATCCAACAAAAACATAGTAACTCAATTTCATTCATTGCACAAATCTAGAATATCACATAAGATTATGATCAAGGATCTTATTCATGAAATCATGATTGCATAATAAACATAGTCTATATATCAACTAAAAACTGAAAGAGTAATTGATAACTGCTAAAAACTAATTGACTGAAAAACTGACTAGCTAATTCCAGACTCAAACAACATGTTGTACATACATGCATGAGGGAGCTTATTCAAAATATGACTCTAAACTAAAACCTTTAATGACCACTCCCTAGATTTCATAGGGTGTTCAGTTAACTCTAAATGAAACTAGAAAAGAAGAAGAGTCCAAATTGGATTGTGACTCTATTTGTAACATACTAGAAATGCTCAAAATCAGTTTGGAATTCCAATCAAAGTAGGATTCTTCCTTCTCCAGTGTCTTTATTGAATGTAATAATGATGCATTATCTTAAATATCTCCATGTTGTAGTCATTGGGTTTAGTTTATTTTGGGAATCCCTTATTGTATTGTTAAGGAATTCCTTTGGCTGTGGGCCCCTTCTTGTAGTTGTTGTAGGCTACAGTGCCTCCTTTGGCTACAAGGGGTTAGTTCACAAAACTTGCACACATACTAAAAACTATGACTAAGCATAGATATCCAATCACAATTCATACATATTCTCACATAAATCATGCATAAACCATCACATCATAATTATATTTTCATATACTTAAACCAAGTTTAGGGTTTGCATAATAGGTATCAAATATAGCATAATGTATGAACATGTATAGGATAAATGTATTGGTAATGTCTATAAGCATGCATAAAAATATTAAAACTAACTAATATATGGACTCATCAGTTGGCTAAAAGGGAATTAGCAAAGTATGTAGGTCAATGCAATTAATTGCTAAAGTCCTGAGTTTGTGTAACAAAATAAATCTACAACACACACATGATCACAATAAAATCTAATCGTGTTATGTTAATTCAAGTAAGAGGAATTCTAGAGTGAAATCTTGGTTTTTGACAATTGGAAGAATATGGAAGTTTTGAAGTATGGATCTTATTCCCACAATTGATATTCTATTGTTTTGATTGGTTTTGTTGGTTTCTAGTTGTTGTGTGGTCTCTCAAAATTCCCCATTTTAACCTTGGCAAAATGTGGACCCCATTTTTTTAAATTTTCTTATCCTTTTGCTTGTGTTGGTTATGTCCTTTAGAGGGAATGGTAAAAGGAAGTCCTTGTTCCAAAATGTTTGGCTCCAGGTCGTAATAGTAATCTCCCTAACTTGGAATTTCACAAATCCTAAGTCTCTTAAAGTTTTATCTCTTATTTGTATTCTTAGGTGTTTGAGTGTTGGGTGTTGGTGGTATTAGTGTATTACAAATCGTGCAATATTTAGGTTTTACTTGGCAGGTATTTTCACTTGGTGAGTTTTTACTTGCCCGCTTTCATTGAGGGAGGTTTCCCCTCGATTGACTAAACCCGTTTGTTGGGTTCTCTTTTTCTTCGGTACTAGAGACCAAAAGTTTATTAAACTAAGTTTCCATAAGTTATATCAATCTCATTTTTTCCTACACTCGGGTCCCCTTTGCACCCAATCCCATTTTACCCGATAAGTGAAAAACCAACTTGGCTTTATCCTATAGTTGAATGTCTGGTGTTTCATCCTCAAGTACAAGTTATTTTCTCAACTTGTGAGTGTTAGGGTTAGAAGGTAGATATCTAACAATTAAATGAAAATTTGATCAATAAAATAGAGAAATAAAAACACATAAAATTTATAGCAACAACAAGACAACACAGAGAATTTAACATGGTTCACCCAATCTAGGAAACATCCACAAAATTGCAGCCAACCAATGATTTTATTATCCAATGCAAAAACATATTACAATCTCATGAATAATGCCATACTACAACTCCCATCCTAATTGCTTATTACAAGCCTTTTAGAAAATTCTAGAATTAGGGTTTTACAAAGTCATTTTTTATCTTGTCGATGATGACATGGGGATACATGAAGAGTGTACAATATAGCATGATCAATTTTCACATACCAACAATCTCCCACTTAGAAACTAATCAGGCTCCACCCCAAACTGTGAGCTAGGCTCTTACTCAATCACTCTTGTCTAGCATGGAAAAATGTGACATGCAAGTGTGCCATGTTAGGTTCATTTAATACTTTATTTCTGAAGGTGGGACATGGTGAAAAAGCTAGATGCTCCATGATGTGAACCCCAACCTGCTAGGATTGTACTTTTCTTTGAGATAATTAATGCATAGTTGTTAAGAAATTTAAACAAGGTGGTGAAATGCATGTACTTGGCACCACCTCGAGCATGTAATTGCTTTTGTAACACACAATCACATGCAAGTTAACATATTCATAAGATCATCAAAAAATTGAAACGACAGTCAAGGCACACAAGAAAAAGTAAGTGTTGAGATACCCGAAGGAACATGATTACCAGAGTTTAATTATATGTTTCTTCAACCATGTTATCAATGAAACCAAATATTTCTCTTGAGCTTCGTAAATTATTTCATGGATGCTTAATTTTGGTGAAATAATATTTCCTTTAGGTAATTTTTGAAAGAAAATGTGGCTTAATTTGAAAGGAATTAACCTAAATTTAGCAAGAAAATGGTTGTGGGTAGTGAATTTTGATGAAATTATAAGGAATGCATGATTAGAATAAAATCTAATTCATATGCAGAGCATATACATGCTAATAATGTAGTAAATCAAAGGAAACATGAATAATTTGTGGAAGAAACAACTAAAAGAGGCGTTTGAATTTTCTATCTCTCAAGCAGTACCCACCTATGGAATGATAAGAAATACCTATTTGGGAGGATTTATTGAGCATGAGTTTGTGCATAGAACTCAACAATCAGATGCGTGCCAGTGTATAAAAAATATGGTTTCCAATGGAATGCACTTGGTGGTAGGGTTCCCATTGGCCATGGAAGCCCCTAAATTGGTCCTAGAATGTATGAAGTGGTACAAAAAAGATAAGAGGGTGGTCATATAGGAGGGAAGAGTTTATGCAGACCTTTCAACAGATGGTATTGTATATACATTGGGGCTCCTCGTGTTCACTAGAATGAATGGATTGAACATAGAGGAGGTGACTAAAGCTTATATAAGCATGAAAGAACATAATAGAAAATTCATGATGTCAACATGGTTTCAGGAGAAAACAATAAGGATTTTGAAGCACATTGTAAGGTCATTATTCATTTAGGAAGTCTAGGAAATGATAAGCCTACTAAGTTGCATGGTTGGTTGCAAAGATACCAACAAGTTTGAATCGTGGATTTTTGAAATCATCAGGAAAATGAGGGAAGATTCTATCCAAACTCATTGGGAAAGGTTTATTAGTGATAGACTTCATGAGTAGATACACACCTTCCTTGATTCTCAATGGCTCATCATGTCCTCATATGCTATCTATTCTTGTGCCCTGAGAGCTAATATCCATGGATTGAACAAAGTGGGAACTTTGGGAAGAGAACTAGGAAACAAATTAATTTACCAAAATTTGGCACAAATTATTGCTATAGGGTATAAAGAATACTATTGTAGGGTGAATGATGTATTCTCCATGAAACTGGTCAGACTAATGGATGGAGATAAATCCAAGAGATTATCCCTTAAAGCACAGGATGTTATACAAACTACAGGAGGCTGGTTTATTTAGTTCCCTACATTCACTTATATCAAAATTGAAGGATTCACTGGTTACCCCTTTAGGTTTCCTAGGTATCCCAAAAATAAAATATTGCTACTTGAGTTTGCAAGGAATGTAATACCATCTCATAGCCCCTTTTTTTAGCTACATAAGAAGGGGGTAGTGAAATTCCCTATTACTATTGAGAATTATAAATGTATTTCTATCATAAGTGCCAAGCTATGTGAGGATGAACTGAAAACATATGGATTGGATTTCTTCATGTTTAGGAGGGATAAATATGATCCATTAGACCAATTGGATAAGTAGGTAAATAAGAAATATGCTCATGAGATCCACTTGGAGGACTTTTGGTATGGTTGCAAAGATGACCATGATATTAGGAAGCGATCCTACCAAAGGTTGTTTCTAGCTCAAATGAAAGCCTATGAAACACATGATGTTCTTGAACAAATGGATGATGATAATGAGGAGGTAAATAACCCTGCCTATGAATTGGACAAAGTATATGATGAACCTATCCCAAACCCAGATTGGGGATGATCGGAGATGATAACCCTTGAAGAGGTTCTAGATAGGTGTTGGAATAGAATCAATCCTGGATAAATGGATACCTCCAGGTAATAAGAGAAGCTAGGATGACCCACACATACCTAAAAGGAAGAAAGAGGAAACACAAGATGGTAAGTGAATTAGGGTATGATGAAGGTGTGGAAAAGAAAATAAGAGTTGTTGAAGAAAGAGAAATTGAACATGGTAGAGATGAAATACCTTATGTGCTAAGACAAATAATTTAAGTGGCTTCACAAATAGATGATCCAAATAGAGAAACCTTGCTTGTTCCCATTAATATGTTAAGGACTCCAATGATGGAATCATCTTCTACAACATTTCCAAGAGCACAACCCTTGACCCTGGAATAAGAAGGTATGAAAGCACAGGTGTATGCTAGGGTAACATCAACATCAAAACAAGTGGATACCATGTTTACTTCTCCACCTTCTATGAGCATAGCAACAATGATGTAGACTCTACTGGGAATACCCTTGATTATAGAAGAGGAGCCAAAGGTAACTGTAGAATTGGCTATGGAGAAAATGGAGAAATTGTCCACTATATTACAATGATTTAAGGAGAAGCCATTCAAAGGGAGTTCAATGATGTAACTCGTGATAGAAGAATTGTCAGATGCTGAAGAATGTTTGGAGGATAAAGAAGAAACATAATTTATAGTGGGATAACTCACCCAAGAGGTGAGAAATCATGAGGAAATTAATGCAGGTAGAGTAGCATCTCCATGGAGAGAAATAGGGGGAACTACAATGAAAAGCCCCATTTTATAATAGATGAGGAATAAGAGCATGATGAGCATGTGTGAAAAGATGAGACTTTGTCAGGGGAGATTGAAACTATTGATCAACAACCCCAAGAATAGGAAATAAATCCAATTCAAGAATCTTCTCAAACCTTGGATAAAGATTAGGGGAATAATGAAAATCTTGATGCTCTGGAGCAACATGTACAAATTGATCTAGAAGAGGGGGATGAGAAAGATAAAATATAACTAAAAACCATAAAACTTGAAGAGAAAGAGAAAGGAAAGCCAAAATGCAGTGATTTGGGTCATGGAAATTTAGTCCTTGTCACTAGGAGCAAAGAATGTAAGAGATTCAGGGGTTCTGACAGATAATGATGAAGAGTTAGAAGAGAATTTTCCTGAACATCTTGGTCATCAAGGAAAATTCCATGAAGAAGTGATGCAAGATGAAGAAGCACCTGATTGGTTAGTCAGGAAATTGGCTCCACCAATGGAAGTGGAGTTGGCGCCTCTTGATTTCAGGAGTTTAGTGCAAGAGTTAGAAACCCCTAAACCTAAGGGTAAAGAAAGAATAAAGCAAGATATCAAACAAAACTCGGATGTAGGGAAGACTCTCCAAATATCCAATCCTATTAGAGAAAATGACAAGCATGAAGTGATGGCTAGGGATTATCAGGTTACCACAATCAACCTAGGAAATTCCTCACGAGAGAAAGAATTGGAGGAAATAAGAATGAATTCAAAAGCTACAGTTGCTTGTATGAGGAAGGATAAATAAAAGAAAAGAGAAGTGAAAGAAATAATTTCTTGTTTAGAGAATTTTATTCAAGCTATAGCTCAGCCCAGTTAGTCCCTGGCCGAGTTGCCACCAAATATAGTGCTGATGGTAAAAGAGAAAGTGGATTCCATTGAAGGGATAAAATATAAGATAAATATGGTTGAAAAATGGATAAATCATTTGGTGCAACAAGGCGAAGAATTGATAAGAGAGTAAATTGGTAAATATAAAGAGGCATACCATTGGTTCGATAAGTCTAGAAGGATCACATATGAGTGTAAAGACTATAGTGAGAAAAATGACATAGAGATGCGATAGTTAAAAGAAATTCTCAAAGCAAAGCTCCAAGAGTTGGTAAAATAAAAGGTGGTTATAACAAGAAGTTCCAATGTTGGAGAAATGGAGATTGTAGCTGAGTTGGGAAGTTGACACTTTGTTTCAATGTGTGAGTGGATTAGAGGTCATTGAAAGGAGTGAGAAACTCATGGATAAATATTTGAACCTCATTGAGATGTTGGCACAACAAATGTGTTATCTCGATAAGCTAGGAGAGGATGTTACAAAAATAAAAGAATTCAGAGATTGGATAGAGTAAATTAATGAAGATCCTTTTCATTCTTTAAGCCTAGAAGTTATTGATGAGGTGATCAAATGCAGGAATCACATGAATAAATATGAGATAGAAATTCTGCAATGAAATGAAGCTATAAAGAAAATAATGGAAGAATATGCAAAGTGCAAATGCCATTGGAAACCCAAGGGTTTTGTGTAGATGTGATAGTAAGTCACTTGAAATGAATTTTGTAAGTTTTTTCCCAGACCCGATGCAAGTTGTAGTCTCAGAGGTTTTGATGAAAAATATTATATTTTTTGTGAAAATGCCTATTTCTAGAGACTTGAGTGTGAAAATTCCAAGTGCCGAAGAAATTAAAAGTATCTATTGACTTATTCTAGAAGTATTTGTTTCCAACTATCATGTGGCACATGCTATGCTATGATTTGTTCCCTGAATTCTCTTTCATGTGTTTTGATTGAACTCCTCAAGTACCTTGTTCTTATACAAGGCTAGGATTTGTTTCTTTTTAGTTAAGTTTAGAATTTTTGGATTCCCAAGGTCTAAAACATTTGCAAGTTTTATGTCTTTTTCCTATTGTTTGTTCCATTCCAAATTAAAAAATTGTATGTTCTAGTTGAAACTAATTAATATCAAGGGCAATTTAAATCTATTTCTTGATACAAGATCATATGTAGCTGATCATTTGTTCCTATTAGAAAAGCTTGTGTGTTGCACCAGATTTGGGTGCATACTGACACTATCCAATGGAAAATAATCCATGTTTCTTTAAATCCTTGCATCATTATATGCCTAGCTGTGAAGAAATCTAGTGAAGAATAGAGTGGTTTTCTTTGATTTAGTTTGTTTCTTGCATCCTGCATGGATAATACCTAGGAGAATCTTTAAATTTTAGGATTTTTTAATGCTTTGTTTTAGAATAGATGTTTAATATTTTCAGAAAATGTCAAAAATGATGAATTCATGGAGTATTATTATAAATATTTTGTTTCCATGAAATTGTAGAGTGATTTATGTTAAATCTTCTTGAATATGTGCAAGTAATTTGAATTCATGAAATATTATTGCAAATATTTAGTTTCATGAAGTTGTGAAGTGACATATGAGTGATCAAGTTGAGCTTATGTTATGATCCTTTGGATACCAATTAACCTAAAAAACCTTAGACCCCTTGTGATTAACAAAAATTTACACAACGAACCCTGAGTTAACCTAGTGCATCAAGACCTGACATTCTCAAGCCTTGGGATCACCTTAGATCTAGGTTTTCTCAGTGGATATTTTAAGTAATGGTAGGTTCCCATGTTCTTTGGTGAGAAATTATCTGCATGTTGGTATGTGTGTGTGTAACAATCACACCAATAAAACTTGCATAAGTTATAATTTGTTGGAGGTGGTTAATTCCTAGGATTTTCTTTTGAATTTAGTTTTATTGGTTGCAAGTTGTTGTTTGGTCTCATAACATGCCCCAAGAATGTAAGGCTTGGGGACCCAAGTTGAAAATTATTTCTTAAGACAAATGCTAGTTGGTTGATGGCCTCAAGGAAAGTGCATGGGAAGTTGAAAATTATGAAAAATAATTCATGATCAAGTGTACTAGATTTTAGGAGTCCAGGTGAATGGATTTTGGGGTAATTCAAGTTTAGGTGAATAATCAGAATGAGCTCATGGAGAAAGTTGGACAAGTTGTTGTAGTCAAGGGCCAAATGACCATGGGTTTGAAAAATTTAGTAGAAGGTAGAAGTTGAGTTGAGGTTTATTTTGAGAGGTGCAATATATTGGCTAGACAAGTTTTAGAGGTAGTCAGGTAATCAAGTGTTGGGTACCCAAGTACTCGAGTAAATGATGCATTGGTGCAGGAATGTGCAAAATGGTTACTCAACTTTATCCAAGTGTATAAAACATCTAAAACCTCTCATAAAGTCAATAATTACATGAGAATGTTAAAGCATGCTACTTGTGGATTGGTTTTGAAAGGAATAATGATAAGGATAGTTTTATTCTAATGAGGTTTCTATTGATGGTTTAAGAGGCAATTTTCATGTGGAATTTTATTTGTAGGAGAAATAAGTTGTTGGACAACGTTTGAGTATGGACGGTCAAGAAAATTTGGATTGCGAGTAGATCCAACAATATCATCTAGGTTAGATGGCATACTCTATAAGTTCATGCAAGGAAGGAGCATATGGAAAAGAAATGCAGGTAATTGAGAAACAAGAGATCCAAGTATTGCGCATGAGACAAAGGAGATGCAAAGTTATGAGATGCTACACTTATTGACATTTTTCCCAAAGCCATAGCTTGGAGGTAGGAACATATAGCTAATGAATTAAAATTTTGATATCTAATTGATCACTCTAAATATCCAGCTAGTTCCTACATATTTTTTGAAGGTTAAGTTTATGACCTGCTCAATCTAGTTTGATATCCTGATTGTATCTTGAAGATTTGAGTGTGGAAAGTCCAAGTGCCAAAGAAAGTCAGAGTATCTATTAACTTATTCTAGAAGTCTCTCTTGCCAATTGTCATGTGCCACATACTATTCTACGATTCATTCCATAGATTCTCTTTCATGTGTTTTGAGTGAACTCCTCAAGTGTCTTGTTCTTATAAAAGGCCATAAGTTGTGGTTTTTTAGTTAAGTTTAGAATTTATGGATTTCAAAGATCTAAAATTTTTGCAAGTTTTATTTATTTTTCTTGTTTTATATTCCAGTCCAGATTAAACACTTGTATGTTCTAGTTGAAGCTAATTAATATCAAGGCCAATTTAAAGCTATATCCTGATACAAAACCATACGTAGCTGATTGTTTGTTCCTATAAAAAAATCTTGTGTGCTACGCCAGATATGGGTACATACTAACACTATATGGTGGAAAATAATCCATGTTTATTCAAACCCTTGCATCATTCTATGCCTAGCTATGAATCAATATAGTGAAGTATAGAGTGGTTTGCTTTGATTTAGTTTGTTTTTGGGGCATGTGTGGATAATACTTGGGAGAATCTTTAAATTTTAGGATTTTTAATACTTTTTTTAGAATAAATGTTTAATATTTTTAGAAAATGTTTCAAAAATGATGAATGCATGGCATATTATTATAAATCTTTCATTTCCATGAGATTTCAAAGTGATTTATGCTAAATCTGCTTGAATATATGCAAGTAATTTGAATTCATTAAATATTACTGCAAATCTTTAGTTTCATGAAGTTGTTAAGTGACATATGAGTGATCAAATTGAGCTTATGTTATGATCCTTTGGATACTAGTTAACATGAAAAAAAATAGACCCCTCATGATTAATAGTAATTTACACAACGAAACCTTAGTGAACCTAGTGCGTCAAGCCTTGACATTCTTGAGCCTTGAGATCAAACTGAGATAACCTTAGATTTAGGTTTTCTCTATGGATATTTCAAGTAAAGGTACGTTCCCACATTCTTTGGTGAGAATTTATGTGCTTGTTGGTGTGCATGTGCAACAATCATGTCAACACATGTATGGGTGTGGGAGCACATAGTAGTGACTTAGCCAATTTGAGAGTTAGAGAGAGAGGCCAAAGACTCATTCATATATAGATATGCCCCTATGCTTACACATAGATGCACGAGAGAACTACATTTCTGGAGGGAGATATTTGATGACATGATTGAGTTTATTTAGAGGCCATGGTTACATTTTGAGGCATGAAAAAATGGCCATCCACATCTTTCATTTTATCAACAAAATTGTTGGGTTATTAGGAACACACCTCACATTTTGGAGGGATAATTATTGGATAGGCTACTTAGGTAGTTTAGAGAGAGATAGGGGGTAATCGTAGATGAAAACCATGAAATCTATGCCAAGATAGTTTGAGAGATCCCTGAGTGGGGTGGTGTGGAAACACCTTAGGTTTCCTTGATAGAGATTGCACAACTAGCTCCCCTAACATGGGGATGGGCAGGAGGTCCTGATGATCCTGAGACTACACCAAATTATGATGCATGGTTTGTATAGAGGTGACCACTCAAATTTACACATCTTGATGGTAGGGTTGGAGCCATAGGTGCTAGGAGGGGGAGAGAGGTAGAGCCGATTCAAGAGAGGCAGATGAGAAAGAGTCATGGAAGAGGCTCAAAGAGATGGTGATAAAAAACAATAGGTGGCATAGTAGGTTGCCTCACATCAAGATCTTCCATAATAGGATCCTCCATAAGTACCACCTCAAAAATAGGAGGCATGGGGAAGATATGATGAAAAGGAGTAGATGTTTGATTAGCTTTAGTATTGTTTGAGAGAGGTCAGGCTTATTGTGAGTGAGACGGGTACAAATCAGAGCAAGATAGCGTGACCGCTCAACTCATTCAGATGACATTAGATAGGGATTAGGTCCTCATTGAGAGAGACTAGAGAACTACATAGTGGGACTAGGCTCATATAGAGAGGGACCAACATGAAATAGAGCACAATGTCGAGATCACCCACCACCAAAAGGAAAAGACACAAGTTGCTTATGTTACATCTATGAGAGTTGTAGAGTGGGCCAGGAGGACCCAACTTGAGATTGGCCAAGGGTCTATGATTAAAATGAGCCAACACATGCAGGATATGCAATCTCTTATCTAGGAGGTGACGTATTATATGAATTTGTATTAGGAAATAGTACCTAGAGAGCATATGAAACGTCAATTTTCTACATGGAGCAGTACAATTGGAGGATCTGGGAGATCAGATGGTGGTTAAGTAGGACATATCTCTCAGCAAACACGTGGACATCAACAACCATAGGGTTACTAGTGCCATGATCAATAGCAAAAAAATATGGGTCCACCACCTCCTCGACCTCCTCCTGATAGAGAGGAGCATGGGAGCTCAGGTTAGCTCAATGTATAGATATTCTTTGCTGTATATATCATTGATGTAGACATATTTATATACATTCATTAGATTTTAAGCTTTTAAGCCTCATTTACATATATTAATTTGATGTATATTATTGTATCACACAATTGATGTATGCATCAGATATTTTGTATCATGGCATTTTTATTTTTGATTATATATGAGATGAGATGGCCCTTTTTGATGCAACTATTACATGGTGTTATGATGTTGCTTTGATTTCTATGATTTTATTATGATGTGTGGATGTTGCATGATTTATGATGTGATGATATGATGACGAGGATGTATGATTATGCTTGTGATCATGATCAGTGGATGCAAGATGTAAGTTATGATATGATGATATGGTCATGATTAGTATTTTTGTATTTCCATCTGATATATGATGATGATGTAGGATGGATGATATGTGATGCATATTGATGGTTTGTGGATGTAGGATGGGATGTATATATATATTTTTTATGCCATGATACTTATATAGAAATTTTAGTATGATAGATAGAAGAATGAATGATTAGAATAGGATAGAATAGGATGGATGAGATAGAATGAAATGAAGATATTGATCAAGATACCAATAAATTTATGATTATACCAAGATTTTATTAGATATGTGATCAGATAGGATAGATGACTTTTCTTTGCTTTAGGTTATACTAATTAATATAGAGCAATCCTTTTTTGGTGTAGAAAGTAGACACGATGCACCAAGGTATGAGGAACTAGGGTGGTGTTGTATCTGTTGCATGAAATTTGACTCTACAAATAGATAGGAGTATCCTTGTTCATAATAATACACAAAAGGTATAAAGAATATGATATGCAAAATCCATTATATTACTCGAGACTATCCCTACACACACAAGGAAAGTATTCACCAAGGTTGTATTACAAGAAAATCCAACAAGCACAAAAGATGAAAGTAATGACTATGACCTATTTCTTACCCCTCTAGACATACCAAGATATTGAAGACTAGGACAATTTTGAGTGAGTGATGTAAATGAGAAAAAAAGATAAAACCAAAAGAAAATATCAAAATGAAAAATATCAATGTCACCATATATCTTGCTAGAGAGAGTTGTTTTAGGTGATATCCAAAATGATGTCTATTATAGGAAAGATATATCCATTAATACATTCATTAGATATTTATTTTAAAATGTTTGGGTTGTTGATATGAAGGTTAACTAACATGTTTGATAATGATCAAGGCTTATAATTTTGTGTGAATGTTTGTGCTTTGATGATTGTATGAACTTGTTTTTGTTTGTTTTGCCAAAGGTGAGGATGATGATAGGTTTATTATGGGTGGATTTTTTATTGCAGATGAGATGAGATGAGATGGATGAATGTTTGATTTATTTATATTTGGAAAATTTCAAATGTTTTTGGACTTTTTGAAATATTTTTTAGGCTTTTTTGGTATTTTTGTGTTTTCTAAGTTTTATTTTTATTTTTTTACAATATATTATGGATTTTTTTGGGAATTTCAAACATATTATGAATGTTTTTGGGAATTTTGAGGGTATATGAATATTTTTGGAAATTTGATGTTGACAAATAGATATGGATACATAGTGATATCAATGACATTTTGAGATCCTATTGATAGCCAATCTAAAAAGATCTAATTGATTAACTACTGCTAATGATAACATTGCCAAGATAAGAACAACATGAGGATTGGGAAGGATGCATCCTAAGATGATGATGGATTGATCAGATAAGATGGATCAAGATTTGAAGCCAGACTAGGAACATAATTTGTTTGAATGATTTGTTATGACATTGAAGTGTGAGTTGGATGCAACTGATATAGATGTTTGGATCAATGTTTGATAAAAGATATAGTTGATGGGGAACATCTTATTCATAAAAATGTGCCATGTGCTCATGATTTTGGATGTTTTCTTATGATTTTTTTTGCTATTTTGATTTCACATTTTAAATTTGTTTAAATCACGACATGAATTTAGAGGACATAGATCAAGATTTATTCGAAAGCAAGATGTAAGTATCTGCCCCCAGTGTCTAGCAATGTATGAAAGGCTATGAGTGGATGCATGGATATATGAATAGATAACAGATGCCAAGGAATATCTTGTGATAAGATAACATGTTCAAATAGAGGATGATTGTTAGGATAATGATAGATGGATCAAATGAAATAGGATATGATCAGTAGAAATAACCATGTCTAGATTTCACCACAAGCAAGTTTGAAGTATATCCCTAATCTTTGTCAAGATCAAGATGGACATAGAAGATGGATAAAAATGGATTGGATGAATCATGGATTTATTATGGATGAGATGGATAGGATGTTGGATTTATTATGGTGTGATGAGATGTTTCCACCTAGAATGGTGCATGTAGATGCTCAATTCTACACATGACACATGTTTTCCAAGTTTTCATCAAGGTATTTGCTCAAAGCTCCATCGAAGTGGTTTTCACTAGAGGATAATTTTTTTCTTTACTATTTTCTTGACTTTTTATTTTTGTTTTTGAAATTTTTATTTTTTTCTAACTATGTCAAACCACATAATGGTGTTGATGTAGATGTTTTTGTCATGATATTCCATGATTTCTTTCTTGAAGGAGTTTTTTTTCTAAGATATGAGCACTTGAATATAACCCTTGAATGTGTTATCTTCAATGATACCAGATTTAACCTTATCTAGATATGCACATCACGATAGAGTGCCCTTAGAGTCCTTATGATAAAGAGCTACTACCAAGACACGATTAATGTGAGAGTTGGATATTTTGTATTTTGTGTTGGATGACAAATTTTGATAAAATATATGAGAAGAGGATGGATTAGTTGATAGTTTGGATAACGGATCTTTGATTCTCCAAATGTGGGATGATGAGAAATGGAAAGTGGATATGGATTTATTATTAGATTTAGGACCAAATTTTTCATATACTTTGTATGTCGTTGGAGCCTTCTTTTGCATTGGTGGACTTTTTTGATGGATGAAATTCCTTTTTTGATTTTTCCCCATAGTTTCTTTGACTAATGGAGTTTGATAGAAATTATTTGCTTTATTTTTATTTGGGATCCATTTTAATTTTATGTGTCCATTTTTATTTTTCGATTCTTTAGCTTCGATGACATGATTTTTTCCTTTGTAAAGATGTTTCTCTTGTTGGTCCCAATCAGTGGGTGGAAATATGTGAGGATGATCATTCATGATGTGGATGGTTGAAGTGCTGGAAATAGTTTCCTTATAAGGACTCTTCATGACTCCCATGTTGATCTTTGTATTAGATAAAGTTGCCCTGGTGTTGTGAAGGAATCATTGATATGATTAGATTCTTTGACTTCTGAATAATCGATACCTTGATGCTTAGGATTGTCAACTAATATCTACACTGGACCTAGGATAGCCTATTCATATAATCCTAATCCTTTTACTTGATAATGCATCCACTGATTTTATTTTTTGCAACTCAATATGATTTTTCTTGGAAACAAGGTGCTAATCCTTCTTTGTTCTACTGGGAACCTTCAAAGGTAACAGTCTCTTCATTAGCAATATAAATCACCTTGAAAAAGGTAAGTGATCCAAGTTTGTATGCCTTAGGTGCTTCAATATGTCAAATATCTTCATGATTAATGTCATCAATTTTTAGTTTGAGATGCATTGGATCTTGATTGTTTTTTAATAAATGTTTGTGTCCCAAAGTTGATGTAGAAACCTTCTTCATGATCACTTACTGAAGTGTCACTATGAAGTCCTATGAATTCTTCTATCACTTGATAATTTGCAAAGTTGTAAAGTGTAGGAGACTCTTGTTTTGGATAAAGATCGTCTACGTGTCCCGTAGAAGCAAGTATCTCATGGATAGATGTAGGAGTGTTCGATGTATGGACATGGTTTTATTTTGTGAAATCCTATGTGGATTGGAAGATACTCATCAAGTCATCATAGTATTTTGGGGATATGGATTCATGATTTTGACTCATTTAAGACTTATCTTTGTTAACTATTTGAAAAAGACCCATTATATCTTTGTAGTATTTAGGAGATATGGACTTTGGATCTTGACTTATTTTAGAGTTATCTTCCTTAAGCTTTGTATTATGTTCTTGACATGGATCAATTTAGAATGATAGATTATATGTAAAGGAATTTTGGATAGTTTGAAGATACAAATATGTGGGTGATAGATCTTGATTTAGATTTTCCATATTAGGTATGAAAGGAAATGAGATGCATGATAATGTTGGATTAAGGATTTTTTTATCATCAAATGGATTTGAATTAAGTGTTTTCTTGACTTGACATGTATCTATCAAGGATAGTCCTTGGAGGGAATTTGGAAATGTGTCATTGGTTGATGAGTTTCTTGATATAGATAGTACGGATTGAGATTGTATGGATTGAGATGGGGGAAGACTCAAGGATGATGGATTGGAATTAAATATGGAAGAATTTTATGGGAAATATTCTTCAATACATACCATCATGAGATCAAGTTATGTTAATATGTCTTGAAATGGATCATTGCTAGATAAAAGCGAATGATTTTGATCATGATTTGGAAAAGATTCTTGATTTATGTCGAATTTCTCATTATATGAGGTAGAGGCATCGTCGATGTGATTATTTATGGATAAATTTTGAAGGTTATCCTCAATAGTGATTGCACCTTGATCGATAAGGTTTTGTATGAGGTTCTTGAGTTTCATTAAATTTTATGTTTCATGACCTTTTGTTATATGATATTGGCAATAAAATTTGTCATTGTACCATGAGGGTTTGAAATAAGGCTCATAATCACCTTGTGACTTTGTAAGATTGATGAAATTGGATTGGACTAGCTTGTTTAACATGAACTCGATTGGCTCCCCTAAAGGAGTGTACTCATGTTTGGTGGTGTTGTTGTATTGTGATGTGTTTGTTAGAGGATTCATATTTTTATTATTTGGTTGATATATTTGTAAGGTTTGACATTGATTAAAATTTTACATGTGATAAAGCTTTCCATAATCTTGATTGAGGATTCTCGTAGTTAATGTTTCATTGAAGCTACTAGGATATGATGACCCCATGTAGGGATGAAATGGAAGTGAATTTGGCTACTAGATTGACATTGATATATTTTGTTAATTTCAAGAGTAGATTTTGGTAAAGACACTTAAGTGACCTTGGACCAATGTTTAGGTAATGAGTTGTTTTGATAGTTTGATAAGGTTGATTTGATCCAAGAAAGACTAGGGGATGTTTATTGAAGTCAAAAGTGAATGAAGGATAAAGACATCATATGTTGTTATTTTTTTGGATTATCAAGATGAGTGCAGGTTTATTTTGCACATGTCTCTATTTTGATATAGACTGTTGGGAAAAATTTATATTTTTAGACTTTTGAAGATTTTGTTGTTCTGTATTGATAGTTAAACATCTCATTTTATAAATATGTCAAAATCCAGTCAAACACAATGTACTACCTCTAATAGACGTGACACAAAATTTTCAAACATGTAGGTATGCAGACAAAGGTGACATAGTGTGATAGTCAAATTGACATTGTAATATTTTGAAAGATGATTGAACAAAGACAAACATGCCAAGTTATATAAACATGTTGATATGCATACAAAAGTGTCGATATGGAAAAAAAACATACCAAGATGAATACTAAAGTAGAACAAGGTAATAATTAGACACGTCAATTTGACTTAGATATAGGTTTTTGAGAATTTGATCCTAAGTACATTTAGGGTTTGACAATTTTTAAGGATTAATTTGTGTTTGTTGGATCTAAAAACTAATAAAAAACAAAAAATTGCACATAGGACTGACTCCAAGGGTTTCTTGGTATATTTTCACATTCCTTCTTCAACAAGACCACACTAATTGGTGTTATGAGCATTTGAAAAATAAAGACACACCATAGATACACAACCTATTTTAGTGGTAGATCAAGTTATCAACTTATAGTGGGCCCACCTGGCGAAGCTATACCTCCACAATGAATTGGTGACTAGAGTATACAAAGGTCATGTATCACCTTCACACCTCTCACCTTAAAAAGGATAAGGACCTAATCAAGGAATAACAGTCACCTCAACAAGAGGAAGTACATGGTGAGTAAATTCATGCATTGATCCTTTTACGTTGCACCACTATAAATTTATGACTAAGAGGTCTTAAAGGCTTATAGATAAACAAGGTTTGTAGTGGAGGTCTACCATGAATAGAAAGCTTTTTCATTATGCCCTAGTTGAGAGGGGTCTCCTCTCTTCTCATCACCTATACATGTCTTTATAGACCAAGGGTCATGAGGCTTGGCTTGAAGTATGCAAGCCACTCCTTGGGGTATAACCTTTGTTCTCGTCCTATATATATCCCACTAATAAATGTGCTTGACACCAAATCATGGGGTGATAAGGCCAGCAAGAAAGTCTCCTACTTTGAAATAAACAAAAATAACATTATTTTTGATCCCCAAGATTGTTCTTAAGAGTCACGAGGGGAGAGCATACACAAAACGTTAATCCTCAAGGTGCACAAATAGATTGTAAGTTAGTGGTGTTTCTGATTTCCAAGATCACAATAGGTGCAAGGAACACACTAACTTACCAAACATTTGATAGAGTTATTTTTAAGTGCACCAAACTTCAAAGATGTGGTTCAATTTTAAACACCAAATCAAATGTAAAAGTTTTTGGTAAATTTTTAAAACCCAAATTGAAGTGTGCAAATTGTATTGTTCAATTTTAAGCACCAAAAGAAAATGAGATTTGTGGGTTAATTTTAATTGCACCAAATTGAAGTGTGAATAAAAACCATACAAAACCACATGTTAGTAGTTTATCAAGTTTTTTTTCCCAAAATTATACCGTAGGCTACACAGATGTTAACTTATGAAAAATTAGACCACGTTGGTTAAAAATTTAAACAATTCAAGAAATTTATTCAAACCCTAAATAAAATAAATGTGATGATATAGTTGATAGACGCATCGTTGTAATTGAAGATAAAAGAAACATGAACAAATGCACTGATGTGCAGTCATAAGTCTCACTGTGAAAAACTACACAAAGAATAGAGAAAAACTATAAGATAGAAGCGGCACAAAAAGATAGAAGCAGTGTTGTAACAAAGACTAGAAGTGACATGATATTGCAAATGCACCAATGCGCAATCAAAAGCATCACTGTGAAAAACCTACTTAGAAAAAAGAGAGAAAATTAGACAATTAGATGTGATAGAGAAGGAAAACATGATGCTATAATTTTTAAACGTGGCACAATAGAACAAAGGCATTGTTGCACGAAAGATATATGTGTCGTTATATGACAAAGGTGTCACTACAACTTGTAAGTTTACAAAAATGTCAAAAATGATAATTATCGAATATGGGTCCCATCGATCGTGCCAAAATATCATAGGGGAAATATGAAAGTATGAATGAAAGCATAATTGAAGTAATTAAAGTCTAAAAACACTAAAAACTCACACAATTGAGCTCATACCAACCCATACTCAATGAAATTACTTGTAAAGCTTCAAATGATTTAATCTAAAGAGATGAACACAAATTTAAAGAAATTAAACTAATTAGAAAGTGCAAACCTTCCATCCCATTGTGGATTAATGCAAATTTGTGATGTGGATTGCTGAAATTGTGCATAATACATGTTTCAAAATCTTGATTGAGAGGTGTGATTCACAAAATAAGTGTTCTAAAATGCTCAATATTGGCTCAATAATTCTAGAGAGTTCCTATTCTTATGAGGATTATGAATGATTTTCATGTTTGAATTGTTTATAGATTTTGGGAATTTTGATAAATGGTCAAGATCTGATTTGAGGATCAATGGATGAGAGGAAATCAAGGAGATTGTTAGAAAATGATTTGTATGTTAATAAATATGTTTAAAATTATTAACTCTCTAGCCTATAATACATTGGGGCGAAGCCGCTAACAACTTTGGAAATGTCACAATTTCATTTGTGACTTTCCTCTAAATTTTGGAGGTATAGCTCCCTTGTATGATTTAATAGGTAATTAATATGATTTTAACCAAAAAGTGATAAATGTGACAAGCTTCAACCCATAAAAATGTTGCTAATGCAAAGAAAACCCTAGAGGATCATTAATCGACTAGCACATATACTAAAATGATTAATGAATGATGTGAATGAAATGGAGAAACTTCATAATTACAGTAAATGAAATAGATGCAACATGATAGATTTCAAATAGAAAATATATTCCAATTAGGCGCATGACTCACACGTCAGTACGATTATCATTACATTCAAACTCACAACTCACAGATTATGAGTTATTGCAACAAAAAATGAATGGAATTCAAAGCAAAATAAAATTGTTCCTCCCTTGACTACAACATAGTGTACTCTTTAGGAATTGAGCCCTCACTGAATTGTTACCCACCTAGATATAGGGGTCTTCCTCCTTTCTTGATGGTTACTAATTAGTTGTAAAATGTAGTAACACTTTCTTGCCGCTTAACTATTCATCTTGAAAACTGGTAACTGAGAAATAATAAATAGTCAGAATGATTGCATTGCTCATGATAAGACTTTAGGCAATAATCAACCATTTCTTGCTTTAATTCCTACCCCGTGGCCATCAATTCTTGTGCAATGAGCATGCTTCACAAACTAAGCATTAAATTATTGTCATAGAGGTGCAATGGAATCAAATGTGCAAGTTGTCCAACAAGATGACCAACTAAAGGAGATCTTCATCATCCAGAGCGAGATTGAAGAGGAGGTGGTTTTTAGTATACTGGGAGAAGTTTTTCTATATCAAGTGCATGTACACAATTTTATGCTCCTAAAGTGTTTTGTGTATACTCTCATTCACACCTCTAGATGCCAAGACTAGGGAATGAGGGCAGTGGAGTGCCTGATTCAACCTAAGTTTCTCCATTGAGTCAATGTAGCCATCTTTGGTCTTAGTAACTACCCATGAAGAAGATTGGTTGGTGATGCTATCTACATTGCAACTGCAACCCAAAATGAAGCCACTGAGGAAGCGGTGACCCTTCTCTGTGTGGGACTGGTGAGGAACAACATGGGGTTGTTTTCCCAATTCTTGCAGTCTCATGAGAACCTATTGTCATTGGCCCAGATAGAGTGCCTCTATGTGGTGGTGGAAGCAATTCATGTACATATGTTTTTCCTATGTTCCTGAAGAAAATGTCATCTTGATGTTCCCTAGTTTCTGTAATTGAACAGTGAATTTTATAATGTCATTTGTATATATATAATAAAAATATAGTGTTTTATAACTTTGGTGTTGGCACTTATTTTTGAGAAATTCTATTTTTATTTGGATTCCCTTTAATGTATTTGAATGGAATCTACTTATCTACATTAATGGGTTTTTTGTTTAAACTAAAATTCACCTTAACAAAAGAACTACATGGTTTTTCCTTTAATCTCCTCTAAAAATTATTCTCGGGCAGTAAAACAGGAAGTTCACAAAACCAAAAAAAAAATTGCTAATAGTTTTGGCACCCACTTAAGTTCCCGCTCAAACTTGAAAGACTTCAAAAATTGTCATTGATAGCCTTTTCGACTAGTAACTCACGAACCTTGAATACAAACCACCAACCTCTCAAATTAAAGACTGAGTATTGAGGAAGTTACACCAATTCCATAAAACATCACCCATGAGAAAATAGTGAATCAAAATGACGAAGGGTGGTAAGAGCGGGAGTTAGATGAACTAATGAAAACACCTCCCAAGTTAGTGATACTTCACAAAACACTGTGTGACTTAAGACTTAAATAAAATTTTGGATGGGGATGTCCAATTTAAGAGAGAGATAAAGAGGACCGAAATTAAGGTAACAATGGCTCTGATTGGGGACAAGGATTGAAAAGGATGCCGCAAGGGACCCAAAAGTGTTTTGACCATTCCTATCCATTGGGAATAGAGTCAAACAAGGAAAAGGAACACAAACCAAACCCAAAACCCAAGAAAACACAACAAAAAATGACACACCAAAAAGTGACTATGTACAGGGTATGTTAGCACCTACCAAGGAACGAGGAAATAACAACTCACACAGAACTATTGACAGGTTGTGAGAAGAATGACCTAGACCTGAAAAAGTCTTGTTAATGCATGCAACTTCTGGAGTAGGGCAGAGGTCTGAATTATCCAAACATGGGCGATGTAGTAGAAGAATCCACAAACTTCAATATTCCCAAATAGCCATCTCTCATCATAAACCTCCTCCTAATTCGAATAGCTTTGCATGGAAGTGTCTAGAAGTTTTTTGGATTTTTCCTTAGACTTCATCATTGGAGTGATCTCTTGCCCTTTTGACAAATTCAAATATTTTGTGCCCTCTATAATGAAATAATTCTCTGTTTTGCAAACAACTTCTTTATCACCATCACTACATTATGATTCCATGGCATTTCAATATTTCATCATTGCAATATCCTTACTTTCACTATCAACCAAAAAAAAATGACCTCGTTTGTTGACCACTCTAGTGAACCAAACTCAAGACCATTAAATGTAGGATTATCATGAATTTGAAATTTATCAAAAATGAATAGGGGATTTGAACTAATCGACCACCCTACCCCACCCAGGGTGTTTTCACTTGAAGGGTCTTCATTGTTCTCCTCAATTACATATAAATTTCCATCAGTAATATCCTCAAAGGAAAAGGCTTCATATTCTAGAACGGAAAGATAATCTGATGCTTGATCTTCTTCAGAAAAACTATAAGGAGGTGAATTATTCGTAGGAACTGATAGAGGAGTAGACAAAAATGTGGGAAAATACCTTCCTCATGGTGTCAAGTCTTCATCATCACTTGATTAGTTGATTTCATCCTATGATTCAACTGAAGTGTTTAGACTATATGGTTGGGCATACCAACACTGATCTTCCTTCCTTTCATCTTTGTTCCTTTCATATGGAGGTTGTATGTCGTTCAATATGGTTAAGTTCATTTTATTAGTAGTAGGATGGGGATGATTTGCAGCAGCCGAGAATCTATAGAAATTGCAAACAAATGATTAGCGATTAACAATAGGCTTGATAATATCATAAAGCCTATATTTTCCCACTACAATTAAGTCATTTTCAATGTTCACTGCTTCAATCTGAGCATGTTTGATCCCAATTTTTTTATCTCTATTTAGAATGAGTTGGACATCAAGATCAAGGGTAGAAGTGAATGCATGGAATTGAATTATTTTGATGGGTTGTTCTATTGTAGGAATCTTCCAAAGAGATCTATTGAATTGATAAACAAAATCCCTCATAGGCTCTTTTTTTCCAAAATAATTTGGAAGAACTGTCTAAGTAAAGTATCAACATCAATAGGACCCTTGAAGTGTTGTAAAATTTCTTTTTGTAGGATATCCCAAACAATTATACAACCCTTCTCTAATCCTCTAAACCATTCGACTACATTTTCAATTAGCATATCAACAAAAAGCCTTGTAAAGACATCCTCTTCTTGAACACCCAAGATTCTACTTATTTAGTCATAGCCAGAACATGTTCCTTTGGATCTTGAGTGTTTTTACCAGAGAATTTGGGGAATATTTTTCTTGATCTAGGTGGCAGGTCATTACATTGTGATAGGAAAAAAGGTCCAATAAAGTTAGTCCAGGGAGTTGAAGCCATGGGTATTCAAAGTCACCAACTCCTAACGGAGTAGAGAAAAGTAGCCCTGGGTTATTGTCTAGGTGGTGGTTGAGCTGGAGGATGGTTCAACGGTTGATGAGGGTGTTGATTCAGATGTTGATTACAATGTTGATTTGGGCATGGATTAGGATGGCAGAGTGGGTTGTAATACTCAAAGATCAACCTTGGAGGGCGTTCAATCACAGTTCTAGGTGGACGTCAAGACCGCTCTTCTTCTTTCAAGATGAAATTGGCTCACATATAATCTACTACACTCCTTTTGTACCTCCAAGCCAGCGTATTTAATTGTGATATGATTTCTTCCTATTTTGTATGCTTCCAATCTAAATCAAGTTGAAGTACAAGTAACACATTATTATGAGGAAGTACGATCTTATTGCATGACATGATAACGATTTATCAAAAAATACAATCTTCCCCAACAAACTCATCAAAAAATTGTTAGTGAATGATTTGGCCGTTAAGAAATATATTTAAAATTATTGACTCTCTAGCCCATAATGCACTGGGGCCAAGCTGCTAACAATTATAGAAATGTAACAATTGCATTTGTGATTTTCCTTTGAATTTTGGAGGTACAACTCCCTTGCATGATTTAATAGGTAATTAATATGCTTTTAACTAAAAAGTGATAAAGGTGACAAACATCAACCCATAAAAATGTTGTTAATGTGAAGAAAACCCTAGAGGATCATGAATCAACTAGAACACATATTGAAAAGATTAATGAATGATGTGAATAAAATATAGAAACTTCATAATTGTAATAAATGTAATAAATGCAGAAATATAGATTTCACATGAAAAATATATTCCAATTATGCACATGACTCACAAGTTAGTATGGTTAGTATTATACTCAAACTCATAACTCGCAAATTATGAGTTATTGCAACCATAAAAGAATGGAATTCAAATCAGAATAAAAAATTTCCTCCCTTGACTACAACACAATGTACTATTCAGGAATCAGACCTTCACTGAATCATTAGCCACCCAGATATAGGGGTCTTTCTCCTTTCTTGATGGTTACTAATAAATTCCAAAATGTAGTAACTCTTTCTTACCACTCAATTGTTAATCTTAAAAATTGGTAACCGAGAAATAATGAATAGTCAGAATGATTACATTGCTAATGGTAAGACTTCAGGTGATAACTAAGCATTTCTTGCTTCAATTCTTGTGCGATGAGAATTCTTCACAAACTAAGCATTAAATAACCATCACAAAGGTGCAATGGAATCACACATGCAAGTTGTCCAACAAGATGATCAATTTGGAATATAACTTAAATCTTGGTCATATCAACAATTAATTTTGACCACATTGAAATCATATCACCTGAACCAATATTTAGCTCAAATTTCTCGCCAACCTTCTATAAATTCAATAGACACCACCAAACTTCACCATCTTGAAGTGTCTAACATGGCAAGTGCTTAGAGCGATGAAGTATCTATGAATGACTTCATTGTCATTGAGGAGATCGAGTGTACTCCTCTCTTTTGGAAACTGTCCAACCAACTGAAGGAGGTTTTCATTGTCTAGAGAAAGATTGAAGAGGATGTGTTGCATAGTATACTAGGAGAAGTGTTTCTAAATCAAGTGTATGTTCACAATGCTATGATTCTAGAGAATTTTGTGTATACTATCATTCGCACCTCTGGAAATTAAGACTGGGGAATGAGGGCAGTGGATTGCTAGGTTCAACTTGAGCTTCTCCACCAAGTCAATGTAGCCATCACTAGTCTTAGCAACTTCCCATGAAGTGGATTGGTTGGTGATGCCATCTACATTGTGACTACAACCCAAAATGAAGCCACTGAGGAAGTGGTGACCCTTCTCTGTGCAGGACAGGTGAGGAACAACATGGGGTTGTTTTCCCAATTCATGTTGTCCCATGAGAACCTACTATCACCAGTCCATATAGAGCACCTCCAAGTGGTGGTGAAAGCAATACACATACTTATGTTTGCTCTATGTGCCTGAAGAAAATGTCATCTTGATGTTCCCTAGTTTTTGTAATGAAATAGTGAATTTTGTAACACCATTTGTATATCTATATAATAAAAACATAATGTTTTATAACTCTGGTGTTGGCACTCTTTTATGGGAAATTCTATTTTTGTTTAGATTTCCTTTACTGTATATGAATGGTATCTACTTATCTACAACAATGGTTTTATCATTTAAATTGAAATGCACCTTAACAAAACAAACTACAAGGTTTTTCCTTTAATCTCCTCTGAAAAATGTTCTCAGGCGGTAAAATGGGAAGTTCATAAAACCAAAGAAAACACTGCCGATAGTTACACCTCCGATGTTTAACTAAAATTCCCGCTCAAACTTGAAAGACTTTGAAAATTGTTGCTAACGACCTTTTTGACTAGTTTAAAAACCTTGAATACGGACCGCCAACCTCCCAAATTGAAGACTTAGAGTATTCAAGAAGTTACACCAATGTCATAAAACACTGCCCGTGAGAAAATAGAGAATCAAAATGATGAAGCATATTAAGAGGGGGAGTTAGAAGAACTAATGAAAACACTGCCCAAGTTAGAGATACTTCACAAAACACCACCCGACTTAAGACCTAAACAAAATCTTGGATGGGGATGTCCAATTTAAGAGAGATAGAGAGGACCAAAATTAAGGTAATAGAGATGAGGGAGGATCAAGGAAGATTAATGTTCATGGATTCATGAGAGTCCAAAATATCCCTATTTTCATGGAAAATAGGTTGGAGATATTTTGAATTGGAGGGAAGAATTTGAATTTAAATTTAGAATATTCTCTTTTCGAAAAGAAAATATTCTTTGTGCAAGCTGGAGGGTTGGAGGAAAATTAGCCAATTAAATAATTGTGAAAATCATTTAATTGTGAGGATGAAGGGAATTAATATTTTTTAATTAAGTAATTGAGAATTATTTAATCAAGAGGGGAAATTAGTATGAAAATTATGAATTAACCAACTAACTTTAATTATTCATTTAATAGGGGAATAAAGTGAATTTAATCAAAAAATTGGAAATTATTTAATTAAATGGAGGAATTAGGTGATAATGAGGAAAATAATGTTAATAGGTGAAATCAGGATGTGTGAAATGTCCAAGATAATTTTAGGTGTCTACAAGAATAAATATAAAAACTCTAATGAGAGCCATTGGAAGGCACCAAAGAGTGGAGGACCGAAATAACATTGTGTCGACACTTTCTCTTAAGAGCCCTAATTGCCAAAAAGTAGTGAATTTTGATGACCTGTTTCTCAAAAAATGTAGTATCTATTTTTTTGAAGGTATAGGGTCACATATGTTTCATCTATAATAATTTCTCTTAATTTTTTATATCTCCAAGCCATTTGGTTGTGGTGACAATTTTTTGCACGTTGAAAAAAGTATCAAAAGTATTGAAGAGAAAGTTCCAATGTAACATAATTTTTGTTTTGTTTGTCATGGGTCCAAAATGATAGTTCCAATATATTTATATGGATGGGTTATTCTAAGAAAGGTCCAATTTCACACCCTAGCATGTCTAATTGTTTCAGACTACATTGTGTCAGTGCTTTCTCTTAAAAGCCCTAAGTGTCAAAAAGTTGTAAAATTTGACAACCTATTTATCAAAAACTATGGCACCCAAAAATTTTCCATCTAAAGTTATAGGGTCATGTAGGGTACCTCTATAATAACCTCTCTCAATTTTTCATATCTTCGTTCCATTTGGCCTTGGTGACAAGTTTTTGCACATTACAAAAAACATCAAAAGCATTGAAGAGAAAGTTGCAAGGTACCATAATTTTTATTTTGTTTATTATGGGGCCAAATATACTGCCAAAATGTTTAGATGGGTGGTTTTATGCTAGGAAAGGTCCAATTTCTCACTCCAACATGCCTAATCGTTCCAAACTACATTGTGTCAAAGTTTTCTCTTAAGAGCCCTAAGAGCCAAAAAGTGGTGAAATTTGATGACATGTTTCTCAAAGATCGTGGTACCTAAAAAAAATTTCATGTAAAGTTATAGGGTGGTCATTAGGGCCCCTCTATAATATATTCTCTTAGTTTTTCATATCTCCAAGTCGTTTGGCTATGGTGACAAGTTTTCATATGAAAAATATCAAATGCATTAAAGAGAAAGTTGCAAAGTAGCATAATTTTGTTATGTACGTCATGGGGCCAAACCAATAGTGCCAACACATCTGGGTGGGAAATTTTATGCTAGGAAAGGTCTTATTTTGTACCCCAACATGCTTGATTGTTCCATATTACATTGTGTCAACGCTTTCTCTTAATAGCCCTAAGTGCTAGAAATTAGAAAAATTTTACGAGCCGTTTCTAAAAAATTGTAGCACCTAAAATTTTTATGTGTGAAGTTACATGGTCATGTAGGGTCCCTCCACAATAACCTCTCTTAGTTTTTCATATCTCCAATCTGTTTGGTCAAGGCAACAATTTTTTGCACATTCTAAAAAGCATCAAATGCATTGAAGAGAAAGTTGCAAGGTAAGATAATTTTCATTATATTCATCATGGGGACAAACCAATAGTGCCAAAATTTGCAATGGATGAGTTTATGCTAGGTAAGGTCTTATTTTTACACTCAAACATTCCTTATCATTTTGGACTACATTGTGTTGATGCTTTCTCTTAAGAGCCTTGAGTGCCAAAAAATGGAAAAATTTGATGATTTGTTTCTCAAAAACCATGGAACCTAAAAATGTTTTGTTTGAAGGTATAGGGTCATGTAGGGTCCCTTTGTAATAAACTCTCTCAATTTTTCATATCTCTAAGTCATTTCACCATGGAAAAAATGTTTCATATGTTACAAAATTGTCAGTTGCATTTAGTAAAAAGTTGTCGAGAGGCATTTTTTACATTTTTCATATTGTGGGGGTAAATCGAAAATTCCAACATGTTGAGGGTGGATGCCGAGTTTGATTTAAAAAAGAATAGGTCCATTATAGGGTTTTTGGTCACCATAGGTCTCTTTGCATGAGATTTTGCAATCCTTCATGGAAGCTAGGGTTATCTTCAAACTACATATTCTTCAAGGTGTGATAATGTATTCTTCATTAATCAAGATATAAATGATATATATGTTCAATGATAACCCTTAAATCTTGAGTATTCAGTAAGTGGACCTTGCAACCTTATCCCAAGAGACCCTAGAGTAAATAGAACAAAAGGACAGTTATCAAAGGGAGATTTTATCTATTAAGGGCAGTCTCAAGAAGATGTCATAGTGACAAGGACCTCTTAAGAGTCATAGTGACATAGATATTATGCCTTAATATTTTTTGTGGCAAGAGATCTAAAACCAAATGAAACTCCCAAAGAGGATAGTGAGATGAGAAAAGTGTGACTTCATCAACTAGATAGGGAAGTATAAAGGAGACAATCACAATGGTCTTTCATCAAGAAAAACTAGCATAACAAGAGCAAGTCAAGGAATGATTTATGAGAGGCAATCAACACAAATAGACAATCCTTTAACAAGCAACCATGACAATGCTAAATAGAAACATGATATCAATGTATATAGGTATGTTGATAAAAATATAAGGAGTAGCTTCATTAGCAAGATAATATCCAATAGATGGATAGTGATATGATAGTGAGGAAGGTGATATGAATATATTACATGAAATCTTGATGAAGGGGGAATTTATTTACTACATACCATTGATGGGGTAGATCCATCAAGTAAAATGGCATGAAAACTAGGAAAATTTAATGATGCATGATAGATATTTGACGATGTCATGAAATAAGTCATGACATTTTTTTAAAGAAAAAAGGGACAACCACATTGACAAACAAAAATACCTAGTGAGGATAGATCTTTATGGTAAATTTTAAGTGAAAAGGGTCAAAAAAAATATAAAATATGAAAACTAATATGAGAAGAAGATATGACAATTAAAAGGAGCTTCAATAGTATCCAATTGAGTTAAGTATGGTATAGCCAAGCATCACAATTGCAAGGAATGGGGTAAAAACTAAATAAAGATACAATAATAATAAAAAATGATGGAGTTAACTTGTTAATGATCTATTCTTCAAAACCCTCATTAAACCCTTGTCATAGTTTAAGATATGCAATGTTTGACAATGGCTTTAATATTTTATGGATGACAACGATTAAATTGAGGTCTCCTTTTACCATGGAAATCTTAATATTCTCTCTTTGGCTTGTCATTATAATTTTTAAGCTTCCTCACCTGAGTTGAATATAATAGTCTCATTTATACCAAAAGTGATAGAACAAATAATTATTAAAAGGAGAATATGATGGTGATCAATGACAAGGAAATGATACATTTGATAGTGGAAAGAGTAAAGGAATACACAATGAGCATCATGGGACAACCTATGATAAAGATTGAGGGACAACGTTTTAGGGCATTATTAAGAGATAGATAGGGTCAAGACAAGAAAATTTATTCTTCATTGCATTGATGTCATGAAGGAAATCCATAGTCTTATTCTTGGTTACATTGATGTCACAAAAGGTATATAGAAGGGAGTAGAATGTAGCTCTACCTTTATCATCTCTATATTAATTTTTTATTATATCTTGCTAGTGTAGGAATTCCAAGGCAAAAACTCATGGGAGGACCATTCTTATAAGCTTGTCTAATAACCTATTGAACCCATATACTCTTGTGACTATATGATCGACACCAAAGAGCTAGTCTCCTCCATGGATTATTAAAGGTAGTCATAAAAAAATTGGTCAATATAAGAATATATTTATTTGAGAGGAAGAAAAGTGTGGGCATGAGGAATAGCTCTATAAATATGAAATAGTGATTGGTCAACTAGAGGACAAGGGTTCATACTATAAATAGGTCATATTTTAGGTTGTTCAAATGATAAAATTTATAGAGTATCCAATGTACATGGATGGGTACTTGAATGTCCTTGGGATCCCTAAGTTTTTTAGTTGCATGGCTACTACTCTTCAAGTGCTAGGGGAAAGTCAAGCTAGACAATATTGAGGGTAGATACTAATCAACCAGTGGGTATCAAAAAGATATTTTGGAGATTTTAGTTTGTCATTATTTAGTCCTAACAAGTATACAACTACACTACAATCCAAATGGAAAAGTGAGCCTTGTTCAATTATTCAATTATAGTGAAAATAAGGATAACATTAATCATTTATAGTTGCATCAATTCATTATTCATTTATTCAAATAATTATTTATAATGCAAATATAGAAACCATTGATAAAAAAGATTTGTATTAACCAAATAGCCATTGAAACACCAAAAAATAGGTTAGGGAGTTAAATATTATATGATAAGGGACTTATTTTCCTTTATTTCATTACAAAATGAGATCCACACAATGAATTGATTATCAACCCTTAGGTGAATAAAGTCAATGTGAGAATATTCATATTTCCTTATGACTAGAGGATGGGGGTCAAGGACAAATAAAAATTTGGGGAGAAAAAACTAAAAATGGAAAATTAATACCAAAATGCAATCTAACACTTGAAACTTGAAGATTAAACTCAATATTTGTAGAATCAAAAAATAGAATGTAGATCTGAGAAGGGAAGAGATTTGTGTACCGGTCACCAAAAGTGCTTTTTAGAAGTTGATCTGCAACTCATTCTCCCATGAGTGAATGGGTCCAAGTATAGGGGTTGCAACAATCTTTCAAGAGCCTATGGTGCAGATTTGAAGCTTCTAATTTGTCTAGGTTTTAGTGTTGAAAAGTCAAAAATTCTTTCTATAGGCAAAATTCCATGATTTGACAATAACTTGGACAAATTTGTAAATAATGCTCTTCAAAAGGTCTTCAAGTCTTCTTCAACGTAAATCTGTAATCACACATACAAGAGAGAAAAAATGTTTGTTTTGGGTGAATAGGGGGTTCCCTTGGTCAAACCCCATTTTGGTAATCAAACCTTTAATTGAAATAATGCATGAAAGAGGGAATGAAGAATGAACAAAGCTAGGTTGCCACTCAACAAACCCTTGTATGAAACCTTGATAATATAGATCTTAGGAGGTCTGCAATTTGCATGAGATGGCTGAATTGGATATGGATCTTGACACTTGAATCTTTCTTGGAATGATACTTTGAATGCTTGACTTGATCATGAAACCCATATCACAATGTTAGCACCAAAAATATGCATGATGCAAGAAGACTTTGACATGATGAATAGATATTGAATGCTGCAATAAATCTTTGATATATCTACTCTTGAATGCCCTTGATCATAAAACTTAGCTCTTGTGAAGTCACCTAAAAATTCTATGTGGAACTTAGTGAAATTCCCTTGTATTTATAGGCATGTATCCTTAATTTCCAAAAATTTAAAGATCACAAGCCGACATTGAATTATAGATTTAAAATCATTAAAATACCACCAAAAACATGGTTTAAATTTAGGTCCAAAGGTTTAAGGAGGACCCACTCGCCTATGAGAGAATGGGTCCTAGGTCCATAAAATCAAAACACCCATTGCTCA
>CM021109.1:300370942-300406549 GCA_007115665.2 Sequoiadendron giganteum
GAGAAGCTAGGATGACCCACACATACCTAAAAGGAAGAAAGAGGAAACACAAGATGGTAAGTGAATTAGGGTATGATGAAGGTGTGGAAAAGAAAATAAGAGTTGTTGAAGAAAGAGAAATTGAACATGGTAGAGATGAAATACCTTATGTGCTAAGACAAATAATTTAAGTGGCTTCACAAATAGATGATCCAAATAGAGAAACCTTGCTTGTTCCCATTAATATGTTAAGGACTCCAATGATGGAATCATCTTCTACAACATTTCCAAGAGCACAACCCTTGACCCTGGAATAAGAAGGTATGAAAGCACAGGTGTATGCTAGGGTAACATCAACATCAAAACAAGTGGATACCATGTTTACTTCTCCACCTTCTATGAGCATAGCAACAATGATGTAGACTCTACTGGGAATACCCTTGATTATAGAAGAGGAGCCAAAGGTAACTGTAGAATTGGCTATGGAGAAAATGGAGAAATTGTCCACTATATTACAATGATTTAAGGAGAAGCCATTCAAAGGGAGTTCAATGATGTAACTCGTGATAGAAGAATTGTCAGATGCTGAAGAATGTTTGGAGGATAAAGAAGAAACATAATTTATAGTGGGATAACTCACCCAAGAGGTGAGAAATCATGAGGAAATTAATGCAGGTAGAGTAGCATCTCCATGGAGAGAAATAGGGGGAACTACAATGAAAAGCCCCATTTTATAATAGATGAGGAATAAGAGCATGATGAGCATGTGTGAAAAGATGAGACTTTGTCAGGGGAGATTGAAACTATTGATCAACAACCCCAAGAATAGGAAATAAATCCAATTCAAGAATCTTCTCAAACCTTGGATAAAGATTAGGGGAATAATGAAAATCTTGATGCTCTGGAGCAACATGTACAAATTGATCTAGAAGAGGGGGATGAGAAAGATAAAATATAACTAAAAACCATAAAACTTGAAGAGAAAGAGAAAGGAAAGCCAAAATGCAGTGATTTGGGTCATGGAAATTTAGTCCTTGTCACTAGGAGCAAAGAATGTAAGAGATTCAGGGGTTCTGACAGATAATGATGAAGAGTTAGAAGAGAATTTTCCTGAACATCTTGGTCATCAAGGAAAATTCCATGAAGAAGTGATGCAAGATGAAGAAGCACCTGATTGGTTAGTCAGGAAATTGGCTCCACCAATGGAAGTGGAGTTGGCGCCTCTTGATTTCAGGAGTTTAGTGCAAGAGTTAGAAACCCCTAAACCTAAGGGTAAAGAAAGAATAAAGCAAGATATCAAACAAAACTCGGATGTAGGGAAGACTCTCCAAATATCCAATCCTATTAGAGAAAATGACAAGCATGAAGTGATGGCTAGGGATTATCAGGTTACCACAATCAACCTAGGAAATTCCTCACGAGAGAAAGAATTGGAGGAAATAAGAATGAATTCAAAAGCTACAGTTGCTTGTATGAGGAAGGATAAATAAAAGAAAAGAGAAGTGAAAGAAATAATTTCTTGTTTAGAGAATTTTATTCAAGCTATAGCTCAGCCCAGTTAGTCCCTGGCCGAGTTGCCACCAAATATAGTGCTGATGGTAAAAGAGAAAGTGGATTCCATTGAAGGGATAAAATATAAGATAAATATGGTTGAAAAATGGATAAATCATTTGGTGCAACAAGGCGAAGAATTGATAAGAGAGTAAATTGGTAAATATAAAGAGGCATACCATTGGTTCGATAAGTCTAGAAGGATCACATATGAGTGTAAAGACTATAGTGAGAAAAATGACATAGAGATGCGATAGTTAAAAGAAATTCTCAAAGCAAAGCTCCAAGAGTTGGTAAAATAAAAGGTGGTTATAACAAGAAGTTCCAATGTTGGAGAAATGGAGATTGTAGCTGAGTTGGGAAGTTGACACTTTGTTTCAATGTGTGAGTGGATTAGAGGTCATTGAAAGGAGTGAGAAACTCATGGATAAATATTTGAACCTCATTGAGATGTTGGCACAACAAATGTGTTATCTCGATAAGCTAGGAGAGGATGTTACAAAAATAAAAGAATTCAGAGATTGGATAGAGTAAATTAATGAAGATCCTTTTCATTCTTTAAGCCTAGAAGTTATTGATGAGGTGATCAAATGCAGGAATCACATGAATAAATATGAGATAGAAATTCTGCAATGAAATGAAGCTATAAAGAAAATAATGGAAGAATATGCAAAGTGCAAATGCCATTGGAAACCCAAGGGTTTTGTGTAGATGTGATAGTAAGTCACTTGAAATGAATTTTGTAAGTTTTTTCCCAGACCCGATGCAAGTTGTAGTCTCAGAGGTTTTGATGAAAAATATTATATTTTTTGTGAAAATGCCTATTTCTAGAGACTTGAGTGTGAAAATTCCAAGTGCCGAAGAAATTAAAAGTATCTATTGACTTATTCTAGAAGTATTTGTTTCCAACTATCATGTGGCACATGCTATGCTATGATTTGTTCCCTGAATTCTCTTTCATGTGTTTTGATTGAACTCCTCAAGTACCTTGTTCTTATACAAGGCTAGGATTTGTTTCTTTTTAGTTAAGTTTAGAATTTTTGGATTCCCAAGGTCTAAAACATTTGCAAGTTTTATGTCTTTTTCCTATTGTTTGTTCCATTCCAAATTAAAAAATTGTATGTTCTAGTTGAAACTAATTAATATCAAGGGCAATTTAAATCTATTTCTTGATACAAGATCATATGTAGCTGATCATTTGTTCCTATTAGAAAAGCTTGTGTGTTGCACCAGATTTGGGTGCATACTGACACTATCCAATGGAAAATAATCCATGTTTCTTTAAATCCTTGCATCATTATATGCCTAGCTGTGAAGAAATCTAGTGAAGAATAGAGTGGTTTTCTTTGATTTAGTTTGTTTCTTGCATCCTGCATGGATAATACCTAGGAGAATCTTTAAATTTTAGGATTTTTTAATGCTTTGTTTTAGAATAGATGTTTAATATTTTCAGAAAATGTCAAAAATGATGAATTCATGGAGTATTATTATAAATATTTTGTTTCCATGAAATTGTAGAGTGATTTATGTTAAATCTTCTTGAATATGTGCAAGTAATTTGAATTCATGAAATATTATTGCAAATATTTAGTTTCATGAAGTTGTGAAGTGACATATGAGTGATCAAGTTGAGCTTATGTTATGATCCTTTGGATACCAATTAACCTAAAAAACCTTAGACCCCTTGTGATTAACAAAAATTTACACAACGAACCCTGAGTTAACCTAGTGCATCAAGACCTGACATTCTCAAGCCTTGGGATCACCTTAGATCTAGGTTTTCTCAGTGGATATTTTAAGTAATGGTAGGTTCCCATGTTCTTTGGTGAGAAATTATCTGCATGTTGGTATGTGTGTGTGTAACAATCACACCAATAAAACTTGCATAAGTTATAATTTGTTGGAGGTGGTTAATTCCTAGGATTTTCTTTTGAATTTAGTTTTATTGGTTGCAAGTTGTTGTTTGGTCTCATAACATGCCCCAAGAATGTAAGGCTTGGGGACCCAAGTTGAAAATTATTTCTTAAGACAAATGCTAGTTGGTTGATGGCCTCAAGGAAAGTGCATGGGAAGTTGAAAATTATGAAAAATAATTCATGATCAAGTGTACTAGATTTTAGGAGTCCAGGTGAATGGATTTTGGGGTAATTCAAGTTTAGGTGAATAATCAGAATGAGCTCATGGAGAAAGTTGGACAAGTTGTTGTAGTCAAGGGCCAAATGACCATGGGTTTGAAAAATTTAGTAGAAGGTAGAAGTTGAGTTGAGGTTTATTTTGAGAGGTGCAATATATTGGCTAGACAAGTTTTAGAGGTAGTCAGGTAATCAAGTGTTGGGTACCCAAGTACTCGAGTAAATGATGCATTGGTGCAGGAATGTGCAAAATGGTTACTCAACTTTATCCAAGTGTATAAAACATCTAAAACCTCTCATAAAGTCAATAATTACATGAGAATGTTAAAGCATGCTACTTGTGGATTGGTTTTGAAAGGAATAATGATAAGGATAGTTTTATTCTAATGAGGTTTCTATTGATGGTTTAAGAGGCAATTTTCATGTGGAATTTTATTTGTAGGAGAAATAAGTTGTTGGACAACGTTTGAGTATGGACGGTCAAGAAAATTTGGATTGCGAGTAGATCCAACAATATCATCTAGGTTAGATGGCATACTCTATAAGTTCATGCAAGGAAGGAGCATATGGAAAAGAAATGCAGGTAATTGAGAAACAAGAGATCCAAGTATTGCGCATGAGACAAAGGAGATGCAAAGTTATGAGATGCTACACTTATTGACATTTTTCCCAAAGCCATAGCTTGGAGGTAGGAACATATAGCTAATGAATTAAAATTTTGATATCTAATTGATCACTCTAAATATCCAGCTAGTTCCTACATATTTTTTGAAGGTTAAGTTTATGACCTGCTCAATCTAGTTTGATATCCTGATTGTATCTTGAAGATTTGAGTGTGGAAAGTCCAAGTGCCAAAGAAAGTCAGAGTATCTATTAACTTATTCTAGAAGTCTCTCTTGCCAATTGTCATGTGCCACATACTATTCTACGATTCATTCCATAGATTCTCTTTCATGTGTTTTGAGTGAACTCCTCAAGTGTCTTGTTCTTATAAAAGGCCATAAGTTGTGGTTTTTTAGTTAAGTTTAGAATTTATGGATTTCAAAGATCTAAAATTTTTGCAAGTTTTATTTATTTTTCTTGTTTTATATTCCAGTCCAGATTAAACACTTGTATGTTCTAGTTGAAGCTAATTAATATCAAGGCCAATTTAAAGCTATATCCTGATACAAAACCATACGTAGCTGATTGTTTGTTCCTATAAAAAAATCTTGTGTGCTACGCCAGATATGGGTACATACTAACACTATATGGTGGAAAATAATCCATGTTTATTCAAACCCTTGCATCATTCTATGCCTAGCTATGAATCAATATAGTGAAGTATAGAGTGGTTTGCTTTGATTTAGTTTGTTTTTGGGGCATGTGTGGATAATACTTGGGAGAATCTTTAAATTTTAGGATTTTTAATACTTTTTTTAGAATAAATGTTTAATATTTTTAGAAAATGTTTCAAAAATGATGAATGCATGGCATATTATTATAAATCTTTCATTTCCATGAGATTTCAAAGTGATTTATGCTAAATCTGCTTGAATATATGCAAGTAATTTGAATTCATTAAATATTACTGCAAATCTTTAGTTTCATGAAGTTGTTAAGTGACATATGAGTGATCAAATTGAGCTTATGTTATGATCCTTTGGATACTAGTTAACATGAAAAAAAATAGACCCCTCATGATTAATAGTAATTTACACAACGAAACCTTAGTGAACCTAGTGCGTCAAGCCTTGACATTCTTGAGCCTTGAGATCAAACTGAGATAACCTTAGATTTAGGTTTTCTCTATGGATATTTCAAGTAAAGGTACGTTCCCACATTCTTTGGTGAGAATTTATGTGCTTGTTGGTGTGCATGTGCAACAATCATGTCAACACATGTATGGGTGTGGGAGCACATAGTAGTGACTTAGCCAATTTGAGAGTTAGAGAGAGAGGCCAAAGACTCATTCATATATAGATATGCCCCTATGCTTACACATAGATGCACGAGAGAACTACATTTCTGGAGGGAGATATTTGATGACATGATTGAGTTTATTTAGAGGCCATGGTTACATTTTGAGGCATGAAAAAATGGCCATCCACATCTTTCATTTTATCAACAAAATTGTTGGGTTATTAGGAACACACCTCACATTTTGGAGGGATAATTATTGGATAGGCTACTTAGGTAGTTTAGAGAGAGATAGGGGGTAATCGTAGATGAAAACCATGAAATCTATGCCAAGATAGTTTGAGAGATCCCTGAGTGGGGTGGTGTGGAAACACCTTAGGTTTCCTTGATAGAGATTGCACAACTAGCTCCCCTAACATGGGGATGGGCAGGAGGTCCTGATGATCCTGAGACTACACCAAATTATGATGCATGGTTTGTATAGAGGTGACCACTCAAATTTACACATCTTGATGGTAGGGTTGGAGCCATAGGTGCTAGGAGGGGGAGAGAGGTAGAGCCGATTCAAGAGAGGCAGATGAGAAAGAGTCATGGAAGAGGCTCAAAGAGATGGTGATAAAAAACAATAGGTGGCATAGTAGGTTGCCTCACATCAAGATCTTCCATAATAGGATCCTCCATAAGTACCACCTCAAAAATAGGAGGCATGGGGAAGATATGATGAAAAGGAGTAGATGTTTGATTAGCTTTAGTATTGTTTGAGAGAGGTCAGGCTTATTGTGAGTGAGACGGGTACAAATCAGAGCAAGATAGCGTGACCGCTCAACTCATTCAGATGACATTAGATAGGGATTAGGTCCTCATTGAGAGAGACTAGAGAACTACATAGTGGGACTAGGCTCATATAGAGAGGGACCAACATGAAATAGAGCACAATGTCGAGATCACCCACCACCAAAAGGAAAAGACACAAGTTGCTTATGTTACATCTATGAGAGTTGTAGAGTGGGCCAGGAGGACCCAACTTGAGATTGGCCAAGGGTCTATGATTAAAATGAGCCAACACATGCAGGATATGCAATCTCTTATCTAGGAGGTGACGTATTATATGAATTTGTATTAGGAAATAGTACCTAGAGAGCATATGAAACGTCAATTTTCTACATGGAGCAGTACAATTGGAGGATCTGGGAGATCAGATGGTGGTTAAGTAGGACATATCTCTCAGCAAACACGTGGACATCAACAACCATAGGGTTACTAGTGCCATGATCAATAGCAAAAAAATATGGGTCCACCACCTCCTCGACCTCCTCCTGATAGAGAGGAGCATGGGAGCTCAGGTTAGCTCAATGTATAGATATTCTTTGCTGTATATATCATTGATGTAGACATATTTATATACATTCATTAGATTTTAAGCTTTTAAGCCTCATTTACATATATTAATTTGATGTATATTATTGTATCACACAATTGATGTATGCATCAGATATTTTGTATCATGGCATTTTTATTTTTGATTATATATGAGATGAGATGGCCCTTTTTGATGCAACTATTACATGGTGTTATGATGTTGCTTTGATTTCTATGATTTTATTATGATGTGTGGATGTTGCATGATTTATGATGTGATGATATGATGACGAGGATGTATGATTATGCTTGTGATCATGATCAGTGGATGCAAGATGTAAGTTATGATATGATGATATGGTCATGATTAGTATTTTTGTATTTCCATCTGATATATGATGATGATGTAGGATGGATGATATGTGATGCATATTGATGGTTTGTGGATGTAGGATGGGATGTATATATATATTTTTTATGCCATGATACTTATATAGAAATTTTAGTATGATAGATAGAAGAATGAATGATTAGAATAGGATAGAATAGGATGGATGAGATAGAATGAAATGAAGATATTGATCAAGATACCAATAAATTTATGATTATACCAAGATTTTATTAGATATGTGATCAGATAGGATAGATGACTTTTCTTTGCTTTAGGTTATACTAATTAATATAGAGCAATCCTTTTTTGGTGTAGAAAGTAGACACGATGCACCAAGGTATGAGGAACTAGGGTGGTGTTGTATCTGTTGCATGAAATTTGACTCTACAAATAGATAGGAGTATCCTTGTTCATAATAATACACAAAAGGTATAAAGAATATGATATGCAAAATCCATTATATTACTCGAGACTATCCCTACACACACAAGGAAAGTATTCACCAAGGTTGTATTACAAGAAAATCCAACAAGCACAAAAGATGAAAGTAATGACTATGACCTATTTCTTACCCCTCTAGACATACCAAGATATTGAAGACTAGGACAATTTTGAGTGAGTGATGTAAATGAGAAAAAAAGATAAAACCAAAAGAAAATATCAAAATGAAAAATATCAATGTCACCATATATCTTGCTAGAGAGAGTTGTTTTAGGTGATATCCAAAATGATGTCTATTATAGGAAAGATATATCCATTAATACATTCATTAGATATTTATTTTAAAATGTTTGGGTTGTTGATATGAAGGTTAACTAACATGTTTGATAATGATCAAGGCTTATAATTTTGTGTGAATGTTTGTGCTTTGATGATTGTATGAACTTGTTTTTGTTTGTTTTGCCAAAGGTGAGGATGATGATAGGTTTATTATGGGTGGATTTTTTATTGCAGATGAGATGAGATGAGATGGATGAATGTTTGATTTATTTATATTTGGAAAATTTCAAATGTTTTTGGACTTTTTGAAATATTTTTTAGGCTTTTTTGGTATTTTTGTGTTTTCTAAGTTTTATTTTTATTTTTTTACAATATATTATGGATTTTTTTGGGAATTTCAAACATATTATGAATGTTTTTGGGAATTTTGAGGGTATATGAATATTTTTGGAAATTTGATGTTGACAAATAGATATGGATACATAGTGATATCAATGACATTTTGAGATCCTATTGATAGCCAATCTAAAAAGATCTAATTGATTAACTACTGCTAATGATAACATTGCCAAGATAAGAACAACATGAGGATTGGGAAGGATGCATCCTAAGATGATGATGGATTGATCAGATAAGATGGATCAAGATTTGAAGCCAGACTAGGAACATAATTTGTTTGAATGATTTGTTATGACATTGAAGTGTGAGTTGGATGCAACTGATATAGATGTTTGGATCAATGTTTGATAAAAGATATAGTTGATGGGGAACATCTTATTCATAAAAATGTGCCATGTGCTCATGATTTTGGATGTTTTCTTATGATTTTTTTTGCTATTTTGATTTCACATTTTAAATTTGTTTAAATCACGACATGAATTTAGAGGACATAGATCAAGATTTATTCGAAAGCAAGATGTAAGTATCTGCCCCCAGTGTCTAGCAATGTATGAAAGGCTATGAGTGGATGCATGGATATATGAATAGATAACAGATGCCAAGGAATATCTTGTGATAAGATAACATGTTCAAATAGAGGATGATTGTTAGGATAATGATAGATGGATCAAATGAAATAGGATATGATCAGTAGAAATAACCATGTCTAGATTTCACCACAAGCAAGTTTGAAGTATATCCCTAATCTTTGTCAAGATCAAGATGGACATAGAAGATGGATAAAAATGGATTGGATGAATCATGGATTTATTATGGATGAGATGGATAGGATGTTGGATTTATTATGGTGTGATGAGATGTTTCCACCTAGAATGGTGCATGTAGATGCTCAATTCTACACATGACACATGTTTTCCAAGTTTTCATCAAGGTATTTGCTCAAAGCTCCATCGAAGTGGTTTTCACTAGAGGATAATTTTTTTCTTTACTATTTTCTTGACTTTTTATTTTTGTTTTTGAAATTTTTATTTTTTTCTAACTATGTCAAACCACATAATGGTGTTGATGTAGATGTTTTTGTCATGATATTCCATGATTTCTTTCTTGAAGGAGTTTTTTTTCTAAGATATGAGCACTTGAATATAACCCTTGAATGTGTTATCTTCAATGATACCAGATTTAACCTTATCTAGATATGCACATCACGATAGAGTGCCCTTAGAGTCCTTATGATAAAGAGCTACTACCAAGACACGATTAATGTGAGAGTTGGATATTTTGTATTTTGTGTTGGATGACAAATTTTGATAAAATATATGAGAAGAGGATGGATTAGTTGATAGTTTGGATAACGGATCTTTGATTCTCCAAATGTGGGATGATGAGAAATGGAAAGTGGATATGGATTTATTATTAGATTTAGGACCAAATTTTTCATATACTTTGTATGTCGTTGGAGCCTTCTTTTGCATTGGTGGACTTTTTTGATGGATGAAATTCCTTTTTTGATTTTTCCCCATAGTTTCTTTGACTAATGGAGTTTGATAGAAATTATTTGCTTTATTTTTATTTGGGATCCATTTTAATTTTATGTGTCCATTTTTATTTTTCGATTCTTTAGCTTCGATGACATGATTTTTTCCTTTGTAAAGATGTTTCTCTTGTTGGTCCCAATCAGTGGGTGGAAATATGTGAGGATGATCATTCATGATGTGGATGGTTGAAGTGCTGGAAATAGTTTCCTTATAAGGACTCTTCATGACTCCCATGTTGATCTTTGTATTAGATAAAGTTGCCCTGGTGTTGTGAAGGAATCATTGATATGATTAGATTCTTTGACTTCTGAATAATCGATACCTTGATGCTTAGGATTGTCAACTAATATCTACACTGGACCTAGGATAGCCTATTCATATAATCCTAATCCTTTTACTTGATAATGCATCCACTGATTTTATTTTTTGCAACTCAATATGATTTTTCTTGGAAACAAGGTGCTAATCCTTCTTTGTTCTACTGGGAACCTTCAAAGGTAACAGTCTCTTCATTAGCAATATAAATCACCTTGAAAAAGGTAAGTGATCCAAGTTTGTATGCCTTAGGTGCTTCAATATGTCAAATATCTTCATGATTAATGTCATCAATTTTTAGTTTGAGATGCATTGGATCTTGATTGTTTTTTAATAAATGTTTGTGTCCCAAAGTTGATGTAGAAACCTTCTTCATGATCACTTACTGAAGTGTCACTATGAAGTCCTATGAATTCTTCTATCACTTGATAATTTGCAAAGTTGTAAAGTGTAGGAGACTCTTGTTTTGGATAAAGATCGTCTACGTGTCCCGTAGAAGCAAGTATCTCATGGATAGATGTAGGAGTGTTCGATGTATGGACATGGTTTTATTTTGTGAAATCCTATGTGGATTGGAAGATACTCATCAAGTCATCATAGTATTTTGGGGATATGGATTCATGATTTTGACTCATTTAAGACTTATCTTTGTTAACTATTTGAAAAAGACCCATTATATCTTTGTAGTATTTAGGAGATATGGACTTTGGATCTTGACTTATTTTAGAGTTATCTTCCTTAAGCTTTGTATTATGTTCTTGACATGGATCAATTTAGAATGATAGATTATATGTAAAGGAATTTTGGATAGTTTGAAGATACAAATATGTGGGTGATAGATCTTGATTTAGATTTTCCATATTAGGTATGAAAGGAAATGAGATGCATGATAATGTTGGATTAAGGATTTTTTTATCATCAAATGGATTTGAATTAAGTGTTTTCTTGACTTGACATGTATCTATCAAGGATAGTCCTTGGAGGGAATTTGGAAATGTGTCATTGGTTGATGAGTTTCTTGATATAGATAGTACGGATTGAGATTGTATGGATTGAGATGGGGGAAGACTCAAGGATGATGGATTGGAATTAAATATGGAAGAATTTTATGGGAAATATTCTTCAATACATACCATCATGAGATCAAGTTATGTTAATATGTCTTGAAATGGATCATTGCTAGATAAAAGCGAATGATTTTGATCATGATTTGGAAAAGATTCTTGATTTATGTCGAATTTCTCATTATATGAGGTAGAGGCATCGTCGATGTGATTATTTATGGATAAATTTTGAAGGTTATCCTCAATAGTGATTGCACCTTGATCGATAAGGTTTTGTATGAGGTTCTTGAGTTTCATTAAATTTTATGTTTCATGACCTTTTGTTATATGATATTGGCAATAAAATTTGTCATTGTACCATGAGGGTTTGAAATAAGGCTCATAATCACCTTGTGACTTTGTAAGATTGATGAAATTGGATTGGACTAGCTTGTTTAACATGAACTCGATTGGCTCCCCTAAAGGAGTGTACTCATGTTTGGTGGTGTTGTTGTATTGTGATGTGTTTGTTAGAGGATTCATATTTTTATTATTTGGTTGATATATTTGTAAGGTTTGACATTGATTAAAATTTTACATGTGATAAAGCTTTCCATAATCTTGATTGAGGATTCTCGTAGTTAATGTTTCATTGAAGCTACTAGGATATGATGACCCCATGTAGGGATGAAATGGAAGTGAATTTGGCTACTAGATTGACATTGATATATTTTGTTAATTTCAAGAGTAGATTTTGGTAAAGACACTTAAGTGACCTTGGACCAATGTTTAGGTAATGAGTTGTTTTGATAGTTTGATAAGGTTGATTTGATCCAAGAAAGACTAGGGGATGTTTATTGAAGTCAAAAGTGAATGAAGGATAAAGACATCATATGTTGTTATTTTTTTGGATTATCAAGATGAGTGCAGGTTTATTTTGCACATGTCTCTATTTTGATATAGACTGTTGGGAAAAATTTATATTTTTAGACTTTTGAAGATTTTGTTGTTCTGTATTGATAGTTAAACATCTCATTTTATAAATATGTCAAAATCCAGTCAAACACAATGTACTACCTCTAATAGACGTGACACAAAATTTTCAAACATGTAGGTATGCAGACAAAGGTGACATAGTGTGATAGTCAAATTGACATTGTAATATTTTGAAAGATGATTGAACAAAGACAAACATGCCAAGTTATATAAACATGTTGATATGCATACAAAAGTGTCGATATGGAAAAAAAACATACCAAGATGAATACTAAAGTAGAACAAGGTAATAATTAGACACGTCAATTTGACTTAGATATAGGTTTTTGAGAATTTGATCCTAAGTACATTTAGGGTTTGACAATTTTTAAGGATTAATTTGTGTTTGTTGGATCTAAAAACTAATAAAAAACAAAAAATTGCACATAGGACTGACTCCAAGGGTTTCTTGGTATATTTTCACATTCCTTCTTCAACAAGACCACACTAATTGGTGTTATGAGCATTTGAAAAATAAAGACACACCATAGATACACAACCTATTTTAGTGGTAGATCAAGTTATCAACTTATAGTGGGCCCACCTGGCGAAGCTATACCTCCACAATGAATTGGTGACTAGAGTATACAAAGGTCATGTATCACCTTCACACCTCTCACCTTAAAAAGGATAAGGACCTAATCAAGGAATAACAGTCACCTCAACAAGAGGAAGTACATGGTGAGTAAATTCATGCATTGATCCTTTTACGTTGCACCACTATAAATTTATGACTAAGAGGTCTTAAAGGCTTATAGATAAACAAGGTTTGTAGTGGAGGTCTACCATGAATAGAAAGCTTTTTCATTATGCCCTAGTTGAGAGGGGTCTCCTCTCTTCTCATCACCTATACATGTCTTTATAGACCAAGGGTCATGAGGCTTGGCTTGAAGTATGCAAGCCACTCCTTGGGGTATAACCTTTGTTCTCGTCCTATATATATCCCACTAATAAATGTGCTTGACACCAAATCATGGGGTGATAAGGCCAGCAAGAAAGTCTCCTACTTTGAAATAAACAAAAATAACATTATTTTTGATCCCCAAGATTGTTCTTAAGAGTCACGAGGGGAGAGCATACACAAAACGTTAATCCTCAAGGTGCACAAATAGATTGTAAGTTAGTGGTGTTTCTGATTTCCAAGATCACAATAGGTGCAAGGAACACACTAACTTACCAAACATTTGATAGAGTTATTTTTAAGTGCACCAAACTTCAAAGATGTGGTTCAATTTTAAACACCAAATCAAATGTAAAAGTTTTTGGTAAATTTTTAAAACCCAAATTGAAGTGTGCAAATTGTATTGTTCAATTTTAAGCACCAAAAGAAAATGAGATTTGTGGGTTAATTTTAATTGCACCAAATTGAAGTGTGAATAAAAACCATACAAAACCACATGTTAGTAGTTTATCAAGTTTTTTTTCCCAAAATTATACCGTAGGCTACACAGATGTTAACTTATGAAAAATTAGACCACGTTGGTTAAAAATTTAAACAATTCAAGAAATTTATTCAAACCCTAAATAAAATAAATGTGATGATATAGTTGATAGACGCATCGTTGTAATTGAAGATAAAAGAAACATGAACAAATGCACTGATGTGCAGTCATAAGTCTCACTGTGAAAAACTACACAAAGAATAGAGAAAAACTATAAGATAGAAGCGGCACAAAAAGATAGAAGCAGTGTTGTAACAAAGACTAGAAGTGACATGATATTGCAAATGCACCAATGCGCAATCAAAAGCATCACTGTGAAAAACCTACTTAGAAAAAAGAGAGAAAATTAGACAATTAGATGTGATAGAGAAGGAAAACATGATGCTATAATTTTTAAACGTGGCACAATAGAACAAAGGCATTGTTGCACGAAAGATATATGTGTCGTTATATGACAAAGGTGTCACTACAACTTGTAAGTTTACAAAAATGTCAAAAATGATAATTATCGAATATGGGTCCCATCGATCGTGCCAAAATATCATAGGGGAAATATGAAAGTATGAATGAAAGCATAATTGAAGTAATTAAAGTCTAAAAACACTAAAAACTCACACAATTGAGCTCATACCAACCCATACTCAATGAAATTACTTGTAAAGCTTCAAATGATTTAATCTAAAGAGATGAACACAAATTTAAAGAAATTAAACTAATTAGAAAGTGCAAACCTTCCATCCCATTGTGGATTAATGCAAATTTGTGATGTGGATTGCTGAAATTGTGCATAATACATGTTTCAAAATCTTGATTGAGAGGTGTGATTCACAAAATAAGTGTTCTAAAATGCTCAATATTGGCTCAATAATTCTAGAGAGTTCCTATTCTTATGAGGATTATGAATGATTTTCATGTTTGAATTGTTTATAGATTTTGGGAATTTTGATAAATGGTCAAGATCTGATTTGAGGATCAATGGATGAGAGGAAATCAAGGAGATTGTTAGAAAATGATTTGTATGTTAATAAATATGTTTAAAATTATTAACTCTCTAGCCTATAATACATTGGGGCGAAGCCGCTAACAACTTTGGAAATGTCACAATTTCATTTGTGACTTTCCTCTAAATTTTGGAGGTATAGCTCCCTTGTATGATTTAATAGGTAATTAATATGATTTTAACCAAAAAGTGATAAATGTGACAAGCTTCAACCCATAAAAATGTTGCTAATGCAAAGAAAACCCTAGAGGATCATTAATCGACTAGCACATATACTAAAATGATTAATGAATGATGTGAATGAAATGGAGAAACTTCATAATTACAGTAAATGAAATAGATGCAACATGATAGATTTCAAATAGAAAATATATTCCAATTAGGCGCATGACTCACACGTCAGTACGATTATCATTACATTCAAACTCACAACTCACAGATTATGAGTTATTGCAACAAAAAATGAATGGAATTCAAAGCAAAATAAAATTGTTCCTCCCTTGACTACAACATAGTGTACTCTTTAGGAATTGAGCCCTCACTGAATTGTTACCCACCTAGATATAGGGGTCTTCCTCCTTTCTTGATGGTTACTAATTAGTTGTAAAATGTAGTAACACTTTCTTGCCGCTTAACTATTCATCTTGAAAACTGGTAACTGAGAAATAATAAATAGTCAGAATGATTGCATTGCTCATGATAAGACTTTAGGCAATAATCAACCATTTCTTGCTTTAATTCCTACCCCGTGGCCATCAATTCTTGTGCAATGAGCATGCTTCACAAACTAAGCATTAAATTATTGTCATAGAGGTGCAATGGAATCAAATGTGCAAGTTGTCCAACAAGATGACCAACTAAAGGAGATCTTCATCATCCAGAGCGAGATTGAAGAGGAGGTGGTTTTTAGTATACTGGGAGAAGTTTTTCTATATCAAGTGCATGTACACAATTTTATGCTCCTAAAGTGTTTTGTGTATACTCTCATTCACACCTCTAGATGCCAAGACTAGGGAATGAGGGCAGTGGAGTGCCTGATTCAACCTAAGTTTCTCCATTGAGTCAATGTAGCCATCTTTGGTCTTAGTAACTACCCATGAAGAAGATTGGTTGGTGATGCTATCTACATTGCAACTGCAACCCAAAATGAAGCCACTGAGGAAGCGGTGACCCTTCTCTGTGTGGGACTGGTGAGGAACAACATGGGGTTGTTTTCCCAATTCTTGCAGTCTCATGAGAACCTATTGTCATTGGCCCAGATAGAGTGCCTCTATGTGGTGGTGGAAGCAATTCATGTACATATGTTTTTCCTATGTTCCTGAAGAAAATGTCATCTTGATGTTCCCTAGTTTCTGTAATTGAACAGTGAATTTTATAATGTCATTTGTATATATATAATAAAAATATAGTGTTTTATAACTTTGGTGTTGGCACTTATTTTTGAGAAATTCTATTTTTATTTGGATTCCCTTTAATGTATTTGAATGGAATCTACTTATCTACATTAATGGGTTTTTTGTTTAAACTAAAATTCACCTTAACAAAAGAACTACATGGTTTTTCCTTTAATCTCCTCTAAAAATTATTCTCGGGCAGTAAAACAGGAAGTTCACAAAACCAAAAAAAAAATTGCTAATAGTTTTGGCACCCACTTAAGTTCCCGCTCAAACTTGAAAGACTTCAAAAATTGTCATTGATAGCCTTTTCGACTAGTAACTCACGAACCTTGAATACAAACCACCAACCTCTCAAATTAAAGACTGAGTATTGAGGAAGTTACACCAATTCCATAAAACATCACCCATGAGAAAATAGTGAATCAAAATGACGAAGGGTGGTAAGAGCGGGAGTTAGATGAACTAATGAAAACACCTCCCAAGTTAGTGATACTTCACAAAACACTGTGTGACTTAAGACTTAAATAAAATTTTGGATGGGGATGTCCAATTTAAGAGAGAGATAAAGAGGACCGAAATTAAGGTAACAATGGCTCTGATTGGGGACAAGGATTGAAAAGGATGCCGCAAGGGACCCAAAAGTGTTTTGACCATTCCTATCCATTGGGAATAGAGTCAAACAAGGAAAAGGAACACAAACCAAACCCAAAACCCAAGAAAACACAACAAAAAATGACACACCAAAAAGTGACTATGTACAGGGTATGTTAGCACCTACCAAGGAACGAGGAAATAACAACTCACACAGAACTATTGACAGGTTGTGAGAAGAATGACCTAGACCTGAAAAAGTCTTGTTAATGCATGCAACTTCTGGAGTAGGGCAGAGGTCTGAATTATCCAAACATGGGCGATGTAGTAGAAGAATCCACAAACTTCAATATTCCCAAATAGCCATCTCTCATCATAAACCTCCTCCTAATTCGAATAGCTTTGCATGGAAGTGTCTAGAAGTTTTTTGGATTTTTCCTTAGACTTCATCATTGGAGTGATCTCTTGCCCTTTTGACAAATTCAAATATTTTGTGCCCTCTATAATGAAATAATTCTCTGTTTTGCAAACAACTTCTTTATCACCATCACTACATTATGATTCCATGGCATTTCAATATTTCATCATTGCAATATCCTTACTTTCACTATCAACCAAAAAAAAATGACCTCGTTTGTTGACCACTCTAGTGAACCAAACTCAAGACCATTAAATGTAGGATTATCATGAATTTGAAATTTATCAAAAATGAATAGGGGATTTGAACTAATCGACCACCCTACCCCACCCAGGGTGTTTTCACTTGAAGGGTCTTCATTGTTCTCCTCAATTACATATAAATTTCCATCAGTAATATCCTCAAAGGAAAAGGCTTCATATTCTAGAACGGAAAGATAATCTGATGCTTGATCTTCTTCAGAAAAACTATAAGGAGGTGAATTATTCGTAGGAACTGATAGAGGAGTAGACAAAAATGTGGGAAAATACCTTCCTCATGGTGTCAAGTCTTCATCATCACTTGATTAGTTGATTTCATCCTATGATTCAACTGAAGTGTTTAGACTATATGGTTGGGCATACCAACACTGATCTTCCTTCCTTTCATCTTTGTTCCTTTCATATGGAGGTTGTATGTCGTTCAATATGGTTAAGTTCATTTTATTAGTAGTAGGATGGGGATGATTTGCAGCAGCCGAGAATCTATAGAAATTGCAAACAAATGATTAGCGATTAACAATAGGCTTGATAATATCATAAAGCCTATATTTTCCCACTACAATTAAGTCATTTTCAATGTTCACTGCTTCAATCTGAGCATGTTTGATCCCAATTTTTTTATCTCTATTTAGAATGAGTTGGACATCAAGATCAAGGGTAGAAGTGAATGCATGGAATTGAATTATTTTGATGGGTTGTTCTATTGTAGGAATCTTCCAAAGAGATCTATTGAATTGATAAACAAAATCCCTCATAGGCTCTTTTTTTCCAAAATAATTTGGAAGAACTGTCTAAGTAAAGTATCAACATCAATAGGACCCTTGAAGTGTTGTAAAATTTCTTTTTGTAGGATATCCCAAACAATTATACAACCCTTCTCTAATCCTCTAAACCATTCGACTACATTTTCAATTAGCATATCAACAAAAAGCCTTGTAAAGACATCCTCTTCTTGAACACCCAAGATTCTACTTATTTAGTCATAGCCAGAACATGTTCCTTTGGATCTTGAGTGTTTTTACCAGAGAATTTGGGGAATATTTTTCTTGATCTAGGTGGCAGGTCATTACATTGTGATAGGAAAAAAGGTCCAATAAAGTTAGTCCAGGGAGTTGAAGCCATGGGTATTCAAAGTCACCAACTCCTAACGGAGTAGAGAAAAGTAGCCCTGGGTTATTGTCTAGGTGGTGGTTGAGCTGGAGGATGGTTCAACGGTTGATGAGGGTGTTGATTCAGATGTTGATTACAATGTTGATTTGGGCATGGATTAGGATGGCAGAGTGGGTTGTAATACTCAAAGATCAACCTTGGAGGGCGTTCAATCACAGTTCTAGGTGGACGTCAAGACCGCTCTTCTTCTTTCAAGATGAAATTGGCTCACATATAATCTACTACACTCCTTTTGTACCTCCAAGCCAGCGTATTTAATTGTGATATGATTTCTTCCTATTTTGTATGCTTCCAATCTAAATCAAGTTGAAGTACAAGTAACACATTATTATGAGGAAGTACGATCTTATTGCATGACATGATAACGATTTATCAAAAAATACAATCTTCCCCAACAAACTCATCAAAAAATTGTTAGTGAATGATTTGGCCGTTAAGAAATATATTTAAAATTATTGACTCTCTAGCCCATAATGCACTGGGGCCAAGCTGCTAACAATTATAGAAATGTAACAATTGCATTTGTGATTTTCCTTTGAATTTTGGAGGTACAACTCCCTTGCATGATTTAATAGGTAATTAATATGCTTTTAACTAAAAAGTGATAAAGGTGACAAACATCAACCCATAAAAATGTTGTTAATGTGAAGAAAACCCTAGAGGATCATGAATCAACTAGAACACATATTGAAAAGATTAATGAATGATGTGAATAAAATATAGAAACTTCATAATTGTAATAAATGTAATAAATGCAGAAATATAGATTTCACATGAAAAATATATTCCAATTATGCACATGACTCACAAGTTAGTATGGTTAGTATTATACTCAAACTCATAACTCGCAAATTATGAGTTATTGCAACCATAAAAGAATGGAATTCAAATCAGAATAAAAAATTTCCTCCCTTGACTACAACACAATGTACTATTCAGGAATCAGACCTTCACTGAATCATTAGCCACCCAGATATAGGGGTCTTTCTCCTTTCTTGATGGTTACTAATAAATTCCAAAATGTAGTAACTCTTTCTTACCACTCAATTGTTAATCTTAAAAATTGGTAACCGAGAAATAATGAATAGTCAGAATGATTACATTGCTAATGGTAAGACTTCAGGTGATAACTAAGCATTTCTTGCTTCAATTCTTGTGCGATGAGAATTCTTCACAAACTAAGCATTAAATAACCATCACAAAGGTGCAATGGAATCACACATGCAAGTTGTCCAACAAGATGATCAATTTGGAATATAACTTAAATCTTGGTCATATCAACAATTAATTTTGACCACATTGAAATCATATCACCTGAACCAATATTTAGCTCAAATTTCTCGCCAACCTTCTATAAATTCAATAGACACCACCAAACTTCACCATCTTGAAGTGTCTAACATGGCAAGTGCTTAGAGCGATGAAGTATCTATGAATGACTTCATTGTCATTGAGGAGATCGAGTGTACTCCTCTCTTTTGGAAACTGTCCAACCAACTGAAGGAGGTTTTCATTGTCTAGAGAAAGATTGAAGAGGATGTGTTGCATAGTATACTAGGAGAAGTGTTTCTAAATCAAGTGTATGTTCACAATGCTATGATTCTAGAGAATTTTGTGTATACTATCATTCGCACCTCTGGAAATTAAGACTGGGGAATGAGGGCAGTGGATTGCTAGGTTCAACTTGAGCTTCTCCACCAAGTCAATGTAGCCATCACTAGTCTTAGCAACTTCCCATGAAGTGGATTGGTTGGTGATGCCATCTACATTGTGACTACAACCCAAAATGAAGCCACTGAGGAAGTGGTGACCCTTCTCTGTGCAGGACAGGTGAGGAACAACATGGGGTTGTTTTCCCAATTCATGTTGTCCCATGAGAACCTACTATCACCAGTCCATATAGAGCACCTCCAAGTGGTGGTGAAAGCAATACACATACTTATGTTTGCTCTATGTGCCTGAAGAAAATGTCATCTTGATGTTCCCTAGTTTTTGTAATGAAATAGTGAATTTTGTAACACCATTTGTATATCTATATAATAAAAACATAATGTTTTATAACTCTGGTGTTGGCACTCTTTTATGGGAAATTCTATTTTTGTTTAGATTTCCTTTACTGTATATGAATGGTATCTACTTATCTACAACAATGGTTTTATCATTTAAATTGAAATGCACCTTAACAAAACAAACTACAAGGTTTTTCCTTTAATCTCCTCTGAAAAATGTTCTCAGGCGGTAAAATGGGAAGTTCATAAAACCAAAGAAAACACTGCCGATAGTTACACCTCCGATGTTTAACTAAAATTCCCGCTCAAACTTGAAAGACTTTGAAAATTGTTGCTAACGACCTTTTTGACTAGTTTAAAAACCTTGAATACGGACCGCCAACCTCCCAAATTGAAGACTTAGAGTATTCAAGAAGTTACACCAATGTCATAAAACACTGCCCGTGAGAAAATAGAGAATCAAAATGATGAAGCATATTAAGAGGGGGAGTTAGAAGAACTAATGAAAACACTGCCCAAGTTAGAGATACTTCACAAAACACCACCCGACTTAAGACCTAAACAAAATCTTGGATGGGGATGTCCAATTTAAGAGAGATAGAGAGGACCAAAATTAAGGTAATAGAGATGAGGGAGGATCAAGGAAGATTAATGTTCATGGATTCATGAGAGTCCAAAATATCCCTATTTTCATGGAAAATAGGTTGGAGATATTTTGAATTGGAGGGAAGAATTTGAATTTAAATTTAGAATATTCTCTTTTCGAAAAGAAAATATTCTTTGTGCAAGCTGGAGGGTTGGAGGAAAATTAGCCAATTAAATAATTGTGAAAATCATTTAATTGTGAGGATGAAGGGAATTAATATTTTTTAATTAAGTAATTGAGAATTATTTAATCAAGAGGGGAAATTAGTATGAAAATTATGAATTAACCAACTAACTTTAATTATTCATTTAATAGGGGAATAAAGTGAATTTAATCAAAAAATTGGAAATTATTTAATTAAATGGAGGAATTAGGTGATAATGAGGAAAATAATGTTAATAGGTGAAATCAGGATGTGTGAAATGTCCAAGATAATTTTAGGTGTCTACAAGAATAAATATAAAAACTCTAATGAGAGCCATTGGAAGGCACCAAAGAGTGGAGGACCGAAATAACATTGTGTCGACACTTTCTCTTAAGAGCCCTAATTGCCAAAAAGTAGTGAATTTTGATGACCTGTTTCTCAAAAAATGTAGTATCTATTTTTTTGAAGGTATAGGGTCACATATGTTTCATCTATAATAATTTCTCTTAATTTTTTATATCTCCAAGCCATTTGGTTGTGGTGACAATTTTTTGCACGTTGAAAAAAGTATCAAAAGTATTGAAGAGAAAGTTCCAATGTAACATAATTTTTGTTTTGTTTGTCATGGGTCCAAAATGATAGTTCCAATATATTTATATGGATGGGTTATTCTAAGAAAGGTCCAATTTCACACCCTAGCATGTCTAATTGTTTCAGACTACATTGTGTCAGTGCTTTCTCTTAAAAGCCCTAAGTGTCAAAAAGTTGTAAAATTTGACAACCTATTTATCAAAAACTATGGCACCCAAAAATTTTCCATCTAAAGTTATAGGGTCATGTAGGGTACCTCTATAATAACCTCTCTCAATTTTTCATATCTTCGTTCCATTTGGCCTTGGTGACAAGTTTTTGCACATTACAAAAAACATCAAAAGCATTGAAGAGAAAGTTGCAAGGTACCATAATTTTTATTTTGTTTATTATGGGGCCAAATATACTGCCAAAATGTTTAGATGGGTGGTTTTATGCTAGGAAAGGTCCAATTTCTCACTCCAACATGCCTAATCGTTCCAAACTACATTGTGTCAAAGTTTTCTCTTAAGAGCCCTAAGAGCCAAAAAGTGGTGAAATTTGATGACATGTTTCTCAAAGATCGTGGTACCTAAAAAAAATTTCATGTAAAGTTATAGGGTGGTCATTAGGGCCCCTCTATAATATATTCTCTTAGTTTTTCATATCTCCAAGTCGTTTGGCTATGGTGACAAGTTTTCATATGAAAAATATCAAATGCATTAAAGAGAAAGTTGCAAAGTAGCATAATTTTGTTATGTACGTCATGGGGCCAAACCAATAGTGCCAACACATCTGGGTGGGAAATTTTATGCTAGGAAAGGTCTTATTTTGTACCCCAACATGCTTGATTGTTCCATATTACATTGTGTCAACGCTTTCTCTTAATAGCCCTAAGTGCTAGAAATTAGAAAAATTTTACGAGCCGTTTCTAAAAAATTGTAGCACCTAAAATTTTTATGTGTGAAGTTACATGGTCATGTAGGGTCCCTCCACAATAACCTCTCTTAGTTTTTCATATCTCCAATCTGTTTGGTCAAGGCAACAATTTTTTGCACATTCTAAAAAGCATCAAATGCATTGAAGAGAAAGTTGCAAGGTAAGATAATTTTCATTATATTCATCATGGGGACAAACCAATAGTGCCAAAATTTGCAATGGATGAGTTTATGCTAGGTAAGGTCTTATTTTTACACTCAAACATTCCTTATCATTTTGGACTACATTGTGTTGATGCTTTCTCTTAAGAGCCTTGAGTGCCAAAAAATGGAAAAATTTGATGATTTGTTTCTCAAAAACCATGGAACCTAAAAATGTTTTGTTTGAAGGTATAGGGTCATGTAGGGTCCCTTTGTAATAAACTCTCTCAATTTTTCATATCTCTAAGTCATTTCACCATGGAAAAAATGTTTCATATGTTACAAAATTGTCAGTTGCATTTAGTAAAAAGTTGTCGAGAGGCATTTTTTACATTTTTCATATTGTGGGGGTAAATCGAAAATTCCAACATGTTGAGGGTGGATGCCGAGTTTGATTTAAAAAAGAATAGGTCCATTATAGGGTTTTTGGTCACCATAGGTCTCTTTGCATGAGATTTTGCAATCCTTCATGGAAGCTAGGGTTATCTTCAAACTACATATTCTTCAAGGTGTGATAATGTATTCTTCATTAATCAAGATATAAATGATATATATGTTCAATGATAACCCTTAAATCTTGAGTATTCAGTAAGTGGACCTTGCAACCTTATCCCAAGAGACCCTAGAGTAAATAGAACAAAAGGACAGTTATCAAAGGGAGATTTTATCTATTAAGGGCAGTCTCAAGAAGATGTCATAGTGACAAGGACCTCTTAAGAGTCATAGTGACATAGATATTATGCCTTAATATTTTTTGTGGCAAGAGATCTAAAACCAAATGAAACTCCCAAAGAGGATAGTGAGATGAGAAAAGTGTGACTTCATCAACTAGATAGGGAAGTATAAAGGAGACAATCACAATGGTCTTTCATCAAGAAAAACTAGCATAACAAGAGCAAGTCAAGGAATGATTTATGAGAGGCAATCAACACAAATAGACAATCCTTTAACAAGCAACCATGACAATGCTAAATAGAAACATGATATCAATGTATATAGGTATGTTGATAAAAATATAAGGAGTAGCTTCATTAGCAAGATAATATCCAATAGATGGATAGTGATATGATAGTGAGGAAGGTGATATGAATATATTACATGAAATCTTGATGAAGGGGGAATTTATTTACTACATACCATTGATGGGGTAGATCCATCAAGTAAAATGGCATGAAAACTAGGAAAATTTAATGATGCATGATAGATATTTGACGATGTCATGAAATAAGTCATGACATTTTTTTAAAGAAAAAAGGGACAACCACATTGACAAACAAAAATACCTAGTGAGGATAGATCTTTATGGTAAATTTTAAGTGAAAAGGGTCAAAAAAAATATAAAATATGAAAACTAATATGAGAAGAAGATATGACAATTAAAAGGAGCTTCAATAGTATCCAATTGAGTTAAGTATGGTATAGCCAAGCATCACAATTGCAAGGAATGGGGTAAAAACTAAATAAAGATACAATAATAATAAAAAATGATGGAGTTAACTTGTTAATGATCTATTCTTCAAAACCCTCATTAAACCCTTGTCATAGTTTAAGATATGCAATGTTTGACAATGGCTTTAATATTTTATGGATGACAACGATTAAATTGAGGTCTCCTTTTACCATGGAAATCTTAATATTCTCTCTTTGGCTTGTCATTATAATTTTTAAGCTTCCTCACCTGAGTTGAATATAATAGTCTCATTTATACCAAAAGTGATAGAACAAATAATTATTAAAAGGAGAATATGATGGTGATCAATGACAAGGAAATGATACATTTGATAGTGGAAAGAGTAAAGGAATACACAATGAGCATCATGGGACAACCTATGATAAAGATTGAGGGACAACGTTTTAGGGCATTATTAAGAGATAGATAGGGTCAAGACAAGAAAATTTATTCTTCATTGCATTGATGTCATGAAGGAAATCCATAGTCTTATTCTTGGTTACATTGATGTCACAAAAGGTATATAGAAGGGAGTAGAATGTAGCTCTACCTTTATCATCTCTATATTAATTTTTTATTATATCTTGCTAGTGTAGGAATTCCAAGGCAAAAACTCATGGGAGGACCATTCTTATAAGCTTGTCTAATAACCTATTGAACCCATATACTCTTGTGACTATATGATCGACACCAAAGAGCTAGTCTCCTCCATGGATTATTAAAGGTAGTCATAAAAAAATTGGTCAATATAAGAATATATTTATTTGAGAGGAAGAAAAGTGTGGGCATGAGGAATAGCTCTATAAATATGAAATAGTGATTGGTCAACTAGAGGACAAGGGTTCATACTATAAATAGGTCATATTTTAGGTTGTTCAAATGATAAAATTTATAGAGTATCCAATGTACATGGATGGGTACTTGAATGTCCTTGGGATCCCTAAGTTTTTTAGTTGCATGGCTACTACTCTTCAAGTGCTAGGGGAAAGTCAAGCTAGACAATATTGAGGGTAGATACTAATCAACCAGTGGGTATCAAAAAGATATTTTGGAGATTTTAGTTTGTCATTATTTAGTCCTAACAAGTATACAACTACACTACAATCCAAATGGAAAAGTGAGCCTTGTTCAATTATTCAATTATAGTGAAAATAAGGATAACATTAATCATTTATAGTTGCATCAATTCATTATTCATTTATTCAAATAATTATTTATAATGCAAATATAGAAACCATTGATAAAAAAGATTTGTATTAACCAAATAGCCATTGAAACACCAAAAAATAGGTTAGGGAGTTAAATATTATATGATAAGGGACTTATTTTCCTTTATTTCATTACAAAATGAGATCCACACAATGAATTGATTATCAACCCTTAGGTGAATAAAGTCAATGTGAGAATATTCATATTTCCTTATGACTAGAGGATGGGGGTCAAGGACAAATAAAAATTTGGGGAGAAAAAACTAAAAATGGAAAATTAATACCAAAATGCAATCTAACACTTGAAACTTGAAGATTAAACTCAATATTTGTAGAATCAAAAAATAGAATGTAGATCTGAGAAGGGAAGAGATTTGTGTACCGGTCACCAAAAGTGCTTTTTAGAAGTTGATCTGCAACTCATTCTCCCATGAGTGAATGGGTCCAAGTATAGGGGTTGCAACAATCTTTCAAGAGCCTATGGTGCAGATTTGAAGCTTCTAATTTGTCTAGGTTTTAGTGTTGAAAAGTCAAAAATTCTTTCTATAGGCAAAATTCCATGATTTGACAATAACTTGGACAAATTTGTAAATAATGCTCTTCAAAAGGTCTTCAAGTCTTCTTCAACGTAAATCTGTAATCACACATACAAGAGAGAAAAAATGTTTGTTTTGGGTGAATAGGGGGTTCCCTTGGTCAAACCCCATTTTGGTAATCAAACCTTTAATTGAAATAATGCATGAAAGAGGGAATGAAGAATGAACAAAGCTAGGTTGCCACTCAACAAACCCTTGTATGAAACCTTGATAATATAGATCTTAGGAGGTCTGCAATTTGCATGAGATGGCTGAATTGGATATGGATCTTGACACTTGAATCTTTCTTGGAATGATACTTTGAATGCTTGACTTGATCATGAAACCCATATCACAATGTTAGCACCAAAAATATGCATGATGCAAGAAGACTTTGACATGATGAATAGATATTGAATGCTGCAATAAATCTTTGATATATCTACTCTTGAATGCCCTTGATCATAAAACTTAGCTCTTGTGAAGTCACCTAAAAATTCTATGTGGAACTTAGTGAAATTCCCTTGTATTTATAGGCATGTATCCTTAATTTCCAAAAATTTAAAGATCACAAGCCGACATTGAATTATAGATTTAAAATCATTAAAATACCACCAAAAACATGGTTTAAATTTAGGTCCAAAGGTTTAAGGAGGACCCACTCGCCTATGAGAGAATGGGTCCTAGGTCCATAAAATCAAAACACCCATTGCTCAATGTAAAGTGTTATTGTAGAACAAGACAACTAAGAGGGGGGGTGAATCAGTTGTAAAAAAATTTAACCTTTAAGAACTTCCTCCATAAATTAGATGAACTATCATTCAAAAATCATTTACTTTGTTAATGTGATTAATCATTAAGTGTAAAAGAAAAAATTAAAAATCATCACACACACAATAACACTAGATTTGCATGGAAAATCTAATAAGGGAAAAACCATAGTGAGGATTAGCTCACAATATAGAGAATATCAAAACCGAATACAAAGGATCGCTACTCGAGAAGGCTCACTGCTAAAAAATTACCTATTGTCCAAATCAAAACTCACTATCCAATAAGGGTTAACCACTCAGAGGTCTCACTACCATAGAATTACAAAGAAGATAGAAGATATTTGTTACAAAGAGAAAAAAATCTCAATGAAACAAATATTTCCACCACAACTTGCTCAAAAAATTGTAGACATGCATGAAAGATAGAGTACACCTTTAGCTCACTGCTTCTAGAAACTCACAATTAGGTTTCACACTAATTTTCACAAACTCGTATCACATACACACTATTTCACATCTATCTCACATCTATCTTATTTGCATCCTCTCATTTCACAAACATCTCCACTTGTATTTATACCATCTTCAACTTTGAAATGCATCCAAAGTTGGCCACACACCACTTGCATTTACAAATTCAAATTAGGTTAGTGCCAAAAAATTCTATAGTGGAATTAGAATAAGGGTGATCCAAACACATGCTTCCATAAGGTTTGAAAGTAGCGTTAAACACAAGGTTGGACAAACCAGTGTAAAAAACATAAATCAATTAAGCACAAGCAACCCTAGCACAATCCAATCTTTCCAAATAAGAAAATTAACTTGAAAACATTCTCAAAAACTTATCCTAAGAACTGCAAGTCATAAAAATTGAACAAGAAGAAATCCAAAGCAATAATATTTCTCCCGAACCTCAGCCAGACACACAAAAAATCACAGTTCACAATTGGTGAACACAACTCGCACTATACAATGATCTAGAAATCTAGAATATGGATATAAAAAATTCCAACAACCATGAACAATAACTCATATTCTCATCAACATAGTAGAAAAACCTAGAGAAACAATTGAACACCTACAACCTTCATTACAATTTTCTCAATATCCTTGACATATATGACCAATAATAATTATCCATGACATCAATGACAACAACCGGTAGAAAACTAGTTAACTAGTTGACATTAATGGCAACACCTTCATACTTTCAAAAATCTCCCCCTTTTTTATTGATGGCAACACATGATGTGAAAAGCCATCAAAGACAATGCAACAACTCTGAACACATTTTCCATGAGTTTAATTTCTCACCCTTAGTAGATAAAATTTTTCACATGATACTTTCTTCCTTTTCACATCTTCCTCTCCCCATTTCACATCAATGACAAAGGCAAAAGATGTTTTATATTGATTTATTCCTTTAACATTAGGAACATAATACTCTTTCAATGACAACACATGAAACTACCTACTCCCCCTGAGTGGTAGCCACCAAGACATCAGTCCAAAAGAAAAATAGATCCATAGACCCGTCGAACTGATGCATCTCCATATACATCTAGTTCAATAAAGGAGGGAAAATAACCCCTTACTTCTCCTAAAGATACTCAAAAGTATCTTTAGGAAGAGCCTTCATAAATATGTCAACAACTTGATCCTTCATAGGTACATACTCAAGCTTTACTTCATTTTCCATAACCCTCTCTCTCAAAAAGTCATACCTAATAGATATATGCTTTGTCCTTGAGTGCATCACTGGATTCTTTGAAATGTTAATTGCACTTGTATTATCATAAAAGATAGAATTAGGATCATCATACATTACTCTGATATCTTTTAATGTCTGTCTCATCCAAAAAACTTGTGTACAACAAGATTTTGTGGCAATATACTCAACTTTAATAGTAGATAAGGAAACTAAATATTGCTTTTTACTTAACCAAGCCACCAATCTGTAACCAAGAAAGAATGCACCACCACTAGTAATATTTTTGTCATCTACACAACCTACCCAATTTGCATCTGTATAAGAACTTAGTGTAAAATCAACATCCCTAGGATACCACAAGCCATAATTCAGAGTGCGATTCAAATTTTTAAATATCCTCTTAATAGTAGAAACATGTGTTTCTTTAGGGTCTTCTTGAAATCTAGCCACAAGGAAAACTGCATGAATAATATCCAGTCTAGTAGCAGTTAAATACAGCAAACCTCCAATCATAGATCTGTATTTTCTCTGACCACCCTTCGGTGAATCATCATATTTAATCAATTTGCAGCCAGTCACCATAGGAGTGCATACCAATTTGGAACCATCCATCCCAAAATTCTTTAACATTTCTCTTACATACTTTCACTGTGAGATAAAAATACCTTTCTCTGTTTGATTAATTTGCAGCCCAAGAAATAAATTCATCTAATCAAACATAGACATCTCAAACACCTTTTGCATTTCTTTATTGAAACCTTGCTAAATCAAATATCTATCTAAGCTTGCATACCAATCTCTAGGAGCTTGCTTCAATCCTTATAAATATTTCTTCAATCTGTAGACCATATACAGTTGATCTGATAATTGAAATCCTTTTGTTTGTTCCATGTAGATTTCTTCCTCTAACTCGCCATTCAAAAATGTAAACGTAACATCCATATAATAAACTTCAAAATCTTTATGAGCAATAAATGCTAATATTTTATTGATAGCTTCCATCCTTTCCACTAGAGAAAAATTCTCGTGAAACTCTATAACTTCTACTTGTGAGTAACCCTTACACACAATTCTTGCCTTATTCCTAACCAATTCTCCATTCTCATTCAACTTGTTTTTGAATAACCATTATGATCCAATTATGCTTTTATCTTCTAGTCTAGGGACCAACTCTTAAGTTTGATTCTTTTCAATCTGCATAAGTTCTTCTTCCATATCTTGTTGGCAACACAAGGGAAAAAAATTGAGAGGGGGGGGTGGGGGGTGAATCAGTTGTCCCAAAATTTCAAACTTATTAATCTTATTAACCTTAATTCTCAAATATGATTATTAACAGTGAAAGCATGAATCAACAACACATCAGAAACACACATAACACCAAGATTTTTTGCGTGGAAACCATGCTAGGGGAAAAACCATGGTGGAGGTTAATCCACAAGTTATACCCTGTTAAAAGTATAAGGAGAATATAAGAGGAATGCACATGCATTCAGGTACACTGCCTAGAGCTCACTGGTCAAAGGAAGACTCACTGTCTTATAGAAAATATTCAAATTAAAACCATCTGAAGAATTTGAACTGAGAAAGTAGCATATGCAAATGCTTGAGTATAGTTTTGGTTAAGCACATAAACGATTCTTCACACTCTAATTTTCCTTCAAATGATCTGAACCTTTTTCACACATAGCACTCGTACACTTCACATTACACACATCTCAAATGAGATAAACAATCACTTATATATCTGTGTTACATATGGTTATATTTTCTATCATGAAATGGTGAAATCTTATCTTCCTTGGTCTTCGTTGTCTCATTTTCCACATGATTCTAATTTTTTACCATCATTTTTTCCTTTCTCGCGGGGTCTTTGCATCTCTTAACCTTTTGTCACACGTTCTTTAGGTTTTGAAACTCATGTCCTTGGTGCCCAGTGTTTTTAAGTCTAGTCATCGAGTTCCTGTTTTTCCTAACCTCCCGATAGTTCTACTTGTTCCTTCTTGGTGGTATCAGATGCATCGGTATTTTGTGTAGTCGGTGAGTTGAAGGTTTTCAAAACTTCACAACTCCTGATTTTGAGTTATGAAGTTTTAATTGTCCGCGAAAAGGCTATGTGTTGTTCATTCCATACATTTTGAGGCATCTCCTATGTATTTAATGAGGTGTACAATACAACTTGGAGATGTCTTATCAATAATTTTTGTGAAGCGCGCCAACCTTGAGGGTTGCTCTACTGAGGATTAAAATAAGGCATTGCATTAATTCAACACCAAACACACATCTTATTATTTTCGTATGAAAAATGGTGGTGAACATTTATTCATTCTGGTTCTCAATTGTGCATTTGTTTTCTGAAATCATCTTTCAATCGAGAGGGTATTCCTTTGTTCATTGCGAGCTCATGCAATCCTAAATTGGAAATCGTTGGCTTGGTGTGAGGGACACATATTTGGGGTCTTTTAAGCTAGATGAATTCTGGACATGATTGGAAAGCAAAAATAAATCTATTATCGATGCAAAGCTATTAGAAATTAGATTAGCTCGTGCCCGAGGGTTCCTAGAGGCCGTCCTAAGTGTGGACTTGGTTAGTGCTTGTGCAAGGAGATATATTCTAGGAACGAGAGAGATAAAAGCTACAGACAAAACTATTGTTGCCAAAATTTCTCTTGAGCCTATTTCTAGTGCATTGGGGATTCCTGAGAAGGCGCTTGTAAAAGAAATTTCGGTTGTTGCAGCTAAAGAAGACTGGTGCAAGAATTCCATAGCCAAAGGTTGGTTGAAGTTGAAAAAGAGAGGTAAGTCCCAGTTACCTACTAAACTCAAAAGAACCCATTTTAAAGAGGAAATTGTGGATGCTATTGCTCTCTTGCATCACATTGTTGGGAATGCATAGATTGAGCCTTTTGAGGAATGGATGTATCAATTTTTTCTAGTTATCTGTGATGAAAACATGTTCATAGACCGGGCTAAAGTAAATTGTTTCCATTTAAATGAGAAATTAGTCAATTTCCAAAGGACTGCCACTTTCCATGTATGTTCTTGCTTGATATATGTTATAGCCAGTCAAATATCTTTCTAGCTAGGGTTAAAACCATAGATACCTCCAACTTCTGGCATGCCTGTGTACAAATGTTACCCGTAATTCACTAAGCAAGTTGGAATGGGAGAATATGCTTGGTTAATGATGCATTTTTGATGGAGGCTGTAAGGAAGCTAGATGGAACCCTGAAGTACATTTTTCCCCTGAATCTATATCCTTGGTATCAAAATTTTGAAGCTTCTATATTCAATTTGAAAGGTTATCATATTTGAGGATTTGAGGCTATGAGAAAGCTCCATTGAAACTACCTAGGTATCCGGAGGATTTGCTGGAGTTTCTGGAAGTTTATAGGAAGATGGCCTTGGTCAGTGTGAAATATATGAATATGGGGAAGTGGGGCTATCCTTTTCCATTGGTAACTCATTTTACATGGAAGAATAACAGATAGCTAAAGGTGCTGAAAGAGTCCTCAAAGAATATAATCTCCAATATTTATTCATGAGGGAAAATTTTGATAGCAAGGGTTTTGTGAAGCAAAATTTGTATGGGGAAAGTTCATACCAGCATCAACCCTCTATTGAAGATTTTTGGGAAGATTGTATAGATGAGAATGAGGTTTTAAAAAGGGATTACATGAGCTTAACCCTTAGACAAATTCAATTGTTTGGTCTTTCAATCCAAATTCTTGAGAATGCCACTAAAGATTCAATGGTCATTGATCCAGAATATGACAATCTACCAGATAAATCTCATCCTAAGATCGACTGGAGTAAGAATGAATTTTTTAACATGAATGTGCGAGCTACTCCAGTGTTAAACATAACTCAGGATTGGTTAAAAGGGAAATGGAGACAAGCTATAGGTTCCACTCAGGAACCAAAATCATCTCAGAGGAATGAACAAAAATCTGCTCAAATTGTTGCAATAAGTACATCATCAGAAAGATTGGCTATGAGGTCCTCAAGCACAAACTCATAGTCTGGAGGGGATGGTGAAAGACTTGAGGAGACAACTAAGTTGAAATCAGTATGTCTACAAGATAGCGTATCTACCCCAATCCCTAAAAGGAAGATCAACCAAGCAAATCCTGTGTTAGAGGATTCAGATGCCATTTTGTAGTAGATTGTTGAAGATAATACCTTTCCTCCTTTGTCTGAAGTACCTTCTTCCTCGGGAGAGAATACATCTATTATCCCTGTCGAATCAAAGGAAATTGTACATGGAAGCAAGGATGTTGTTTTAGTAGAAGCTTCCCCAGTTTGACTAAAAAAGGTTGTGGAGAAGAAGAGGAAATACACTCCTATGTCAACAGTTGGAATAGACATAGTTGCAAAGCTATTTTAGTCTTCCTTAAGACCGAAGAAGGCCCAAAAAATGTCAAGGATGTTGACTGATCCTGCATCTGGAAATCAAATATTGGAGATTGCAGACCCCATGAAATATTTGAACGATGATGAGATAATTGAGGCTGATCACAAGATCACACATGTTGATATGGGGCCTCAAACATTATAAGGTGATGTGTATCATGTGAATTATTTAGTCAATGCTTTAATTAAGTGTGTAAAGGAAGAAAGGAAAGAGAAGGTTAATTTGCAATCAAAAGTCCTTGATTTAAAGAATTTCATTTCTTCCCTGGTTCCCTCTGCTATATCAAATGAAGCCTCAAGTTCTCAGGGAGTAGATATTGATGCATCTTTTGTGCTATCAATCAGGAAAAACCTTGGCTATTCTAAAGCTGTTGGTGAATGAGTAGATGAGATGTCTCAGGAGATTACTCTTTTTATCAGTAAGTCAATGTTTTTTTACACCCAGGTTTTTGAGAAGAGAAAGGAATTGATGTCGAAGTTAGGACAGATCTGGAAAGATCAAACTAGCCTCTATCTACTCTCACAAGAAATAAAAGAACTAATTTCCATGGAACGGATAAAGTTGGTTAATGAGCAGATTATGAATGATCCTAAGGAACTAGACTCTTCTTGGTTTGATTCACTAGATTGGAAATTGGGCATTTATGATAAGTTGGTAAAGGAGATCTCTGAAGTCCTCGAAAGATATTTGGATATGCTAGTGGAGATTAAGGGCAACTGTCATGACTTGAAGGTGGATATCACTGACGAGTTTGATGAGAAGATTCTGGATGCTAGGCAAATTTTACTGAAGTTTAAAGAGGTATTCAACAAAGAGATAGAAGATCCTGACACTTCAACCAAAGAGTCCTTTTCAAAACTCGGAAGACTGCAAGTCTACCTTGAGTCTTTTAAAATTGAAGTGAATAGGAGATTTGAAACTCTGGTTGAGTCTGAAGCTACTTTATCCAAGTTGAGAACTGGACTACAAATCACTGTGACCCTGGGGAGTAAAGAAATACTTGCAATTTCTTCCAAGTATAGAGATTACAAGTCCAAGATGAAGGAACAAGAGGAACTCTTGTGGAAAGAAGCAGTCATGAACATAGAAGATGAAGAGACTAAGGCGGGAAGAACTGATGCTTGATTATTTTTAAATATTTTCATGACACTTTAGATTATTTTGGCTCTTTCTAAGTTTAAGACTTATTTTATTTGGTACGGTTTCTTCCAAGAAACTGTTACCAGAGATAATCGGTTATGCTTTAAATAGGGGATTAGGTAATAGTGTTGGGATTTGTTTTGGGCAAACTTTGATTTCCTTATTAGAGAAAAAAACTTTGTTAGCTTGATTTACTAATTTATGTTATTCTGATATAGAAAACTGTGGTGGAGTTTATGCATACGTAGTCTTTGAATTATGGTGTATGAATTATTTATGCTTATTGTAGACACATAAAAATGGCCTAGACTCGCAATCCACATTTTTCTATATCATGCTTCATCTCAACATATTTAAAATATTTAATTATGTCCTATAGTCCAATGTCAACTATTAATTAAATAATTCTTAATTATTTAATTAATTCACGTCTTTTATTCCTCCTGGCTATTTAAATAAATAAATTCCTAAATTTATTTAATTATTACTTCCTCATGATTATTAAATAAATAGATCTTATTTATTTATTTAATACGTCATTAATTATTTATGTCTGCTCATAATTAAATAAATTCCTATTATTTATTTAATTATTATCCTCTCCAACTTTCTTTCTAATTTTAAATAAAATCATTTATTTAAAATTACCCACTTTCTAATTTTCCTCCACAATTGAATAATTTTAATTATTAAATTGTCTTATTGATTTTATTTCTAAATTTAAATAAAAGCATTTTATTTAAATTGGCAACTTCCCTCTTTCCAAGTAAATAATTTTAAATTATTATTATTTACTGTCACATGAATTCAACATTTTGGAATTAATTTAAAATATTAATTTTAAAATAGCATTTCTCTCCACAAAGTAAGTTATTTCTAAAATAACTTGATTTTCTAAATATCTTCTTCTTGTTCAATCTTTATCTTCTAATTTTTACTAATTTCATATCAATGTCACATTTATTCTCCACCATTGATTTAGTTTTCTAAATTAAATCTCATCCACACATTTGGGGATTTTACCCTAACCCTAATTGAGAGTTGCCATTTTGAATCTTAACCTTTGATTCTAGGGCATTTTCTCAATCTCTCATCTCATCCGTTCGTTCAAGATTGCATTTTCTATAAAATGGCAATCTTTTCCTCATTTTCAGTATCTCTTATTAATCTCTTGAATCTATTATTATTATCTTG